>OX123204.2:35178913-35778913 GCA_944739405.2 Euclidia mi
GGCAAATGGCACTTTTATCTGAGCCTGCCGACATGACAATAAATAATTCGACCCGATGGCCACCATGAATGTCAATGGGGTAGACGCCATGGAATTAATGGGAATGCACAGTTATGTGATAAGTACGGTGCATACTGCGAATAGATGCCGGGCATACTAAATTATAATACGCAGAACGAAATAATGCTTGTGGTGGCTTTGCATAAATGTTTCAAGCATCAGTTATATTGAGGATACCAGGACAGGAGTAACCGTTTGTTTGATAATAGCTACATCCAAAGTTTGCACCTATGTCGTAGAAGCAGCGATAGCCGAGTGGAGAGACCGACAGACTGCTACGCAGAGGCTCTCAGGTTCGAATCCTCGGCTCGCACCAATGACTTTTCGAAGTAAAGTGCGTATTAAATTGTTAATTATCGCTTGCTAAACGATGAAGGAAACTTCGTGAGGAAGTTATTCTGATGTATAAACTATATTAGCTACTGTAAAGTTTCATCCAAATCCGTTCAGTAGCTTTTGCGTGAAAGAGTAACAAACATCCATCTATCCATCCATCTATACATACATCTATACATACATCTCACAAACTTTCACATTTATAATATTAATAGGACATGCAGCATACCTATATTTTCTAAGATTTTTCTCTCTTAAAAAATGAGAAGTAAATCTCAGCAAGCAATTACTTACATTAATCGGAGTAGAGTTAGATAACTTTATTCCAAGTAAAAACTTCTTAATACAGACTCAGATTGCTGCGATTTTAAACTGATATGAAGGTTCCATTAGATCACTTAAAATATTATTACTGAAGTTAATGGTGACATTCACTAAATCACCTACGTCGACTTAATAATCCATTTATTAATACAACTCTCACATCCCGTGCCAGGTGATAAACCTTTGCTCATTTTGATTTCATCCAATAATTATTGTAAAATGAATGAGTAAAATTATAGTAAGTGATTCTATGGAGAGTAACGAGAATGTTTGGGAGTTGTTGATATATTATTATATCTCTCTCTAATTGGTTAACTTATTGGTAACTATTAATATATATGGATTCTCTCTCTCTTACTTTTATACACGCATACATACACTCTCCCATATGTACTTGTAATTTAATCAGGAGCCCAATTCTAGTATTTTATATGACATTGAAATCATATTTTGAACGAAATGAGATTATATTTTGAATTGACTGAGAATCGGTATTCTACTAACCTAATGTCATTATCGTATAATTTGAAATAATCTGGGGGCCAATTCTCCTATTTTTATATGACATTGATATTATATTTTGAATAGACTCAGAAGCGGTATTCTGATAACCTAATGTCATTATCGTATAATTTGAAATAAACAGTTCGTCATTGACACATATTTTGACACTTGTTTCAATTTATTACGATCTCGTTACAAATTCGTTCAATTATCAGATAATTTAGGAGAATACGCTTTTTGTGACGTAAGTATGACACTGACATGATATCGAAACTATATTTATTTAATAGAATTGGGCAACAGTTCGTCGTTGACACATATTTTGTCACTTGTTTTAATTTACGATCTCATTACAATTTCATTCAAATATCAGTTAATTTACGAGAATACCGTTTGTGACACTGACATTATATCGAAACTGTATTTTAAACAAATTTAGTTAGGAGAATTGGGCTCCAGACTGATGATATACAATTTGTAGCCCTAGATGAAATTAGCCATAAAACATGAACAGCAATTACTATAATATACAATTATAGTATAGTTAGAACATGGTTGAATTATAATAATTATTATTATTTGCAGCCTAACCTGTCCCACTGCAGGGCAAAATCCCTCCTACCCTCTTTCCATCTCTCTTTATTGATAGCTGTCGTTATCCACTCCTCAATGCAAAGTTTTAAGTAATTTTGCCAACTTATCTTTGGTCTGCCTCAAGGCCTGAATTATAATACAAATAAATAATAAGAACGCGGTTGAATTATTGGCGAAATACAAGTCATCATCAATGATCCCTACGAATTTTCTTAGTCCACTGCTGGACATTGGTAGCTCGTCATTTGCGTCACAGTAGCATTGTGAATCAGGAGGAATCATACGAGAATTTCGCTTACTTCGCACGGTTGGCGTAGTGGTTTAAGCGGCCGCCTGGCCACTTGACACTGCGCCGAGTGTTGTGTGTTCTATCCCCACACGAGACAACACTTTGTGTGATTCATAAAAGTGTTGTTTCGAGTCTGGGTGTTCATTGTGTCAGTTAGTTGTATGTTTGTAAAGTCCCCCGCGATACAGGATTTAGTCCTACTGCGGAAGTTGTTAAAAAAAAAAGAAAATTTACCACCGGAACGTTTAGTGTAGAGTTTGATGTCGAGTTTCATATCTTTCCAAATATACTATAAATAATATATTAAGTGGATTTTTCTTAGTTTGTATTCTCAATCCGATACTACATGCAGACTGCACTATATAAGTTCATAGTGGGCTAGAAAATGCCCGTAGCTACGATCGCAAATATTTTTTTGATTTCCACTGCTTTTATCCGATCCCGTGAGAGTTCCGGGTATCCCTTTTTAGTGTTTCATTACGCTCCCCAAGGAACATAAATGCCAAAATGCCAAATTGCGTCCAGTAGGTATTTTGAAGAATTTTTAATATATTGATAAAAAACAAACAGTCGAATAGTTATTACTGTCATTGTAGTATTTTCTTAAATGTTGTTACAAAGGGAAACATAGAAAACATTTTACAAGATTCATTGGAACAATTTGCTTCGTATCCACTTCAACTATTTCGTAAGACCAATTACAGCGGCACGCACATATTTTTATTCTTGTCGAAGCATTTCCTGTTGTTGGTACCTACCTAAATGGCCCTACAATTTACACACGTGATTACGAACGAAAACCGTTCATTATTTGCTACGTGCCTGTCCCTTAGGGCCGACCGACCAACTATTTGGTCTGTTTCTGTGACACGCGTGCGACAACACTCGAATAAATTGTAACAGCTGTTGGTTTTCTAATGATTTTTATTCTACGGGTGAATGGCTTTGATACTCACGTTCAGGCTTGGTGTGACAAGATTTTCTTCTACTTTGTATTTTCGCTATGGTTGTCGTATCTTTTTAATTAGGTATATATGTACACTTAGAAAAGTATTGCAGATTATTGATGTGATTATTATTTTAAATTTCAAATGCTTCCTTATTTACATAAGCGATGGTAATGCTTCCTTATGTACCGTTTAATAAACATGATGGATGATAAGAAATAAGAAGATACCTATAACATTTCAATAATGAAATGTTATAGGTATCTTCTTATTTCTTTACCACAGATTCTGGTGCCCAATTCTACTAAATAAATATAGTTTCAATATCATGTCAGTGTCATACTTACGTCACAAAAAGCGTATTCTTCTAAATTATCTGTTAATTGAACGAAGTTGTAACGAGATCGTAAATTGAAACAAGTGTCAAAATATGTCTCAACGACGAACTGTTTATTTCAAATTATACGATAAAGACATTAGGTTATCAGAATACCGCTTCTGAGTCCATTCAAAATATAATATCAATGTCATATAAAAATAGGAGAATTGGCCCCCACTATGCTTGTATTGTCAGGCTGATCGTGGTATTGATTTTGTAGTGTTCTAGATTCAAATAATTGATATTGTAATTTTCCCCAATTCTCCAATGAAGTTGCGTGGAACTTTCGAATGCAATTTAAATTATTAAATTATAATAATCAAGATGGCGATAAGAGAACAAAGGTACGGAATATAATTCCTTGCATTGATTGGCAGCTAGTGGTCGGCGACAGTAGCAAATTAAATTGACCGCAGATAGGGTCAAGAGTCTGAGTGTCTGATGTAGCATGTAGACGATCAATAACTGTTCATAATTCGAAGACAATCCACTTGGAAGCATACTGCGATTATTGTTTCAATGATGTTTACAAAACCATAATTTTATTATAATGTTGTTTTTCGTTGACACAACCCGATCGTCTCACCAATTGGTAGATCCTTCAAAAATATTATTCTTTTCTTATAGACTCACACCTGTATCCCCGAAGGGGTAGGCAGAGGTGTAATATTACACCCACATTTCGCCATGAATTTTTAGGTCCCATGTAATAGGGGGTGAGCCTATTGCCGTTACCGGGCACATCACCAGACTCCGGGCTGCTACTGAGAATTCGTAAAAACCCAATAACACTTTTTGCTCGACCCAGGAATTGAACCTGGGACCTCCGATCAGCAGTCGCATACGCTATCCACTAGACCACGGAGGCAGTCCATCATTATTCTTTTAAAGCAAACCTACTACCTACAACTAGATCGTGCCTACAAGGTCTACTTCTGACGTGATGTCCTGTGCGCAGCCGCCACTCATGATCTTTCGATCATAACTTATTCAAAGAGACACATATTGAACCATTTATAGACACATAGAGAACTCATCCTTTAGTCTATGATGCTTTGAGATGCCGAGATCACATGAAAATCTAAGTGACTTCGTCAGAATACTGTCCAGATAAACAAAAACAACAAATACCAGAATTAAAAGTAGGGTCACTATTGATTTATTGGCAATAAAATGCTCCAACTGATTGCCATATTTAATCGTGGTTTGTACCAATCCAGTACCACACCCGTGCCGTTTATTATTCATTTATATAGCTGTATACCCTATTATTAACTAAAAGTTAACGGACCAATCTAAATCTAAATTGATACATTTAAATGTTGTTACTCAATAGAAGTGTAACGAACGTGTGTGGAATACGAGCCCGTCAATGCAGTATTTTGTGTAAGATACATGCCGTGGGCTAGTTTTAGTTGATGCCGCGAATAGCCTCGACACATGTCGACTTGGAATAAGCGAAGTTGGAAGAGAAAATGCCAAAAATATTACTTAACTAGCGACCTGCCCCGGCTTCGCACGGTTGCATATAAACCTTCCTCTTGAATCATTCGATCTATTAAAAAACCGCATTCAACCATCCGTTGCGTAGTTTTAAAGATTTAAGCATACATAGGGACAGACAGACAGAAGACCGACTTAGTTTTATACTATGTAGTGATGGGTATCGTGCTCTTGTAATATGTGTTGTAATTTATCTCTAAATCATGACATACTATTTAGAAACACCATGAAATGAGCCTACTCTAAGAAAACAAGGATCAAATACAAACCTACAATATGAGTAAACCTGCACGTCTGAGAGTAAACCACAATGTTCTCGAAAGACATGTGAAGTCTGCCAGCCCGCACTTGGCCAGCGTGGTGGACTTTGGCCTTACCTTTCTAATAGTGAGAAGAGAGCCGAGCCCAGTGGGACAGTTTATATACAGGGCTAATGATGATATGCTTAATCCCAGGATTAAAAATCAACTATTTTAAACCAGTATCAACTATTTTAAAGATATATTTAATTTTAGAGACAGGTGATGCTTCACAAAATTATAATACAGCTATGGTTAAGTCTAAACTTTGGACTAGATTTGGTCCGTGGTTATATCTTATCTCTATCTTTGATAACCGCACAGATTAAAAAGATAGCCTCTATTTATTAATTGAACTAGTGATAATTACAGGAATAGATTATAATGTCTTATATTATCAATTTCCTTCAAGCACGGTAGTCTCGTAAAAGGTATATAAAACAAAGTTTATTGCAACGTGCGCACTAAATCTGATACGTTGAGAATATTCTGTTCATAACGTGGTCTGATTTTAATAAATAACTAGCTGTTTCCCGCGGTTTCACCTTGGTACATCAACTATCCGCCAGTGAAAGTCCCGTCAAAATCGGTCTAGCCGTTCCAGAGATTAGCGAGAACAAACAGACAGACAGATAGACAAAAATTGTAAAAAATGACGTTTTGGTATATGTGCTGTGTATACATCCCTATACATTAAGTAAAAAGCGGAATTATTTTAATATTACAAACAGACACTCCAATTTTATTTACGAGTATTTGTATAGATATAATAAAAATATACTCGTAGCAAACTTTAAGAATTTTGTAGAATTTATTAGTTTAATTCTATAGTAATAATATTACTACAGACTTAATTAAAAAATAACTGTAGTAGATACTTCATACTACTTGGTTCTGATTGTATAAGATGAATATTTATTGAAGTAACATGAGTCTAAAAAGTTCGTAGAGTTCTGTGAGCCTAAAGCTAAATTCAAAGAGTACAAAAAAAATCTAATCCAGTTGTGAATAGACCATTGCTCTCGCTTCCGTGTGCGCGGTGGCCGCGGACGGACGTCGGATGCATTCGCGGAACAATGCGCACGCGCACCAAGGTCACTGACCCCTCGGCCACCCCTCCACCCTGCACCCCGCACCTCATCCCACGCCCTTCACGCGAACAATCGAACATTGTCGTACTGAAACACTACATAAACGGAGTGAAAACCCTGACAAGTTTTCTAAATTAACGTACCAAGGAAAAGTTGAAGAAAAGCGTCTTACATTAGCCGATAAAAGAAAATCGAAGTATCTGAATGCCGTGTTGTGTGGCCACAAGTATTTTACGTAGATATTTATCTAAGATAAGGCCTTCTAATGGACTCTTATGATGTCTTATGCTATTTAATTTCCTCCTTGGGCGCCCCGTACATTGTGATCTGTTTTATAGACTTGTCTTAAGAGGAAACACATCGGCCGTTTTTCAATACAAACGTAGTCTCCTGTTTTCTCCATGGATAATGCCAGTAGAGCAATTATTTTTTTCCGAAAGATGTATGGCCCCGATTGGCATGTCCCTATGTTTTTCTTTTTGTCATAAATTAAATATTAAAAAAAGATATGAACCTTCAAATACCTAAAAAATTGGCCAGATTTTCCGCTGTGTTCAAACATCCAAAAAACAAATTTGGCTAGATTATTTAAAAAAAGGAAAACATAGGAACACGGCCAAAGCCTTTCTTTAATTTAATATGAAGAAACTAGTTAAATCGATGAAGTTTTGGAGAAGGAATCAAGCGAATACGAAATGTTGATTTTGTGTACATTTAATAGGTATTTTTGGTCCAAGCTGCAGTTGTCTCTATCGCGCTCTGCGGGGGGGCGCTTGAGGTTGCGCGACAGCAATAGATTTTACAAATACCTATTTTTCAATTCTCTCGCCCGTAGTGTTCCCTCTTAAAGACAGGCGGTAGCGCGTATATGTATTGATGATTGATTGTTGATTCATAATTCTCTTTTCATCGTTTAGAAATTTGCATTATTTGACATCGAGTGGCGTTCGATGGGGCATCCTATTCTTTATCATCTTTATAATTTTTTTATATTACAATTTTACTTTCTCGACCGCCACTTAAGGCGTGATGTTGAAACAACAGTAACTGTCAAATTGCGTCATCATTAGGGCGACAAAATGGACAATTAAGTTTAAAAATAATAGAGCTTTCTACCGAGAGACAGGTTTCAAAGTTACGTAAATATTACTTTATTGTTTCAAGTGTCTGTTCGCGTGCTTGAAGCTCTTTGAGTGGAGTTCTTTAATCAATTTCGATACGATTTCGACACACAAGTGGAATGTCGGAGACTTGAGTTATTGGCGTCGTAATGTCGAAGAATTGCCTCGTGCTTCCACGCTCCACTAACCGCCCATTGATCTATGTTCTAATACGCATAAATACTGACAACGATAGCCATACGTACTCTAGGGCCGGTTCAATCTGTCCATAGATTTGTAGATTTGAGATACATAATCTACACTAATATTATAATGTATTTTTGTTTGTTTGTTTGTTTGTAATGGATAAACTAAAAAACTACTGGACCTATTTTAAAAATTCTTTCACCATTAGAAATCTACATTATCTGCGAGTAACATAGGCTATATTTTATTTTAGAAAAAGTAGGGTTCCGTAAGATATTTGGGTTTTTCGGGTACGCGAAGTAGTTCCCTCAGGACGCGGGTGAATCCGCGGGAAACGGCTCGTATACGATATTTGACATAAGTTCTATACATGTCAAATATGTAGCTATAATGTCCAAATGGGTAGAATTTAGTGCATGATGGTTACTCTTTAAATCCATCTTGGTACATGAATAATTACCTATTATGTCGTTTGTATTATTCATCTCTGTTTATTTCTGTTTGCTTACGTTAGTAGTCACTTTCTAATGTTTGTTAAATAAACATTTGCCAGGGAAATTATATGCAACGCAATGAAAACTAAAACTTATAATTTATTAAAATATTTTCATGTAAGCTTAACGGGCTGTGGATTTCTACTAGCCATTAATTTGTAATGCTGCCACTGAGCAAAGGCGATGCATTTATTAAGTATAATTGAAAATGGCTGTAGACTGTTGTAAAGAGCTAAAGTAATCTATAAGATTATAAGAATAAATAGATCTGTCGTTATTTGTTATAATTATGAGCCAAGCTTGGACTAAATCGAACATATTATAAGCCGCTATAGGAGGAGTTGGCTTCGTTCCATAGTAAAATAATTTAATCAATTTTATTGTCAGCGATTATGTACTAAAGACCTAGGGAAAAGCAACGATACCTTCTTATAAATGGATATATGTAAATAGTTATCCATCGACACCTGCCTATGTCTATCGAGCATACCTACCTGCCTACGTAAATCTTCAGAATATATTTATTGGCAAAAAGCTTAGGTTTAATAGAAATATAATTGTTCATTATCGCCTTTTAATGCTTTATTAGGGCTATTAATAACCCAATGTTTTGAGATAATGTTTCTTTTATGAAACAAAAGTTTAGAATTTAGGTAATATTCTATAATATTCTTTCGTTACTTACTGACTGTCATACAAAACACATAGAAAACTATTGGGCGCATGATGCTGAAAGGTATGTATGTTACTTGGGGACTGTAGTAGTGCAGTGCACTAAGAATGGATTATTCGAAATTCCAACGGAATAGGAGAAACTTAAATTGGCTGTGCGTTGTCTAACAATCAGTCAGTAACCAAAAAAAATATATACAGATAATTTTATATTTATGGGAGGAGTCACATCAAAAGAACCGCAGACTAAAGTATTCTATCAAAATACTATGAATACCTAATAAGAAAATTAGTCGTTTGTGTGACGAAGTCTCATATCGATAAGTTTAAAACTATAAAATAGAGGATGATCAGTGAACGTATTAAATTGGAATCGCTACCGCTTACAAATCATCATAATCTATGTATCTTCGGATACTCGGGGGGTAGCCAGAGGCTAATGTCCTTGCGTAACGAACCTAGCAGATTTATTACACGACCGCTATCACCCTCTCTATTATATTTGATGCGTATGAAAGAGTTAGAATGATACATTAAAGCGTGTACCGCAAATCATTTCGTGATTTAGCTCGTAGTGTTCGGAATTATTTTAATGCTGTAAATTATTCTAAGCATGTTACAAGGATAAGTCGATTGGACTTTCGGCTGCTGGCTACAGGTCGTCTACAGGTCTACGAAGTTACTTTCTTACATTTTCTTTTTATAAATCGATAAGTGCCATTAATAACCTTCAACTCTGCAGAGTATGCAGGATTTTGACGGACACCTTGCTTGTCATGATGTTCTGTAGTCATCAGTTGACATCAGTTTGGTCTTGTTTAAAATACAATAACTTTAGAAATACCTTGCCTTGATTATTCGACACTTCTTTTTTTACAAGAAAACATGACGT
Organism: Euclidia mi; assembly: GCA_944739405.2. Taxonomy (NCBI): domain Eukaryota; kingdom Metazoa; phylum Arthropoda; class Insecta; order Lepidoptera; family Erebidae; genus Euclidia; species Euclidia mi. The sequence goes on from OX123204.2 coordinate 35,188,605, forward strand.
CATTTTGTGGCTACTGTTTCGTTTGTTAAGTACTGATACGAATTTTGCAGACTTTGGTATTCATTTTGTTTTCTTAACATTTTTTTTTATTGCTTAAAGCCGAAGAAAATCAAAGGTAAATAAAAAAAAATCGAATGTAGACCAAAATAACCTATTAATTCGTGATGTTCTTAAAAGTGAAGTTTGTCAAAAATAGACAGATGATTGTCTAAAGAATAGAATCTCATATAAAGATAAAAGATCTCGCATCAACTTTGTAATGAGAAATATATCGGCCGAGGAAGATTTCATTTATACATACACGTACTAATTAAACACATGTCACGACAATTGTAATCCTTTCATTGTCGTCAAGTAACACAATACGTCGATCTATTTCGGTATTTCCACAAAAAATATAACCTCTTTTAGTCTTTATCAACAAAAAGATAGAAGTTCTTTACAGATTTATAATAGCATAGATTTTATCTAAATGACAGACCGTCTGACGCACTAATATAAATCAAAAGAAATCCAAGTCTTTGCGGTCCTCCATTTTAATTCACGATACAGATTGTACGTCATTTGATTTATGTAGATACTAACGGGTATAATACGCTCTATAAAGATTTTCCTTTCTCCTCGGATAAACATGGAAATTACAAAGAATGCTATTTACGACATGGTATAAAAATATCTATATTTACATACCAAATGAAATAATTAATGTATTCAAGTAAGAAGTGTACCGATTAGCAATGTAGATGTTACTTGTGTGTAATTGTAGACGGGCAGATGAAACGGCCGGGGCCGTCTGTATGGATGCAAATGATTTTCTTTTGAACACACAAGTCGGTCAAGTGGTCGGCATCTATGCGTTTCACGCGTGATGATTAATCGCGATCCTATGCACGTATCGGAACAAATGTGCATTGAAATGTTGCGTGTACGCGTGCTAGAGTAACCATGGGATTGATTTTATATTAATAGAGTTAATTGCGACTTGGAGGCAATAGCCTACTGGAGATGCTTATAGACTGCCATGAAGAGGGAATCGGGTTCAAATCCACGGCACGTCACTGACTTTTCGAAGTTTCGTGCGCATTTAATTGTTATATCGCTCGTCTGTGCTGCCTCGGTGAGCACGTCGAGCCGTCAGTCCTGGCTTTCATGAAGATCTTTGACTACCATTATACCCTTTCATATATTGACACTGGTATTAACCATGGAATATTGTTACCCTTTGAGTTACAGACAGGCAGTCACTCTGTGGAAAAGCTAAAACATATTCTGTAAAAACTGATTACACTAAAAGCATACCCTGGGCTTCAAGGCGATATTCTTGTATGCAACCAAGATTTCGCTAGGAAGATGTTTATGATATATTTATTTACTTATATCTATACCTAATTATAACTTCAAATTCACTGCCTGGTTAGTTTTCAATGCACTTTAGTTAAAAACAACATCTCGACCCCACTTCATCACAAAAGTTGACAAACATTAAATTAACTATAATTAACTTGTTGGCCGTTGGAACAACACTTCAGTGTAGTCTTTAGAAATGGGCTATTCATAATATTATTATGCTCTAAAATGTTGAGTTTCTGGGCGTTACGTTTCAGCTTATACATAAAATTTATGGCCACCCTAAACCTGTTTAGAGAAGTTTCAATAAATCATCGTACATTTACGTTCTTGCTTTTTTCATGCATGTAAATATAACAGACACCATATTGCAACATATTTGAAGTACATAATAAATTATGCCATTTCCATTCCTGATTGCGAAAGTCCTTTAATGTATGGAATTATTGTAATTTTTCATTTGCATTTAAGAGTATTGTATATCAGTGAATGGATACAATATTTTTAAATATACTCTTAAATACTTCCTCAATATTTTGTAACGAGTATCTCCATTGACTGACCCTATTTTCGACATTGAATATAAAACTAATTTAAGATGGAGATTAGAGAGCGAAAGGAATTGACGTATTGTATCTGATAGACCTGATTTGTGTTCCATAGTGGATGGATAGATGAGATTAATTCGAAACCAAATCAAAGTCACTAATGAGATAACGCTAAAAGGATTGCGTCGCCGTTTCGCAATACTCCCTCAAGTAGATGCGCGTGCGACGAACGCAGAATTAGGGCTACCATCCGTCTTAGAGTTTCCGGACAACGGCCTAGTTTTAGGTGTGGAAAGTTTTTATTTTTGAGGCGTCATCTGGGATTTAAGAATTATTTAAAAGGAGCTGTTTAAAATTGTCTTTATAACTTGTTTAATTTTGTTATGACTATATATTTATCACATTACTTGGTTGGTTATGTAGATGAATAATGGCTAGATGTTTGCAGACAGCCCTAAGTGCAGTGGATAAGCGTGGACGTTTAATTTTAGGGCGTCTCGTTCCCGGACTCACTAGGAAGTGCAGCGGCCTATTTCAGTTCGGCCCTTTGTTGCTACGTTTATTTCTGTTTACGTCGCGTTTCGTAACTTTACGAGCAAGTCTTCGGACGCGTCCGCACGCTCTGTTGCAACAGTTATTAACGTCTGCCCGCTCCCGCACTGAACCCAATAACAAATGTTCCATCTTCCAACGATGTAATCGCTCTCTCGTCAACACATGTCTATTCGATGTTAAATCGATTCTATTAATCGTTTTATAACTATGTTTATAAATTACGCGTTGTGAATAATGTTATCGATTAATTGAAATTTATTGTCGTTGTGTTGGCGACTTCATTTCTTTGGACTTGGTGCGTTTGTCTTTATTATCGGCAGGGCTGTCGACTAGTTTTGTCGGCGTTTAATATGCGCACGTTTTTGTTTTGTTCTTGAGCCCATTCTTAATTATTCGGTTTGTTTATTCATTGATTGTTAAATATACGATTGCCATCCATTCGTATAGATGTGACTTTCAAAACGTCTAGTATATTTTGTATTTAACTATTAAACCGATAGCCGTAAGCTAGTACTACGTATGTAATTATTAAACCATTATTTGTTCCACGTGCCTATTAGTAAGACTTTATTTTAATAGATTTATTTAATATAAATAATATTTTACTCGACCCAATATTATGGTACCTATCTTCGTGGTTCGAACCAGCAATTATTAAAATCTATATGATCTAGATTCTGTAGATAAGATCTAGAACTGTAATAAATATCTTTTGAATATTAGAAAGCTGGTTTACTTTAGTTACGAATAACACCCACACCTCTATCTTAATATTGAACTTACATAGCCTTACTATAAAAGTTCTTAAGGACTAAAATATCGATTGAGTACTCAACAAAAAACTCTTTTCTCAACATGGTAAGTATAGGAGTGCAATATTTTCCTGAAACAGTCTCTAAAATCGGAACGAATGCCAATTTGAAAGAAATAACAGCCTTTTTGTTTTTTTTTATTTTTTTTATAGACTCACGCCTGTATCCCCGAAGGGGTAGGCAGAGGTGTAATATTACACCCACATTTCGCCATGAATTTTTGGTCCCACGTAATAGGGGTCGAGCCTATTGCCGTACCTGGCACATTACCAGACTCTGTGCTGCTACTGAGAATTTCCTAACGGAAAACCCAATAACACTTTGCCCGACCCGGGAATCGAACCCGAGACCTCCCAATCCCACGCGCACATTTATGCCGCGAGACCAACGAGGCAGCCTTTTTGATAAATGGTCTAAAATAGTGTAGGTACCTAAACCTTAGACTTAGTCTTACTTATAGTATGTCCTTATTTTGTAACGTGGCTCCTAGTATTTAGCGCGCGGAGGTGAGTGTACAACTTTATCTCAAGAATGTTGAGTTAAAAGCCTCAATCGATATCGGGTACATCCTTACCTGTCATTAATGCGTGTACATCAATAAGATAAGACATATTCGCGTTGTACGGCTGCGAATAATTGACCTTTAGCCCGTTCCCATACAGATGGCAGCGGTGAGGCGTTAGAAAGTCTTATCGATGCGTTTGCGCACGGTAACTGCTAACTCCTAAATGAAGTGTCGTGATTTTTATCGATAGTGTTCTACCGTTTGATTAATTGATGCTGCCGTGGGATGGGAAGGTGTCGATGTCGATAAATGTACGTACGCTTCAGACTGTATGGATAGCGTAGTGGCTTAAGCAGCCGTCTACACTGCGCCGACTGTAGTGGGTTTGTGTGATTCGCAAATTGTTCTTTCAGACTGAGTGTTCTAGTCCTCCGATATTGGATTTATTCCTAGTGCGAGAGTGTCTTTTATAAATATGTAATTTTCTCGTGAGGTACCGAATCTTGTGGTACTTTTCTAGTTTTGCTGGCAAGTAGAGATCCGCAAAGTAGAGTTTGGTCTCATCATGACAGACATTGTCGTGTTTTAAAATAATGTACCTAAAAATGTATTTTCTAATCGTATAGGTATAGTCTTTGCTTCCTCGGCACCTTCAACAGTTGATGGTCATGCATAATCGTGTGCTATAGAGTCAACATGCTGTAGGACACTTTTGTAATGAGATCATATAACGGTGTGGTGGCCTAAAGAGTCACCATGGACAGGTGCTGGTTTCGATTTCCACACACGCATAATATTTCAACAAAAACTCGCCTATGAAAGTAAATACTTCATTTGTTTGCTATCAAAAATCTAATTATAACATACATCTTTGTTCTCTGAAAATTCTATGTATAAACTATTCAAATGAAATACAATCTAAAAAGTGCTTATGAAGTTAGTATAACGTCAGTGTATTAAGGGCTGGTATTCTATAGCCGTTGATTAAAGGATTCCAGCTCTCTCTATTTAATGAAAAATATGAATCTGTGTTACTATTTCATAAGTAAATGACATGCTGTTTTCACGATCCGCTAGAGTCGTTATTTTATGTAAATGAATAATTTAAACAAATAACTTAGTCTACAATTCAGGAAATTTTCTTAGTAGGTAATCGTGTAGTGCTTTTCTAGCATATTATTACGCTATGTCCAGTATGTACGTTTTAAGAAAGCTACTCATAATATTGCGACATTTGCAAAACTGACATATCCGACACATGCCATACGGGCAACATATCAAGTAAATTAAATAAATGAACACTGTACACGAACAATAACAAATCGTTTAGCTTTCAAACTTGCAAGTAGGTGCACTTGTAATCGGTTGTTACAATCCATTTACGCATTTCCATGTAACGTCGTAACAGATTTGATAACCTTTCCATTCTCAGCCAATCGGTATGAAATGAAAGGCAGCAGACTCGGTACCGGTAAAGCTAGTGATACACTATGGAGTATAACAGAATCGAACGCCGTTTTCGGTTCGCTTATGTACTTGGTTACAGTAATTGGTGCACTGGTAGTCATTACCCTTCATCATCATCAGCCTTCATCATCATACCTCAGCCCTTTATACTGTCCCACTGCTGGGCACGGGCCTCTTCCCATTATGAGAAGGGTAAGGCCATAGTCCACCACGCTGCCAAGTGCGGGTTGGCAGACTTCACATGACTTTCGAAAACATTATGGAGAACTCTCAGACATGCAGGTTTCATCACGATGTTTTCCTTCACCGTCTAGCAAGCGATAATTAACAATTTAATACGCACATAACTCCGAAAAATCATCGGTGCGCGCCGTGGATTCGAACCCGGACCGTCTGCGTAGCAAGTCTGTCGGTCTCGCCACTAGGCTTTCCCTTATGTATATTGAATTGAAAATTATTTTATTTCGTACCTACCTATTTACTGTTTTATCCAAACCGTTAACATTATTTGTCAATTATTAAGTTACAATAAGACGATCTTTGGAACACTATTTAACCGAACACTTTTTTCGGTTCGGATATGTGAAGTGAAATCGACTTTTGGTTCAGTTTTTCTCTTAAACTCTATTCTCTATTCTTGTTATTGCGCTTTTTGCAATCTAGTGTTATAACAAAGCTTTGGCAACAACTATTTCAACTACTGAAAATAAGCGAGTGGAATTTTTGGTGAATATAGTTTGTCTCATAGAAGATTAAAATGTAACCTGTGACAGCCGTTTTAGTTAGGTTCGTGTGTGTAGGAATGTAAGAAATTTAAATAATTTGTAGACACGCAGTACCAAGATGAACGTCGAATAATTACACCAACCGACACGCATGTCTTTTGATCTGCACCGACGACGGTCCAATCAGGCCAAAGTGAAATCACCAGTACTTAAATTAAGAACAAATCCCTCACACAAAACCTACAGCTTAGGGCTATTGCTTCTTTTTCAACATTTTGGCGGTTTAAGCGCAGCGAAACTTCCTAAAACTGAGAACTGCCCAAAGGTCGTAGCTGATGTAGATGGGATAGTCGTCATGCGTGATATGTGTGAGCTTGAAGCAGGTAGTATCACTGATACTAGCAAAATTTACTTCTTGGAAGCGCTCTTGAGCCATAGTGTGTATTAGTCCTAATGAAAGACAATTCTCCGGTAATACGATGAGACTTTAGGCGCTCAAGTTTAATCGCTCTAATTCATGTTCCAATATAAAGTACATTTCATATTTCAACGGTATTCGATTACGATTTCGAAGTGGTTTCTAAAGTGTGAGTGTTTCTTTTATAGTGCCATACGGATGCGTTCTGTTCTACGCAGTTATTTACTTGTCACTGAATTGGAAAATAATGCGCAGGATGCGAATTAAACTTTGTTTTCTTGGGATGATAGAAACGCTTTTTGTAGGACAACTCGATAATACTTTGCCTTTATGGGTTACACATAAATGTATAATTAAGCCTTAGTATAAGAGTGTTAAATAACTATGTTGAGAGTAGATTTTGCTTGCCCTCTGAGTTGCGGTAATAAAAAAAGCCACGTACTACGATTTTGCCGCGGTCAGCTTACCTCACTACACGGCCCCCGCGTCATATGCAGAAGCAACAAAGCACGCATTGTCAGATGCAGACAAGATGTTTTTTTTGCTGTTTTACCATTGACCAAAAATATTCTAATTCTTTGCGTGCATTGTAAGTTGTGCCAAAGTCTAGCGATAGTGACAAAAAGAGCCTATTTACCGAACTAAATGAATCTAGGTCACTTAGAGCTTTCAGAATTTGAATTGATCTCTTAATTAACTTTTACTAGCAGTAAATGCTGGACTACATAGTGTACAGCTGTTGGTGAAGTTCAGACGCAATTATATTACAAGAAAGAGGTAGATAAGTTACCTACGTAGTAATCAATCCATAGAAACGGTACACTAACGCACACATCGATAACTCCATATTTATTTTATTTTCGGTTGACAAGATGTGTCAGTTTCACTTTGACGCCGGCTCGGCGGCTCGCGACTTCACACACACACACATATGTCAGACTTGCCAACTGGCTTATGTTAAGCGTCCTGCTTTTGTTACGACTATAACATATCTACTTCTTTTTACTTTTGTAACGTCATTGTTCAGACGTACATAATTCCATCAAAGTGCAAACATTAGTAGTTTACTTTGCAAAGTTTCTAGGTTGCAAACTCTATGTTACGGGTACTTTATAAACATTCATGACTGTATGAAACTGTCGTGGCAAGGGAAAGCTTACTCGTATGAGCGGCGCTAACGCCTCCATCAGCTATGTGTACAGTTAAGCGAAAATAGCCTTCGCACGTGTTGGATACATAAATCCATTTTGTTTTAGCATGTGGCCATTGTGGGAGGATTGGCGAGCTTAATTTTTACCAAGATACGTATTTACCTGTGACCTGAATCGTATGTGATGTCGACTTGGTAACCGTTATTGTCTACGCCAATAGGTACAAGCTTTTAGTTACGTATTTGGAATTAAATGATGCCATTATTTTTGAAAGCATATTTTGACAGTATGCAGGCAGCTTATTTCAATTTGTTACTTTCGTGCTGAATAAAAAACATGTTTCCTTACCAACATATGATAGCGGAGCAAAAAACAACCAGTGTAATAATGGGTTAAGTATATTTATGTCTCATGTGGTGCCGAGCTCATTGTCGAGATGACCATATTAATTAAAAAATATCATTGTTTAAATGGCTTTAAAAAGAAAACAAAACACATAATTATATCCCTAATAAGATGCCTGGGTGCTACTTCCATCCCCTTTTTCAACCCCATCAAGTTTTAGTTTCGTAATAATGGTCCATGACTGAGGCATGAACGTTTCTGTGCTAAAATTAAACTTTTTCAGTTTAGTCGTTTTGGCGTTAACACAAAACCTACATATACACTGATGAACGTACCATATTTGTAGGAATCTCTTTCCCTAAGCAACAAGCTCGCCACCTTAAGAGCAAACTTCTTGCAAGTGAATAACTGGAGACAAGTTGATTGATGCGCCACAATGGCATTCCTATGACATAACTGTGTTGCGTCTCTCTCTGCCGTTATGAGGCCACCGCGACCACGTAACAGGGAAATCGATCGTGAAATAGATTATGAAAATAGTGCATAAACATTAAGATTGTATTGCGAATAATTGTTTGTTACTGTGTCGGTTAGCTTGTGGTGTAAGTTTGTGATTACAGTCGAGCTTCCCGTTTCGATTCTAAATGTAGAAAAGAGCTCTTGGGCGCTTATGTTAGAGAACTCCTAGTGGCAGTAAAAAATAGGATTAAACTGATTTACACACGCTCCTCTCTCCTCTATTATGAGGTTTTTAGAGTAATACATGTCTGATTATGTTTGCATGACTGTATTTGTAAGTATGGATGAATAATGATGATGAAAACTTGATGAGAATAAAATAATAAGAAGAACCAAAGGTTAAAACTTCTCTCTGCCTCATCAAATATCCTAATAGTTTAGGGGCATGATAGTAAGAATAACATAACCATATAAACTTTAATCATTATTTTGTAGTGAATACAGAAGTCGGTATTCTGACATTTACCATCCACATATATTATTATAATTGTTAAACTAAACTGCAATGATTTAATTAATCAAATGTACTCAAGGGCGTCAGCAGCCGGTTGCCTAGGTTGAGAGGGAGGGGGGGGGGCAACCGATGGCCTATGGGGGGCAATTTGACATGGAAAATGAGAAAAGTATTGAGAAAATAATTTGGCGACGCCCATGAATGTGCTATAAAGACGTGACTCTATTTGAACCGGGGCCGCGGGGGAAAGGAAACAGTAGTCCGATATAGACGGTCCGTGTAATCAGTGAAGATGGTATAATGCGAATTAGTTGTTCTTGGCTCGTAAATTTACTCGGATAATATCTGGCTTTCTTGAATATTGTTCGAGTGTTGCTTCGGCGGGATAAGTTAAACTTATTATCTTGAAGCTGGTCTATGACCAGCTTGAGTCTAGAGTCACTAGTCTAAGATATAGCTAAATACTCGTCTACATACACAGGAGTAGCAGGAACCGTAAGATGCATGTTTGAACAGTTGATTGATGGCAAAAGTCTTACTTTTTACAGGCTACTTCTCTCATCTAGTTTTGTGAAAATAATACATTTCCAAAGTGGAATTATCTCTTCAAATTGCTTCTGAAGATTATACCACGGTAGGGTATTGTATTGTCTGTGACCACGGGGAATCATGACTCATGACATAACTGTTTCATATTACTATGAAGTTGCCGTTTTCATGAAATAAATTAAGATTTATTTTCTATATTTTTACTTCTTTTATTTAATCAAAGTAATCATCCATGCATCTTTGCCAACGCATTGGTAGCTTCTTAATGCCCTTCTTGAAGAAATCAGCTGGACGGGAGGCAACAAATTCTTCAAAGGGATTTTGTACTGCCTCTCGGGTATTGAATTTTTTCCCCGCCAAGAAGTTATCCAAATTCTGGGAAAAGTAGAAGTCTGTAGGCGCAAGGTCTGGTGATTACGGCGGTTGACGAAGAATTTCCAACACCAGCTCTTGTAGCTTGGAGACCGTCTGCTGTGTAGTATGAGGTCGCGCTTTGTCGTGCAGGAGCAGTGGAGCCGAACGATGGACCAAAGCTGTTTGTGTTCAGTTCTTCACAGTACGCATCTGCAGTAATGCTCGTACCGTTTGGTAAGTAGCTGTGATGAATTCACCGGCGTTAGACCACCAAACAGTGACAATCACTTTTCTAGGGGTAGGTTTTCGTTTAGGGCATTGTTTGGGTGGTGAACCAGGGTCCAACCCACTTGCTGAGCGCTTACGATTGTCGAACAGGATCCATTTCTCGTTACAAGCACAAGTAACAATGCGGTTCAAAATTCCTTCATTCCTATGCCTGTTGAGCAATGCAAGGCACGTCTCGACGCGTACTTCGTCTTGGCGATCATTGAGTTCGTGGGGTACCTATTTGTCAAGCTTTTTTACCTTGCAAATTTGACGCAAATGGACCAATAATGTTTTGATGCTAACGTCGAATTGAGTATCATCAGCTTCCGCAATCGCCTTTAATTCGTTATTGACGACCAAAGTTTTTGGACGACCACGGGGTTCATTTTTCAGGTCAAAATTTCCAGTACGGAAGCGGGCAAACCAATAGCGGATGGTGCGTTCGTTTGTAGTGTTCGCTCCGTAAATGTCGTTGATGTTGCGTGCCGCTTGTGCCGCTTTGCTGCCACGACGGTACACGGTTATTCGAATTTTTAACGTATCCATGATGACGAAAAATTTTCAAATGCGATGAAATCGTAACACTAACTATTAAACAGATAACGATTTTAGAAAAAAGAATTCGAATTCCATTCCTTGCTTTAATAAATAAAATTAATTTGGAATTGGAAATATCAGCAAAAGAAATATATTTTGATTTGAAATGGCCAGTACGGTAGAACGGCAATTTCATATTTAAAAAAGACCTATTATATTTATTAAACTGTCGGACGCCTCTCATCATAGACTAATATATAATACTGGAGACTTCTCACGGCTTGTAATATTAGATAGAGATGCTGTATACACCAAAAATAACGGTTTGAACGAAATATTATGCCGCTTCAGCGTGATCTGCATACGCGACACAGACGCATTATTTCATAGAGTAGCCCACGGAAAAGAAATTACTCTTGCAGGATCTAGTAGTTAGCAAGACATTGGAATATCGAATGATAACATGAGTTCCCTTAGCGTAGCTCCAACAACGTGGCTTTACCAGACATTTTTCCAGGATACCTTACACTAAGTAGATAGCCCATAAAGCACTTAGTAGCACGAGTGTGACACATAATTTCAGTTTGCCTGTGTTCGTTTTAGGACTACTGGTTGGGAGAAGCCACGGACGACATTGAGCAATGTGCCAAGATTCTCAAGTTATACTGGCCTAACTATGTCATCCGCCTATCAACGGTGAGTTATGTGCTCGCCGATTTTATTTACAGGTAGACAACTTTTTCAGTTATGCAGCGAAAATTGTGCCCCGTAGCTTTGAATGTATTGTGTGCTTCATCTTCAGATTCATGTGTATGGGTCGATGTACAGTCACAAGCATAAATATATTACTATGGGCAGATTAGCAAAAATATCTGTCCCAAGAATGAGTTCAATAATATCTGTCTGCACGTACGCAGCAAAAATATCTGATATTATCAGGCAGCATAATGAAGTGGCATCAAAATTGTGATGACAATGTCAAAGCATATATATTGTATCTGATGTGACAGGTGGCAAAATGTTATGATCCCTTGTGGAGAGCAAATATATGCAACGTTTTATATTTCTGTAATTTGCATTGATTCCGCCCTAAAAGCATAAATATGTGAACCCAACTAGGTGGCAATATTAGCTGACATTATTTTATCTTCAATTTAATTTAAAATTTGTACGAAATATTTAAAAAAAAACCAAATGTTATTTTACATTTAATACAGGCTGTCCTTTTATACTATACAGGTTGTAAAAAGATCCTAAATGAAAACTGAAATCCCATGTTGTACCAATCACTACGAAATTTTTTTTTCTTCAGCCCCATACCTGGGAAATTACTGGTTCAGGAGATATTGAGGCTCAAAGTTACTATGAATTTTTTGTAATTAGGTACAAAATCGATGCATTGACCTCGCCAACCTGTTCTATAGACGTCCTATGCACCCATGGATAAGTAGGGTTTTCGGAAATTGCACGCGCGCACTTTTAATTGCGGATTAAAAAATGTGTCTCCTTAAAAAAAAACAAGTTTCCCATGTTTTATTTTTGCTTTGTATGACTTGGCATGATGTCCATAACGAGTAGACTTCGGCTTGGTGATGGATCTTATGGCACCCTGTATTTATGTCTAGACATATCCAATACTTCGACCGAATTAAATTATTTACTTATAATTATTATCTTATCATTGTATTTTATCTACGGCTGCCGAGTCATAGTTTAGGAATACCCTATTCCTAAACTCGGACTATCGCAGCTTCAAAAAACCGATTTATAAGTCAGCGATAGCTGAGCATTTGTTGGAGTCTGGTCCATACCACTGGATAGAACTGCATCAACCACAAGTCTTATCCACCGATCGTCACTATTACTCCAGGATAGTACGTGAAGCGGTAGAAATCAAGAAATATAACAATTTCAACCGGGAGGATGGATATAGATTATCGGCTACTTGGAATCCAGTCATCAGCAAATGTAAACACCACCGCAGTGATAAATCTCAACAGTGTGTAGACGTCATTAGTGTAGTGTGTCGGAGTACCAATATTGCGAACTTAAATAAAGACCAAGTGAGGGTAGGTGCCGAAACCCGCACTTCGCCAAGACGGCGCTGATCTCTCATCAGTCTCTCCGCGACCAAGGTCGGTGCAAGACGAGCGAAACATCGGAAACAAATAGGTATTTATACCGTAAATAAGTTAAGTTAACGCGATTAAGACCCGCTAAATTATTTTGTATGATTTACTAGGAAATTCTAAATGGGAGATAAATTGTATTTTTTACGCCAATATTTTCGCAAATTTATCAATTTTCGACGTCTCGTGGTAAATTTATAAACTACCGGATTCGTAACGTCTAAACGGTTCAACCAATAACAGAAGTTTCACATTCATTTTAAATATAACATACTGCTCTCTGATTGGTCGGTCGCGACCGAGGTCGGTGATAATGAAGGTCGGCATCAATTCAACTTAATAGATTGTGTTAGGATTTCTTGTGACCCTGAACAGAAAAATAAGAGCCTTGCGAAGCAGGGTTCCGTTAACTTAGGCTCATAAACATCGCTATAGTTCCAGTTTATTCGTTAAAGTGGCGAAAAATTGTAGTGGAGAGGAAGGAAAAAAACACGTGACTTATTCAACCAATCAGAGCGCACATGGCGTTTGGTAATTGTTTACTTATTATTTTACGCATGAATTCGTAAGTTAAGCCATTTGCGAAAAGATGGGCGTAAAATAATACAATTTATTTCTCGTTTAAAATCCTACGAAATTTTATACATTTCTTAGGAAATTTATAAATTTGCGGTTCTTGTCATTCTCCGGTGACATAAATACTCGCTTAAAATCGATATTTTATTAAGTTGATTAGGCAAATAAAAATAAAAAATATTTATAACGTGTTTTTGTTCATATTCTTTGCCCGGCAAAATACATAACAATAAAACATTTTTGCCCTTTTTACCGGCGCTATACATATTATCAAATATTTTATTGTTCATAAATTGTATGTCAGATATTATTGCCACCTAGTTGGTGTCACATATTTATGCTTTTAGGGCGGAATCAATGCAAATTACAGAAATATAAAACGTTACATATATTTGCTCTCCACAAGGGATCAAAACATTTTGCCATCTGTCACATCAGATATTTATGCTTCGACATTGTCATCACATAATTTTGATGCCACTTCATTATGCTGCCTGATAAAATCAGATATTTTTGCTGCGTACGTGCAGACAGATATTATTGAACTCATTCTTGGGACAGACATTTTTGCTAATCTGCCCATAGTAATATATTTATGCTCGTGACTGTACTAACACTTCAGAGTCTTTATGTTCTGGCTGAAGATTTGTTGTAGCCGAAGAGTCCTACATGGCTAAGTAAATATGATTTATGGAGACTAACAAATATTGCTTGCTATGAACATTGCGGTTTCTGCTTCATAGACATAGCCTGGACAGCAGTAAAGTGTATTTAGGTGCTATTAAAATTTAAGATTGATGTTCTGCACTCGTCAAACTCGTCAGTAGATAACAGCAATTTTCGGCTACCCGGCTACGACGACCACCCTTTAACTGAATTGTCTTTGATCTAGTGATATGGTTACGATTTTCATTTCTCGAAATTAAAGCGAGAAAATGAGAAACTAATTGTATTGCTTACTAAATTGTATGTATTAGTAAGAAATGTTTTTGTTTCAGGTAAGTTTGGGGGATTTTTATCGCCGTAGTGGTATGTCAGAATTGTATGTTTAATTATAAATGTGTAATTAGGCCAATTGACACTAAACTTGCTGCTTGTGATCGTATACGTACCTAACTGCAAAATACCTTTAAGTTATTTATACAAAGAAAAATTTATTATTTTCTAAATATATTTAAATAATCGCATAATTCCATTATGATAGTCACATGATATGATAAGTATATATAATTATCGTCATCGTTGTCATACGAAACATGTATGACTTTATAAAAACTACTTAGTCGGATAAAATATATAGGTATGTGAAACGTTCTCCGTGTGGTGACGGATTAAGAATACGGTTTGTCACCACCCCATATCATCCCATGGGTGTCGTAGGAGCCGACAGAGGGAGCATATTATGCAGAGAACATCACTGTAAGAGAAGGAAAACTTGATACAAACCCTATACCAACCCGTTTGGCCAGCGTGGTATAGTAGGCCAATTTCTTCTTTCAAAGGAGAGGCCTAGTCCAGCAGTGGACTGTTAAAGGCTGATGATGATGATGATGATGATGATGATGATGATGTGAAACGTATCATAGACGACAAAAATACTAAAATATTTTATTTGAATATTTTTACTTATTAGTATTAAGTAGGTACATAGATTTTAATATGTTTGAATATTAGGATATCTTAAGGTAAATATACCGACAATTCTAGCGATTTGAATGCGTCATCAGCATTTTTTACTAAAGCACCTCTTTGCCTGTAAAAAAACATGATTTGCAAGAATGTGCTCTCAAGCCCTTTGACATCTAATAACGAGTTAGAATCTTCTTTTGGATGCTTATCTGAAGATCCAGTACATTCATGTTTAATATAACCGCGCTTCTTTCTTACATTTTGCTAACTTATTGACCTCCCACGTATGTATTTGGATTGTTAAACTGTACCAGTAAGGTTATTTATTTCAATCGTGAGGTTGGAACAGCCAGTCTCTTCAGCAAGCTCGTAAAAAGCGCTAGAGAACGAGTCTCCCACTTTGTAGCGAATACTGTAATGTTATCTATTCGATTGTAAACAACAGATTTATTCCGATATCGGTTTCCTTTTAACTTATTATCGAAAGTAGAAGAGAGATGGGTGTTATGTTTGTTTACAGATTTATATCTTGCTTGGAGTACTTAATACTTTTATTACTCACCTACTTACTTACCTAATAGAAAATATTCACTTTCGAAAGTATAAAATTTCATATTTTTTTGTATTAACTATTTTTATAATTATTATTTTTTTGTGGTATGGGCCATGGGCATGTGATGAGGAGGGATGAAAAGCATGTGACTAGAAAGGTGATGAATATGAGAGTTGAGGGATATAAGGCAAGAGGAAGACCAAAGAAAAGATAGATGGATTGTGTGAAGGATGACATTAATGAAAAGGGAGTGAATAATCAGATGACGGCTGATAGGTGAGAATGGAAGAGAAAGACATTTTGCGCTGACCACAAGTAATATGGGAACAGGGCATGCAAAAGAAGAATTTTACAAGCCTGAAGTTTGTATATAGGTGAATGTATGTGTTATGTGTACGAGTAAAATTTATTTTAAGCTATTAATTCTTAACGATACATAAGAATCAATTTCTGTTCGTATTTTATTCTCGGCCAATCATCCAGTTAAGTACTTAAGTAGGTATATATTATGTAGGTACAAGTTGTCATAGTCATAATACTACTACGACAACATATTGCTTCCGTTTGCCTATAATTGTATCTAACTTAGTCATACCTAGATTTCATACAAAATAAATTGCCATTAACTTATTTAAGGTATAAATACCTATTTGTTCATCAGTCTCTCCGCGACCACGCTCGGTGCAAGACAAGCGAAACGTCGCAAACATTAAGACCCGCTAATTTATTTTGTATGATGTATACAAATCGCGAAAGTTTAAAATCGATTATATCTAGATTTTATCTGCCATGTCATCATCATCATCAGCCTATAAAAGTCCACTGCTGGACTAGGCCTCTCCTTTAAAAGAAGGAATTGGCCTACTATACCACGCTGGCCAAACGGGTTGGTATAGGGTTTGTTTCAAGTTTTCCTTCTCTTACAGTGCTGTGCTCTGCATAATATGCTCCCTTTGTCGGCTCTTACGACACCCATGGGATGATATGGGGTGGTGACAATCCGTATTCTTAATCCGTCACCACACGGAACGATCGATTATACCTACCTAGATTTTATCTGCCATATAATTAAAAGCAAATAGTTAGTTTCGTCCTTATCTCCTCGCTCTTATTGCTTGCGCTTGCAAGTGGTCTAACAATTATCATGTCTTTATCACATTACCTTCTACAATTATTTCTTCTACGGCGGCATCGCGCCGGGTGCTGTAATTCAATAAATAATAGCTAGACACATCATCTATTTGTGACTCTCTCATTTTTCATATAAGCTAAAAGGATTATTTTACCAACCATAGCGGCCAATCTTCCTTAAGTAACTGCTTCACCAAGGTTAAGTTATCGAGTACTGTCAGCAAAAGAAAACTGCAGTGCAAGGCATACAAACACTATCAACATATCCAGCTGAATGCAACAATGTTGCCTAATTGCGTATACCTACCATCCAAGTGCTATCTATTATTTACCCAGCAATTTAACATCCGTGTCACCATGGGCCCGTAAATACTAACTCTTTATCAACTTATACAATAATAAAAAATGTCAAACAATGTACAAAAAATAATTCTACGCACCGCCGTTGACGTAATGCGGCTATAGAAAGTGTTATCACATCACAAAATAAATCAATCAACATCGCTGG
This sequence comes from Euclidia mi, assembly GCA_944739405.2. Lineage (NCBI taxonomy): Eukaryota > Metazoa > Arthropoda > Insecta > Lepidoptera > Erebidae > Euclidia > Euclidia mi. The sequence goes on from OX123204.2 coordinate 35,205,687, forward strand.
CCCTAGCTACTTTTTGTATACAAATAAACAAATAAGTTTGCATCTAAAAAACTTATAATCGGTTACAGACGTAATTGTCTGGTACGTACATATATAATATTAATTATTATACTTAATTAGTAATTAAGTTGCTATTAAAATTTTAAATTGCATTGACTAGACTGACTATGCCGAATATGAAAGACTAGAGAATGCCCGCGGTTACACCCGCGTTATTTAAGGCTACATACTGCTTTTTTTTTGTTTTACGAGGTGGAAAAGATCTCCGACTCTTGGGGAAATGAGAGCCGGAGTAACCCGGATCCCGCTTAGCTTCACCGTGGGTGTAGGTACCTCAAACCCACGGTTACTGAGCTCCCTCACCACGACAAGGTGGAGATCCCACGGGGGGGATTTAAGGCTACTGCTCCGCTTCCGTCGCTAATAGCGCGATGTTATATAGCCTATAGCCTTTCTCGATAAATGGGCTACCTAACACTCAAGGAATTTTTCAAATCGGTCCTGAGATTAGCGCGTTCAACTAAACAAACAAACAAATAAACTCTTCAGCTTGATATATTAGTATAAGATAAGATTGTGTCATTGTAGTTAGGATTCCTTTAAATGAACAAGTAATTTATTGAATTGATGCTATGTTGCTGTAGAAGCTGGGTCTAAAAATGGTACGGTAAGCTGCAGGGTCATCTCTAGTCAAGCCAATAACCAAAGGCAGGCGAGACGATAGAAATGTAAAAATTAGTTACAAACACGACTCGTCCCTACGTACTTACTAGTACCAACTAGTTGCTGTCGATTTCTTTTGCACTTACCGAAGTCGTAAGTTGCTTTTCGTCTTTGAATTTGGAAGTAATGCAGAAATAAAAGCATTTGCTGCGAAAAGTCTTGTCTACAGAAAAACATCAACGATGGAATTGATGGCGGTGTAAGAATGTTTGTATGTCTGTGAATGTTTGTTTAAATGGAATTTGAAACGATTAGAGATTTCAATGAAAAGTCTGGGGATTAATAACGCATCTTTCTTGTAGGTTCTATTACATTTTCTTGAAGTTTACGATACGAATACCTATGCTTTGTTGAAGTCGCCTCACGTACGCAGTTAGGATTCGAGGCTAGTATAATACAAAATCAACAGTTTATTGCCCCGAAGCTCTGCATATGAAACGAACTAGACAATCACAGAAATCGATAACTGATTGGCAGTCCACACCAAACATAAATAGCGGCGCAGTAAGTGGTAACAAAGGGACGTTTTTATGGTGATCACGCGACGCTGATCGTGGCACGCTCCGCGATAGACGCTGATGGCCGCCATTAACGCCGATAGCGAGATGTATGGTCACTGCTGCTCACTACCAACAGATCTACGCTTGCAGAGTGCTTCTAATGGCTAGCTGTACTTTGACGGGTTTACGGCGACCGCTTCGAGTTATCTGAATGATTGCGTGATAGGTGCGGTCTAATTGTTTACGCTTTTAAGTTTTCGTGTGAGTGGTTCATGAGATGTGATGAGATGCGTAAACTGGAAATGACAAGGACGTAGGTACAGTATAGTTTTGCTGCAATGTGTCACCCAGCACGCAACAACTGGTTTACGATAGAGCTAGTTGTTCAAATTCATGTTGGCATAAAGAATAGTCTTTATGTCAGTTATATTATCTTTTTGTTATTTACTAGCGAAAGGTACTTCTCTACTTCGCAAAAGGTTTCCATGTTTTCAATAAATACATATATCAAGTTTTATGCATATAAACCATGCATGGGTAGAAATTAGTAACCATTTAAGTGATAAACACACTAAAATCCGTACCGTAGCTTCAAATAAATGAGCGTAGAGACGCATAAGTATTAATTTCGTATACTATGTGAAGAAGGATTCAGTAAATACCTGCTCACCTTTAACAGAATAAATCGGATGTAGGCCAAAGAGCAGCATAAAATGCTGCCAAAACAATATTTCATCGATTACAATCAATAATTGGTAAGCGATCGCATCTTATCTGTGTTATCTAATCGCGTAAACATTTGGACGTCTCGGCGGTCCAGCGCTCGGCGTGTTGGCGCGCGAGCTTCGTTCACGACTCCATTGTGTTGGGTTTCACGCCTGCGCCCGCACCGCCTTTCGAAAGTAGGGCCCTTGCCGAGAATGCGATTAAAAAAATATATCCGGAACACTGATTGCGTTTGAGAAATATTTGTAAGTAAGTACGTTTGCATCGCTCTCTTGAGATGGCAGTAAAAATTGGAGAACAAATCGTGTATATTACCAATTTACAGATTTTGAAATACAACAAGCCAATTAAAAATTTGTTACAGTTCCGTGACGTTGTATAATTTAATCTGTCATTTTGTCATAATACGCAAGACAAAATAAAAAAAAAACAAATACAACCATTGACAATTTTATTCTTCTCCTTTACTAGATCAATAATTGTTATAAAGCTACTATTTTGAAAAAGTATCTTTTCACCACAGCCAGCAGCTCAAACATGCCGCTTTTGCTGCGAGACAACAGTGAACAAAACGCGATTTTGATTCGAGCGTGAGGCAAAGTAGCTTTTTAATTTTTCAATCTTCAGTGCCACGAATTGACATTGTTCAGCCACAAAGAACAATGCCCATTTCTGGCCCAGTTTGGAAATCATGAACAGCACAATAAAGTTTGAACTAGTTGTTGAATAATCCTTTTTATTTATAACTTAATTTATAGGCATCACTAAAGGTGTGCCGAGAAACTTATTCAATAAATAGGTTTAAAAAGATGTGTTAACGTCTAAATAGCCAACACGTAATAGATCAAAAATTGCCAGTAAAGAAATCATAATATTAAATCGATTATCACTTCTTCTTTATCGATTTTACGTTTTCTCTACTCAAAATGATTTGAGTTAATGGCAAATCTCTCCTTGGTCCTTAAACATTTAAAATGTGTGTATTTTTAAGGTATATATGCGATTAACTACAAATAAGTTCGATTTTGAACCAAATATATAGATAACTTATGTCCGAAATCCATATCGATTAATCAATATCATTTAAAACTGTAAAATGGCAACACTTGTTTGACTCTTAAATGTCAATAATGTCATATTCAGTTTATTTTGTTTGTTACCTATTTGTTTTGCTCGTGCACATTGTGAATGATTTTATGTTTTTGGATCTTTTACGACTTCTGGCTTATTCTTTCGGATTTCTACCCTTACCAAATGATTAACTCATTCCTTTCTAAGCAAAACTACGAAATAATTTAACTATCCTAATAAAAGTGGGAACACACTTAATGTTTTGTGAGCATATAAAAGTACTTCATGTAATAAAACTATGAATGTGATGGACCTCTAATCAATCTAAAAATTCTAGTTTAACACTCTTTTAATGAATGCAATAACAACTACTACGATTTTGGACTGTCCACATCTGGGCCGGTGTCTCTAAGAAAAATGGGCATTGTTCTTTGAAACATTTGAATTTTACTGTGCTCTGTCTCTTTCACATGCATATAAAAAGTGAGTGAAAAAACAAACCCCTTCGAATTCGAAATTCGATTTTGGAATTCGACCTCAAAGAAAACACCTACGGCAACGCAAAAAAAAAATATTTGTTTTTTTTTTATATGTCATTGTTTACATGTTTAATTTATTATTGGATTTTAATAAAAATAAGTCTAATTAATAGTATAAAATTTGTATTTAACCAATACATTTTTATTTAGAATTACAACAATAATACATTTGAAAAATAAACATCAGGGACGCGGTATTAAAACGCGATTTAAAAAAGTAGCGGGAATAAAAATTTCGCTGATGCTGATACAGTAGGTACCTATAGCGTAACGTGTTAAATTATAATAATATATAAAATAATCTAAAAAGATGAGTGAAACTAGCGATGATGACTGTACTTTAACACCAGAAGAGTTAAATCAACAAGTGATTATGCAGAATTCAATCTATTCCTGTTCATTTCTATGTCTCCTAAGTAATATGTGTTCTCACTGCTGTGGTGAAAAGCTATGTGTGCTACACGAGAACAAAGTTTTTTGTATCTCGTGCTGTTGAGTCCCTCACCACGCTCAGGATTCTAACTTTGATTCACTACGCTCGTGAATCAATCATAGAATCCTTCGCTTGCTCGGGACTCAAAATAAGCACTCGAAACAAAAAACAACTTTGCTCTCTTGTTGCACAAATAACTATTAATGGATTAATTAATCGGACTGTACATAATTTAGGATTCTGTGGATACTCTAACTGACAGTTATTATAATATGATGCCATATGGTATAAATGAAAGAATTTGTTGCAAAACTAATACTGTTCGTTCAGCTAAGCCCTTTAACTAGAGCGCTTCTGTCAATGCGCCCTAAATACTGATAGATAGGAACAGCTGCAGTTCGGTATAAGTGTGAATATAATTATATCAACGTGAAATTTACGCAATTGATTTTAAATACCATCTATCTCATATCCCATGATGACTGGTTCAAGACTGGACAGAAAATTAGCTGTATCCTTAGATATATATTAAGTTACTGTATCATTCATAGCTTGAACGATACGAGCAATTGTTTAAAAATATTACGATTCTATTAATGATTTTCGTACGATTTAAAAACTCCGCTACAGAGTTTAAGGATGCTATAGATATTTCTATGAACTCGTTTAGTCTCTTTCAAGAAAATGGTCAATTTCGTGAAGTTATTGCGCAGTCAAGATCACATGTCATGTCATGTCTTTGCTACCGGTCCCAGTAACCAGCCACTAAACATTGTAAATCAATGTCCTCCGCTGTGTCTGTTTGTCTATACCTACGCGATAAAATCAAAATTATTATAATCAGGATTATCACCATTAGAAAGAGATGTGCGATACTTTACACCCACGCGGCCCTGCCTGCGTGTGTGTCAGGTATCGCACTAAATATAGCCTTTAAGACAATCTGATATACCTACTCAAAGTTTCATGAAAACCCTTTCATTAGGTAGTTTCAGCTTGAAAGAAGGACAAAACAACGAAGACACCTTCGTATTTATATGGATTCTACCCGTGCGAATCCGTCTCGTTTCGCTAGTCTTTACTAATATTTCAAGTTTTCGTCTAAACTCTTGACGTGACATTAGCATTACCAGGATAGCAGCTCCGTGAACAATAACTCATGGCGCATCGTGCTACACATGTAGTACACCTTTCACTCACATCGCTCCACCGGTGTTACTTCACGTTCAACTACCACTTGATTAATGTATCGATGCATCGGCTTATTGACGGCCGCCCGTATTCGTACTACTGCATGCATTGTTAGGACTTCACACGCTCCCATTGTATGACGGCGGGGTGGGGTGGCATAGACAGCGGGTAGCGATTTGATTTAAATATTTGGCTTGTTTTTTGCTGTTCCTATGCTCCTGTATTTGGTGTCATGGGTTTTTCTTTATACCTGTAGTAGGAGCTAGCAATGTGTAGCGTAGTTCTGGTAAATCTTGTAGCATCCGGATACCTAATGGCTCCAATGCGAAAGTCTTGGATGCGACCGGGATAACATCAGGACGATGATAATGATCGTGTTAAGTATTTGAAGGTGTTCTACCAGGTATTCTCTCGTTTTCCATAAATTCATTTGCACTAATATTGTTTGCCATAATCATCCCCGATCATAATATTTACTAGCACAATTATCATTTATACTAATAACGTTTGCCTTAACAACTCAACAGTGATAACTTTATTTGCCATAAAATGACTTTCTATAACAACATATTATATCATAATAATTAGTTTACATAAGTAACACATCTCATAATCGACTCTTGACATAATCAAAATTTGATATAATTATGAAAATAATACATAATATTGTTAAGTCGAAATTAATTATCGTTAACACCCCGACTCGGTTCAATCCGACTCGGATAGGTTAGGTTAGGGTTCTCTTTTGACCCTTAACCCAAAATCCTCCGTCAACTTAGTCCACATTCTTCACACTAGTTTAATAAACTGAAGTTGAACAACTTCTCTATCTTCTTCATAGATTATTGAAAACGAAAATTATAGCAAATACATTTATGGATTTAAATTATTATGATACTTGATCGATTATGACCAATGGAATTAGTGAAAGTCATTTTATGTCATTTCACGATTATGACAACTGAAGCGTTATTTCTAATGAAATTATGGCAAATACCAGTATGGCATATGAAATTATGGCATTTTTAATTATGGCAAACATTAGTAAACCGTTCTACCATTTATGAAAGCGATATCAATCGCGATGATCGCAAGATTATTGGACAAATAAGTGAAATGCCTTTTGGCTCAGTCGTTGACCATCGCTCCTGAGGATGCCTCGTGTAGAGGCGAAACACGTGTCGAAGAATAGTCGGCGCATACAGCGAGATAATGCAAGACAGGTATCTTCCTGGCACCCATACCATTCCCATATCCCTTATATCCTTTTAGAGGCGTTCGCTATTGTCAACATTTTTCTATTGCAAAAGTTGGGGTGGTCAATCCGAAGGTGCGTGGTGGGTTTCTCTTTCCTTCCGTTTGGTTGAAATGCCTTCTTTTTGCCTCGAAATTGAAGCATGGGTTATTATCAGGTCACGGGATGATCGATGTCCTGAGGCGCCGCCTCCAAGAAATGTATTGCGAATTTATTATAGATGAAATGTTTCGCGATTTATAAAAGTGTGCGTAAGAGAGCATTAGCTTAAACACTGTTAAGCTGCTTATTTTGACAGTGTTTATTAAGCTAGTAGGTACTCTCTTAGTTCATTGTAGCTAAGTAACCTTTTAACTTAAATTAGCACTTCTAGGTTAATTTAAAACAAAGCAATCATTGTATTAGGAAAATGGTCTCTTTGTTGAAGGCATCGCTTTGCTAGAAAGCACTTCGGTAAAACGGTAATACTTTTTTTAAATCCTCGACTTCCTTCGTTGGCGACGACCCTTGCGGCGGTGGTAACGCTTGATAAGAATCTACAAAATATTGTTAGTTATCGGTGGTTTGTCCGTGTGGTGACGGATTAAGAATACGAAATGTCACCACCCCGTATCATCCCATGGGTGTCGTAAGATCCGACAGAGGGAGCATATTATGCAGAGAACAGCACTGTAAGAGAAGGAAAACTTGATACAAACCCTATACCAACTCGTTTGGCCAGCGTGGTATAGTAGGCCAATTCCTCCTTTCAAAGGAGAGGCCTAGTCCAGCAGTGGACTGTTAAAGGCTGATGATGATGATGATGATGTATCGGTGGTTGGTAAGTTTTATATTTTACGATTTTTTACTTTCTTGCCTCTGTCGATTGACTTAATTCACATAATTATTCATTAAACTTAATGTACATTGTAGCAGTATCGTAATGTAATTAATAAGATTAAGGACGGGTCACGATTTTCTGATCATCAATCAATTTTCTTTCCATCGGCTAAGTTCTTGGCTACGTTAGAAACGATTAAGCACATCATAAGTTTAAATGTTAATGCCTTCCGAGTAATTATAACAACTTAATGTTTAAATCATTAACAGAACGTCGATGTTAAAAACTAGTCGAGAGATCGTGGTGGACGCCCTTTTAATGAAAATTGAATGGTTTTATGAAGATACGATTTTATTCCCATTCTCACACATATTTTATAACAAGTTTCAGTATGGTGCGATTTCCGCGTGTAGTAGGTATTGCTGGAAAGTTTGGGTACTATTTGTAACTAGATAACCCAGTTTTATGCTTTTCATATATACTTTCGATGCCTTTTTAAGCTCACTAAGGAATGAATAATGAAAAATAGTGTAAATGTAATAAAAGTATAATATACTCTCAGGACTAAAGCTATCTTTATATAAAATTTCGTCTACACACAATATAATCAGCTGTAAGCACAAGCTTTGGCCTTAATTTGTAGGATTCCATTTAATCAAAATCATTTAAGTTATGTGAACCGATCTGGTTTTTTAATTTGTAGTAGTTTAATGAGTTGGTTGGCTATCGATCGCTGTTCCATCGGTCTGCAGCTCTCGTACTACAATCAACAAGGTTCGTGCTCCAATCTGTCAATCGTGATGCGAGCAAATGATCTGTCGGCGAACTCACGCACTTCCTACAGCATTTGTCATTCTGGTTATTAGTGGCTCGACAGACGTACTGTAGTTAGATAACATATGTTCCTTTTGCTAATGTATCTAATGAAAGGTATGATGTACGTACAGACTAGTTTGCGGGTCTAGAAGTTAGTTACAGTGACTTCTAAACTAGATAATGAATCATATTTTCACACAGGACAAAAGACGGTCATGCCATCGATTCGAAGGGTAGGGCTGAAATGAATAAATAAAAATGTTGACGACAATAATTTTATGAACAGTAAAATATTTTTTTACATGTTGTAATACTCTTTTTAGATTTTTATAATATTAAAATAACATTTTTACTTTATTTAACATGGCTATGGACGTAATCATTTTTATTTTATTGGATATCTTATAAGATCGCAATCGGCTAAGCTCTCGCGCTCGTACCTACAGCGGACTTTCAAAGTGTCGGGCAAGATGTTAAAACCATTGAAACTGTCCGGCTGTTAGGCTAACGTCTTTTTATAGGTCTACAAGTAACATATATAAAATTTAGCTTTTATACTAGAACGAATTTTAGGAACCATTTTATCCACCTTTACTACCTGATAACTGCCAAAGTAACCACAGCCCAAACTCTATAATCGGTGGTCGTTCTTACCTTTGTAGGGGGCATGCTCAGGCAAACTTTCAGCATTTATAAAATCACGAAGGTCTGGCAGTCGTGGGCTCTTGCTCTATTAGTACATATCGGTGCATGTGCCCCTTTTGTTCACGACCCTTATACCTACTGAAATTTTGTGTCACGTCGCGAACTTCAAAACGACATGGACCCATATCTTACTAAGCAGCTCGTACGCCGTCCTTATATAGTTTCGACTTCGCTTTTGGCTGTAACCAAACTAAAAAGTAGACCCAGTCTCCAAAGTTGGAAGCTTTAGAGAAACTGGGTTCCCGCTAGAATAATTATAATAATGAGAAATGCAACATCTGCATGCGGTCCTAAATTATAATTTGAAAGTTATTTGACCATATCTTTCTGTGCCATCAAATGACTCTTCTTCTCAAATATATTTATAATAAGTAGTTGTGTGTTTCATATTACTTTTCATATAAAATATACAATGCCTCGGGCTTGTATGCAGAGTGTATTATTTGTTTGATAAAGTGATAAAGTTGAAAGTAACACTTATTTATGTTTTATTTGATTTATGTTTTGATATTTATATCTTTAGGAGGTGTTAATATTCCTTTTTGAAGTATTCCGAAGATGAATGGTTGGATTGTTTTTAAGTACTGAGTTATGATATTCATTTTAACACCTTGGTTGGAACTTTAGTAAATGTAATAAAATAAAAAAGTCTTTGATATTCCTTTGATTGCATATGTCTTTTACGACGAGTAGAGAGTTACGACATGCTACGTCAATTATTTTTAAATAATATTTTAATTTTTTGGGATGCAATTTTATTTAAAACTAGAGGATGCGCGCAGCTACGCCAGCATATTTTTTTATTTTTCCGGGAATTTCGGGAAATCCCTTCTTAGTGCACCCCTACGGTCCCCAAGGAACATACATGTCAAATTTCAGTTTCTTGCGTCTAATAGTTTTGGCTGTAGCTTGTCTGTCAGTCAGTCAGTAACGCAAGGATTTTATACATATATACAGATGTGAGTAGTAGTTATAATTCTTCTTCGCCTGGAAAAACGAGATGATAATAATATGTGAAGCGTAGTAATTGGCGTGGAAACAGTAATCTAATATTTGCTAATATTTAGTTTTCTTGACACTACGGTTTACCGCGTTGGTGAGCCATTACTTGAAGAAAAATCTTTAATCACAAACTGCATATTGATATCTTCTGTCTGTATATATAAAATTCTTGCGTTACTGTGAGACGGACAGACAAGGCACAGTCAAAACTGCCGGGCACAAGCTGAAATTTGGTATTTGTTTTTCTTGGAGACCGCAGGTATGCACTTGTAATGTTTTCCCGAAATTTTCACGGGGTTTGGCAGCAACGGTAAAATTAAATAAATCTATAATATAAAAATGAATCGCTGAATGTGTTTCTAAGCGCAAATCTCGAGAGCAGCTGCACCGATTTCGCTCATTCTTTTTTTATAATATTCCTTGAAGTACGAGGATGGTTCTTACGGAGAGAAAATTTTGAAAAAATCATATTAAAGAATCGACTGTTTGGCGATACGAAGTTCGCCGGGTCAGCTAGTATGTAATAAAAACGGTCGTAGCTGCAGGTATCCTTTTGTATTTTTAATTTCAAAGAGCTGTTTATAACAACAATACCCACGAAACAATTAGACTCGGGTTGAAAGATCTTGAGGTAGAAATACTTTATATCGAGAGTGAAATTATCTTAGAGGATGTGGTCGCAGTTCCGCTAAAGTTTCATATTAATTATATACGTACGTCTAATTACAGGAAACGGGGAAATTGTTTTAATGTTATGTAGTGTCAAGCCCCCCTGCGTACATTTACTTAGTTGAAGTCACATTGCAGTATATCCTATTAAAAAAGTAATATCCGACCGCTTTCCACCTCTGTGAGAATGTTATTAATCCCTGAGTATGTTTTTATAAACAATATTACGGTTTTCTAAGCAAGGCGGCTATGTTCTTTGTTTTGGTTGTGTTGTTCTTCAAAATCTTTTGTATGCCAGTATGGATCCCATACAGTATGTATTTACATATTGGCTATTTTATATATCTACATATTTAAATAATTCGCCTTACCCTTCTCATAAGTGAGAAGAGGCCCGTGCGCAGCAGAGGGACAGTTAATATACAGGACTGATGATGATTTAAATAATTGAGAAGAATAGCCGCCCTTGTAATTTTTTTATTAATTGCTAAAAACTGTCTTAAGATCCCATTTTTTTTTACGCCTGCAACCCCGAAGGGGTAGGCAGAGTTTTAATATTACACCCTCATTTCGCCATGAATTTTTAAGACCCACGTAATAGGGGGCGAGCCTATTGCCGTTACCGGGAACATCAACCAGACTCCGAGCTACTACTGAGAATTCGGAAAAACCCAGTAACACTTTTGCCCGACCCGGGAATCGAACCCGGGACCTCCGATCAGTAGTAGCATACGCTATCCACTGGACCACGGAGGCAGTCTCCTCAAGTTTCTAAAGAAGGGATTAAACAGCGTAAAATACACGGACAAAGATATACTTATAATTATAACACAGTGTTAACTTTGCTCTATTTTATTTTAAACTACTACCGCCCGTAGATTTTTTGAATTTAACCCTTTCAGCCCGATCCCGTAGGAATGCCGGGAAACCCCTAAGTCGCGTACCTCTACGGTTCCCAAGGAACATAAATACCAAATTTCAGCTTTTTACACCCATAAGGTAAACGTCCAAATAGCCGTGAAATTCTGAACTTCGCTGACTTTGCAGGTCTGCTATGTTAAGGTTAAAAGACTAACAAAAATGAAATTTACAGATTTTTATAGATAATTTATTCTAGTTTTCGAGCAATTTTATAGCTTTTGATATATATGGCGTTAAGAATACTTTAATTTAAATCAAGTTTGAAAAGACCCATTTGTACCAGTATCCGGTAGATTTGTCCTAGTAAACGGTAGATTGTCCCAGATACCGGCAAATTTTAACCGCGAATTTGAACCCTATTTGCTTAATGTTAAAGTTTATAATATTTGAACTTTTATTTTTAAATATTGTGTAATGTAATTGTTATGTATCTAAAGGGGTCAAAGAAAAGATTTTTATTACAATGTATTTCATAGGAAATCACAAGCAAGAATTAAAATTGTCGTAATACTATGTTTATATCTTTTCAACTGCTTTCTAAAATAAACTAAAAACAAACAAAAGTATACCTACATCACATTATTTTTATCTTTTAAAATTACTGTGAGAAGTGAATTCTTACAGTAATTATCTTTGGCTAGCTAAACAGCTAAACAACAAATTGTTATGTAGTTTTCTGAAAAGAGATCAAAATCTAAGATATAAAACAATTAACTACAGGTACAAGAAAATTTTGTATGCGCTTGGTTTAATTACAATTTAGGTACAATCTATAGCTTCGCAAGGCCCATTATTTAATAGAACAACTCACGCACTAGGGATAAACCCAGTGTCGCGGGAGTCTTTACCAACATACAACCGACACGATGAACACCCAGTATTGAACCCACAACACTAGGCAAGTGCCAAGCTGCGAGGTGGCCTCTTAAACCACGACGCCAACCGTGCAGTCAGCTCACCTACCACTCTTTGTTTGCTGAAATTGGGCCTTCGGGAGACGTGGCCAGCTCATTGCCACTTCAGACTGCTTATACGGCGAGCTATGTGGGTGACTCCAGTTCTCTTCCTGATGAGCTCGTTGCGAATTCTATCCTTTAGAGAGACTCCGAGCATAGCTCGATCCATAGTACGCTGAGCTATTTTATATCTATGGACCAGTACTACCGTGAGTGTCCAGATTTCAGCACCGTTTATATCATTACTGGTAGGAAGCATTGGTTGAAGACTTTTGTCTTGAGTCTTTGCGGGATAGGCGACGAGAAGATCCGACGTAGCTTACCGAATGCTGCCCACACCAACTGCATCCACTTATCGATTTCCTTCTCGAAGCTGTGTCTACCCAACTGTATTACTTGCCCCAGGTATGTCAACAACAGTATGTCACTGTTGCACAACTTCGAGCAAGGAACCGTCAATACAGATCGGTCTAAACACGACGTATTCATTGAATATTACCTTCGTTTTAGCCAGGTTCATGCCAAGATCAATCCACTGGGGAGGCTTCATTAAGGTCGACAGCATTCCGCTAAGCTCTTCCAACGTCTCTGCTATTAGGACGATGTCGTCAGCAAATTGAAGGTGTGCGATGTACGCGCCGTTGATATTCGTTGAACCCACTCCAGTGTCTTGTAGACATCCTCAAGTGCCTTGGTGAACAGCTTTGGAGATATTACATCCCCTTGCCGGACTCCTCAACGCAATTCTATGTATCTTAACACCTCTATATATCGCCAGCTAATGCGTCTTCGTTGCAGGCTGTCAAGAACTGCCCAGGTTTCGATAGAGTCGAAGGCTTTCTGGTGGTCCACGAATGCCATACACAGCGGCTGGTTGTACTCATGGGTCTTCAGTATGGATGTGGTCCACGGTGATGAAGCCTTTTTGAAACCCAGCTTGCACTGATGGCTGGAAGTCGTCGAGTCGTTTGTTACAACCCTCGAGAACAACTTGTAGATATGGCTCAGGAGTGAAATGGATCTGTAATTCTTCAATAAAGTTTTGCAACCTTTTTTAAGAATATAATCACCATACACCCGCTCCAGTTTTGTACCTTTGTGGATGACGGTATTGAAAAGACTTGCTAGCTCTCTCAAGGTTGTGTCTCCACCTGCTTAGAGGAGTTCTGCAGTGATTCCGTCATCACCAGGTGCTTTATTTTCCTAATTTTCTCTAATGCCATCTGTACCTCACTCTGTTTGACATCCGGGACAGGTAACTTCGGTAAAGTAGCTCGAGGTCGCCCAATTGGTCTGTCACGTTGAACTCATATTTCAGTGGAACTCTTCTTTCAGATGAACTCAACTATAATTTGAAATCTACTTTGAGTTGAAGTCAACTTTGACAACGCATCATCAAACTTTGGTTGCCATATAGGATCAGAGTACTCGTCAATACGATTGAAACGAGCTCAAACTCGATGGGCTTGTGTCGTTTTATTACGGAGTTCCTATGGCCACTTTCCAGCTCCATCATGCGAGTACTCTATACAAATTAAGAAATGGGAGCAGAGCACCGTTTTATTTTTCATTATATGTAAGTATTTATGCCTCTTAATAAAATACGTTTTGAAATATAAACATCAAGCCCTTGCATATGATAGGGTTTAGAATCAAGTGGTAGTGTACGTCTCAGCATCAGGCAGAATAATTATAATTTTATAATTAATACTCTACTACTACACTTTCAAAGGATAATGAGACTTATTGCAAGGCACTAAGGTGCAGTAATGGGCTCCGGTGCAACGGGTAGTACGAAGTTAACTCGTGTACCAGTATCCGGTAAAAAAGGGTATAATATTGCCGGGTACTGGGTCATGTAGGGGTTTCTGAGTCCCAGTAAATGTAATATGCCAAAATACTTACTATTTCATTAAATTTATCGCCGCTTAAGGACTATATCGCGAGATAATTAACTCAAATATTTAAGCAAATAAACACTCTCACAGTGCCGCTATCCGCAGCAATATGATAAGCAAACCAATACAATGTGGTAGCTTCGTAGTTTAGTGACAGAACCTCGAAATTCCTCAAAATTTTCGCACACCACACTTTCATTGTAGTATAGTTTTACAACCATTACAGTTATTCAGCAGCGTTCATATTATAATTTATACGAAATAATATCAAGTATGTATTGCAATTCTCAAACTTCAATATTCTTTTGGTAGAAACCTACAAAATGATAAAAACCGACTAGTTACCGGGTACCGGGACACTGCCGGAATTACGTACGTTTACCTTAAAGCCCCTGTACACATTGGCCCCACTAGCTGGCCCAGCATGTTGGGCCAACTAATACGACGCACACTGGCGAATATTAGCTAAAATCTGGCCAAAATATGACTTTAAAATATTGTCGATAGAACACTTTTATAACACTTACCTCAAACCTTAATAAATGACGCAACTTTTGAGCATTCTTTGATATATTTTATATGGTAAAATTCTATAATCTGCCTAAGAATTTGATCGAAATTGTTTTTACAACTGTAAATGTTTGGTGTTTTTCTGGTATGGATTCTATTTCTAGAGCTATTTGTAATTGCTGTCAGATGATACTACTTTCTAAAAAAATCCTAACACCGATACCCTTGCCTAGAAATTGATAGTATTATTTACTTACGTAAGCAGAAAGAATAAAAAAAATAGTACGATATTCTTTTGTATTCCGAGAAATAAGCTGTATTAAATTGAAGCATATAATGCTAGTATTTAGTTTGTTTTAGAGTTGGCTGCCAATATCTGCTTTATTATTAGATTTTATTAGTTGTAAGTTCCTGTATTTACCCGTACATTTGCCGTGGAATATTTTGAGGTCTTTAACTTGAGTTCATTATTTTAATGAGTGGTTTTAAAACGTTGATATCCATCTGAAGATGCACAAGAGTCAAGAAGTAAGGATATAAATAAATATCACATAGTTTCTTCAGTTCCTTATATCTCAAGTTTACGTTAAACGTCTAGAAAGTCCAATACGCAGTTGCCCTGGATGCAATTTAACTATTGAAAGAACCTGAAGTGGAGTATTAGATATTTAAACAAACTTAGGTATTCATATTGGATACTATAAAGTTGGTGTATCTCTGATCATTCATGTTTCTTAATTATGAATATTATTAATTATAATACAATTTTCGATACTTAAATTCTTGTTAATCTCTATCATATTATATATACTGTTGTATTTTAAAACTATATTATTTATAGATAAATTTGTTGTTTTAAAACTATCGATATCATAAAGTCAGTCTTTATATTCGCGCTGGTCGGAACAAAGGCCTCTTTACATAAAATAAAAATTATTCATAGATCAAAAGGTTACATTTAATTTCAATAGATTTATTTAACGCATTTTTATTATTAAAACATTTTGGCCATTTTTTTGGTAATATTTGCCAGTGTGCGACGCTAAGATTGCTTTTTACACATTGGCTGACGGATCATTCTGCATTGGTGCAGACAAAGATGGACGTGCTTCAGACAGACTTAAAGACAAGTGCTTCACTTGCAGCCACGGCTATTTATTTATACAGTGCGTTTTATTATTACCTGCGCGTACATGTGTACTAAAGTAGAATGTGATGCATTCTACATGTTTTCATTAATGATTATTTTTTCTTTTTGATTTCGTTAATAGTGGCGTGGAGCCGTATGGCAGATAAAATTAATATTAAATTTTATCCGCCATACGGCTCCACGCTTCATTAACCTGAAATATAAAATAGGTAGCTTATTATTAATAATAGTTATTTTGGCTAAATAACCTACCCCAACTACCAAACCTAGACGATAACAATGTGGTACCTAGTAAAAATATGTTTTTCAAGTTACTTCGTTTTTAATTTTATAAGAATTAGTAAAAAGCAACATAAAATTAGTAAAAAGATATATATTACTGTTCCATTTCGGTACAATAGGCTAGTTGACAAAAAATTTTATAAGTCCGTCCTTTAGATTATTCAAAAATAAGCGATACGTATTTTTTCATTTGTAAATTAAACCAAAAATGACCAAGATATAGCTCATTAAAGTTCCGTATAACGTCACGCCGTGCTGCATTTTTTCGCACTAGGTGACGTCACACGTAACTTTAATGGGCTATATCTTTGTTATTTTTTATTTAATTGAAAAAAGAAAAAATACGTATCCAATATTTTTTTGTAATCTAAAATACGAACTAAATAAAATGTAATTATTTTGACCCTGGAAACTACCCTATTACTATAAATTGTAAAACCTCATTGCTGCCCTACGCCGCCGCCATCGTTATATATGTATGTAAGTATATTAAATTGGGAACGTAAATATATTCGCGCGCAACAGTACTCTCTCCGCTGAAGAGCGACAACGAAATGAAAAAGGCGCCGACGTGTGACAGCTGTTGGCGGAGCGCAACAAGATCCTTTGATGTGTGCACAAAAAACCGACACTATTCGGCTGGCCGGCCAACGTCGGCGCCAACTACACCAATTAAGCCAACATAGCCCCAAGTAGCTCTCTACACATTGGGCCAATACGTTAGGCCAGCATGTTGGGCCAATGTGTATAGCGAGCATTACCCATATACATAGTATTGGCTATGGCTTGCTTTTCAGTCAGTCAGTAACGCAAGGATTTTATATATACAGATATGTAGTTGGGTGAGCACTGTACTTGTTTTTTTTAGTCTCATGCCAGCCACGAATAGGTAGGCAGAGGTGTAATATTACACCCACATTTCGCCAAGAATTTTTTAAGAGCTACTCATGCCGGAAAGGTCCAAAGCGAGAGGCCGGACAAAGAAGGATACGAGATGGAGTTGAAAGAGAACTGCCGTGGAGAGAACGGACCATCTGAGTAATTGGACGGTCCGCTTTTAACTTTTTGTCGTCTTCAAGGAGCGAAGTTGGATTAGGTTGGGTTTAGTCACAATGGGGGTTCATTATCGCTCCTAGACTGTTTCTCTAATCAGAAACAACTGTGGATGCGAACGAGACGACTAGGTTGTTGAGACAGAAGAAGGCGATAAACGAGGAGCGACGGGTCTGCTAGTCAGTTATGGCTAGCAGACACGGTCTGATACAGACTATCCGTCGGTCCGATCCGTAATCTTCATTGAGAGGACCGGAGGCCTATATAAGCCGCGGGGAGACAACCCCTTAAAAAATCCAACCCCGGGGACCGTACCCCATAAAAAAGGCAAAGCTGTGTTCAGCAAATCAATGGAAGCGAATCGTAAAAAGAAACTACCCCAGGAGGGTACCGACTGCGCTGCAGTTGGAGAATCCCTCATCGAACAAAGTTCGGTCTGTCCCACGTATTCTGGGGGGGACGCGCATCGCTTACCGTCCATTCCGGACGTTTTTATTCCCTCAAATAATATATTGAGCCAAGGAGGCTCACGACCCCATGTTGAGGAGTCATTCAATGATATTCCCAACACATCTATGGCAAGGGGACAGCAAAGTAAAGACCAACACTCCGACTGTCGGAGCAAAGACAGTACTCTACAACTATCCTTCGAGAAAGAAGTGATAGAGAGTGTATCTGGTGTTAAGACCCAGATGAAGTCAAAGATAGCCAGTGTCCAGGGACATTTTGTGCGCCCACGCACTCCTGGTGCTATCGAGATGTTAAGCGACAGCATTGAGTCTGATGGCTCTCAGATGTCAATAATCTCCCAAACGTCGTCAATTTCAAATCGAACACGCACCCGCAAAAGGACGCGGAAGACAGGGAGCGATGACTCGCTCAGAGCCAACAAAAAGTTGGCACCAAGTAGAGTCTCGAGTGAATGCGAGAATGAAGATAATCTCGATTCCGAAGGTTTTTCATGTGATAATTCGGCAGAGCAGAGACTGCCGTTACCCGAAGCGCTAGCCAAAAAGATGCAGAGACAACCAACTACCAAGCTCAGTTCTTGCATCAAAGACAGTTTACAGATAGTGGAAAAGGTTGCAGATCAATCTCGAAACCTTAAAAAGAGCTTCGTTCAAGACCTCAAAGTAGCAGCGCTAACGGTACAAGCTGCAGTGACAGAGATGGCCCAGCGTTCAGTTGTGGAGGCTAACGTAGTGAGATTGGAAGCTGAGAATGCAGAACTGCGATCTCAAATTGTTAACCTCACGACGCAGATGGAGAAACTGACTTCAGAGATGAATTCTTTTCGTAGGCGTTGTGACCCTGTGGCGGGTCCTACTAGTGTCAATAAAGTATTGACCCCCAACGTGACAGAATTGGCGAACGGAGCGGTCCTCGAAGAGTTTGAGCGTTCTATCATGCTGAAAATAGGTACAATGATGGACGCTAAATTTTCTGGATTTGAGGACAGGCTACTGCCTGAAAAGAGTTCCCGTCCTGCTCTTGGTAAAAACGTAACACAGAATGAGTTACTTAACAACAATCAGGCAAAACCTGGCAGTACCCAACCACTTGCTAAGAAAAAAAAGCGTGGAAAGAAAGGGAAGAGCTCTGGTCCATTACCAGAATTACCGGCAGTGCAAGAGCAGACTGCATCAACTGCTGCAGTATCACAAACGCAGTGGTCGACGGTTGTCGGCAGGAAAACTAAAAGTTCTCCTTCTCAGACTAAGAAAGCGACCTCTAGTCCACATAAGTCCAAAGTAGGGAAGCAACCTATCAAATTGCCCAGAGTCCCTCCGTCGGCGGCAATAACGTTAACTTTGCCGGAGGGGTCGACAGCTACTCTAGCGGCTGCAATGGCGACAGTTAAGCAGCGCATTGAGCTTGATGACTTTGGGCTGCTTGGTCATGTTAAGCCGAAAAAGGCCACCAATGGTGGTTTGATGCTGGAAATATCTGGCGCTGACAGCAGCACAAAAGCGGATAAGCTAGCTAGTCGAATGCGAGAAGTTCTTGCTGACATGGACGTTCGAATTGCTCGTCCAATTAAAACTGGTGAAGTCAGGGTTAGGGACCTTGACGATTCAGTCATGCCTTCTGAAGTAGCAGCGGCAATTGCTCAAACAGGTGAATGCTCCCTAGAAGATGTAAAGATGGGCGAAATCCGCCGTTTACCCAATTCACTAGGGACCGTCTGGGTTCGTTGCCCATTGGCAGCGGTAAAAAAGTTGTCGTCCGCTAGCAGATTATGCGTGAGATGGATGTCAGTTCGGGTAGAAGTATTGGCAGCACGACCCATGCGGTGTTTCCGTTGCCTTGAGATTGGCCACGTCAAAAGTCAATGTCAAAATTCAAATGACCGGAGTGGCCGTTGTTTTGGCTGCGGAGAGTCTGATCACAAGGTAAAGGAGTGTTCTGCGGCAGCTTTTCGATGTCCGTTATGTGCGGATCTTGGCTATCCTGCGGACCACAAGCTTGGGAGTAAAACATGTACTCCAAAGGCAAATAAAAGAAAGGGGAAACAGGCCCCTTTTGCCCCAGAAACTGCGGCTGGTAGCCAGCCGGAAGTGATGGAAACGACGCCTTCCCAGCCCTAAAAGTGTTACAAGGTAATCTGAACCACTGCCGCAATGCGCAGAACCTGTTACTGCAGTCTGTTGCGGAGCGGTCGATTGCCTTAGCTGTGGTGGCTGAGCCTTACTGCATCCCGGACCACCCTCGTTGGTTTGGAGACCTCGATCGGTCTGTTGCCATTTATTGGAGTAGTGGACCTCCATGCTCCCTTTTAGTGAGTGGATCGGGATTTGTGGCCGTTAAGTGGGGTCCTCTAGCTGTAGTGGGCTGTTACATCTCGCCTAATGTATCCCTGTCTGATTTCGAGCGATATTTAGACGGGTTGGCAAACTGTATACGTTCTAGTTGTTTCCCTCGTCCGGTACTAGTCCTAGGTGATTTTAACGCCCATTCAAGACTGTGGGGTTGTACACGAGACAGACCTAGGGGCGAGTCTTTACAAGCCTGGGCGGCATCACTCAACCTTGGACTTTTAAATCATGGCTCGGTTCCTACTTGTGTTCGATGGCAGGGGGAATCGGTCGTTGACTTGACATGGGCGACGCCTTCCCTTATGCGTATGGTGTCATGTTGGAGAGTGGCAGAGGAGATAGTCACGTTGTCCGACCATCGTCACATTGTTTTTAACATCGAAAACCAAACTCCCGTAGGTGTAAGCCATTTAGGTTCTGACTCACAACCACGTCGATGGGCTCTGAAAAAGCTCGACAAGGATTTACTTGTTGCAGCTGCTTACGTTGCGGCGTGGACAGAGAATAGAAATGCTGAAAATATCGATCCTGAAGAGGAAGCTAAGTGGTTTCGGGACACGATGACGTCTATTTGTGACTCTGCAATGCCGCGGATCAAGTACACCCAGTACCGAAAAGTTTATTGGTGGTCAGAAGAAATCGCGCAGTTACGTGTGACCTGTTTGAGATCATGCCGCCAATACACACGAACTCGACGCAGACGTCGTTCTACAGCTGAGGAGACAGCCAGAGCTTATGAAAATTATAAAGTGGCTAGGGAGGAACTGCACAATGCTATCACTGTTGCAAAGTCTCGATCCTGGAATGAGCTTTTAGAGGATCTGGATAGAAACCCTTGGGGACGACCCTATAAGATTGTTATGGGAAAGCTTCGGCCGTGGGTGCCACCATTAACAGAAACCTTGGAACCAAGATTATTGGGTAATATTGTTAACACGCTTTTTCCAGCAGTCCGTAACAGTGCTTTGATATCCCCCATTTCGTCAGACTGGTCTGAAGAATTTGGAGTGACAGAAGGTGAGCTGGCTTTTGCCATAAGGCGTATGAAAGCTCGTAACACCGCGCCAGGACCTGATGGTATTCCTGGTCAAGTGTGGGCATTGGCTCTGGATGCTTTAGGTGACCGCTTGAGGCGGCTTTTTAACAACTGCTTCCGTGAGAGTATGTTTCCCACAAGATGGAAGGAAGCAAGCCTGGTTCTTCAGAAGAAGGTAGGAAGGGCGTCAGAATCTCCATCGGCATACCGTCCCATATGTCTGCTCGACGAAGCATCAAAACTTTTTGAGCGAATAATCGCCGCTCGTCTTGTGTGGCATCTAACGCACGTAGGTCCGGATTTAGCCGATAGCCAATACGGCTTTCGGCAGCGTCGTTCTACTATAGATGCAATACTCTGCGTTCGCTCGCTTTCAGATCAGGTTGTATCACAGGGAGGGGTGGCATTGGCGGTAAGTTTAGATATCGTTAACGCCTTTAACTCTTTATCCTGGGATGCGATCAAGGAAGCCCTAATTTATCATGAGGTGCCTCCTTACTTGCAGGGCGTAATTGGGGCCTATCTTCGTGACAGGTACATACGCTATGTAGGTATGGATGGCAGGGTATATCGGAGACTGATTTCATGTGGGGTTCCGCAGGGCTCGGTAATGGGTCCTCTTTTGTGGAACGTTGCATACAACGCAGTCCTGCGTGTAGAACTGCCTGAGGGAGTAAATGTCGTATGCTATGCAGATGACACCTTGATCATTGCCGGTGGGGAAACCTTTGAGGGGACCATTCGTCTTGCCGAGCTTGGGGTAGAAAAAGTAGTGGCCAGAATCCGCGCCCTGGGCCTGGAGATAGCACCCCACAAGACTGAGGCGATGTGGTTACACAAAATGCCACGCGGAAGACAACCACCTAGCTTGTCGATCTGCGTGGGAGATGCGCAAATTGGGATAGGTCAGCAAATTAATACCTTGGCCTAATATTAGATAGCCGTTGGGGCTTCGAACAGCATTTCAAGTGCCTTGTTCCTCGGATAGAAAAAACAATGGGTGCCTTACATAGACTTTTACCCAATCTCGGAGGACCGCGGGAGGAAGTTCGTCGCCTATATGCAGGGGTTGTACGATCGATGGCCCTTTATGGAGCTCCAATATGGTCGAAAAGATTGTCAGCTGTCCAGCGAATTAGAGTTAAACTAAATAGCTTGCAGCGTAAGGTAGCCATACGTATCGCACGGGGCTATCGGACTATATCTTTTGAGGCAGCAACACTTCTAGCACGCTTTCCACCGTTAGACATTCTAGCAGACATGGATGCGAGGGTCTATGATCGGTGCCGCACTATTCGCCAGAATGGCGAGGAAGAACTCGGTGGTTCCTTGGAAAGCCTGAAGGAGCAAGAGCGGCGAGCAGCGCTCGGTTTGTGGCGCGAGCGGCTGACAGAGCCGCGGTATTCACACAAGCGAGTAGTCGAAGCCATCTTGCCATGTTTTGAAGCCTGGTTGAGTAGGAGTGAACGCGTCACTTTCCGACTCACGCAGATATTTACAGGGCATGGTTGTTTCGGAGAATATCTGAATAAGATCGGACGCGAGGCCTCAGCGAATTGTCACCATTGTGGTGATGAGCAGGATACAGCACAACACACCTTAGAAAAGTGTCCTGCTTGGGACTCTCAGCGGCGGGTTCTAGTTGAACGGATCGGACAAAACCTCTCACTGCCATCAGTAGTGTCGTTCATGCTGGAGGCGAGAGATAATTGGAAAGAAGTAGTCTCTTTCTGTGAGGCTGTAATGACACAGAAGGAGGCTGCTGAGCGGGATCGAGAAAGAGTCGATCCCTCTCGAAGAAGGAGACGTCGAGCGGGCAATCGCTCCGTCACCTAGTTTATATATACCCTCTGCCTGTTCTTTCGCGTTCTGTGCAGTGGGACCTCTGAAGTCGTTAGCGTCTTAAAATAGGGGTTTTGGACGCTAAATAACGCCTTTCGAGACGACGGTGGTACGTAGTGGTCACGTGCCTCCGTGTGTGTTCATTTCACACCGCGATGTACCTTAACGGCGTAGCACAGGAGGAGCTCCGGTAGCATAAAACATTCCCGGAGCCCTCTCTTTATTGTGTAGAAGTTGGCCACCGAGGCGGTTTTAGTGCGGTAAAAATCCCACACACCCCGGCCTTCCCCCTAGGAGACCGGCAGCCTTTTAGAAGGTTTCCCCTCGAAAAAAAAAAAAAAAAAAAAGGTCTCACGTAATAGGGGGCGAGGCTATTTATTATATTGTTTAAATTTTTACTATTTTTAAAATTACTTAAGTAATATATTATTATTCCTGAATTGACATTCAATAATATTTTTTGACATTTTAAATATAATATGACATTTTATTGTTAAAATTTTATTATTTTTACATATTGTTTGCAACATGTATTTTACTATGTATTCGCTTGTAAAGTTGTGAGTATGATGTGGGCATTATTAAACATATAAACAAATAGTTGTGGCAACCTGTCTGATGGCTTAGGCTGACATGCTTATGCATACACCTTCTGATGGCGTGGAGGCATAGTGATACAGATCGTGCTGGCTCCCTCAATCAAGGTTGAGCCGTACGATTGCTGTTGAATGCGGGCCATCAGTTGGCCGAGTCAGTCAAAAGCGTCAGATGATTTCCTGCATTGTACTTGCATACTAAACCCTTTTTTTTTGTCTGGACTTTAAAAGATGAAGAAAATACTAAACAAAATGAAGTGACAAAAAAAAAATGACTCTGAGTTTGTTTCGGCCTTTCTTCTCAAGAAGTCATTTAGCTAGGAAAAGCCGGCATCATCTAGAATAGGGTTTTGACATGTATAAGTGTTGTAAACAACCAAAATGCAGAAATAAATATGTCTTTATGTCTTTATGTCTTTATTGCCGTACCGGGCACATTATCAGACTCCGTGCTGCTACTGAGAATTTCCTAACGGAAAAACCCAATAACACTTTGCCCGACCCGGGAATCGAACCCGAGACCTCCCAATCCCACGCGCACATTTATGCCGCGAGACCAATGAGGCAGTCTAGTCTAGTTGTATTTTTTGCTTGGAAGTTTACAGCAGCAGCGCAGAGTCAATAGCAATTCCTATAGCTGCTGCTACATGTGGACAGCCCTTTACCTAACATTCGGTTCGCCGAAACACTATGAAACGATATGAAACGTCTCAAAATTGACCAACTGGCCGTAAGCAGTGGCATTAATGTACGCCACGATACCAACGAGGAAGTGTTATATTGCGATCAGTGTTGTTCATTATTTCTAAAATCCGCCTGTAGCCATAATTATACGGTGTTACAGTGTAACTAACATATTGGTGCAATATCGCAATGTTCCTATTTAAAATTAAATACTTTGCAGTCCTCTAGATCAGATACATGGGTAAACAGCTTTAACAACTTTGTAGCTTTTCGACTTTTGCGATGTTCTATAATGCTAAAGTTGATTGTAAGTATCAAGTCTTGAACCTTAATTATCATGTTTGATTCACATTTTATCTTTTGGAAATCGTAGCGTAGCAATTTTTTTATTTTATTTATATACTCACGCCTGTAATCTCCGAAGGGATAGACAGAGGTGTTCTATTACACCCACATTTTGCCAGGTCCCACGCAATAGGGGGCGAGCCTATTGCGGTTACCGGGCACATCACCAGACTCCTTGCTGCTACTGATAATTCGTAAAAACCCAGTAAAATTTTTCAACCCGGGTCTCGAACTCGGGACCTCCGATCAGCAGTCGCATACGCTATCCACTGGACCACGCAGGCAGTCATTCATATGAAATGTGATATAAGCGACTCATGCGAGAATGATAATGACTATTTTAAGCATGCCAATAAAAGAAAGCGCAGCTAATTGCCAAGTGCAGTACATTTGAGATATTGAATATTGGCAAAATGGTCATCATCGCTTTAGCATTGTCTTAGTGCATCCAACACGTTCACCTTGAAGCTCGGGTTCTGTTTCTAGTCTCGCTATTTTCTTTTTTATAGACTGACGCCTGTATCCCCGAAGGGGTAGGCAGAGGTGTAACATTAGTAACATTACACCCACATTTCGCCATGAATGTTTAGGTCCCACGTAATAGGGGGCGAGCCTATTGCCGTTACCGGGTACATCACCAGATTCCGTGCTGCTACTGAGAATTCGGAAAAACCCAGTAACACTTTTGCCCGACCCGGGTATCGAACCCGAAACCTCCGATCAGCAGTCGTATACGCTATCCATTGGACTACGGAGGCAGTATCACTAGATTTGACATAATATCATCTTTCCACAGAGCGACTGTTGTTTGACTTTTCCAACTATTCTTTGGCTAAGAACAGTGTTAGTCAATTCATTAACTCACTATAACAACTGTAAAATAGGGATCGACGACTTAACATGCTTTGCGAGGGACAGGCAACCAATTAATTAACAATTTAAAGCAGTTAGGATGGCGAAGTGTTTCTGCTATTGCAGTGAAATATCCATCACTTGAAGAAAATACATGAAATTTAAATAAAATTGTTTTACAGGTAGTTTGTTGATTTCAGTATGAATGGGCCGGCTCGACTGGGGAAGTACTACCCTCTCACAGAAAATCGACGTAAAGTAACAGTACCTAAACTGTTGCGTTTCGTTCGATGAGTGAGAGTGCCGGAGGTCCTATCCCCTGTCCCTTCTCGCTCATCCTATCCCTTTCCCCAACCCCAAGGGTGGCAAGTGGCAACGCACTTGTGACTCTTGTGACGCTTGTGTCCATGGGCGGCGGTAATTGCTTACCGTCAGGCGATCCGTCTGCTCGATTGCCGCCTATTACTATTAAAAAAAAATGTAGGTACATAAAAGTCGTCTCCGAATACTTCAGATATTGAAGGTGTTGATATGAAGAAACTCTTGCCAAATTCAGCGCAGTCATGTCGAATTACGCAACAGGCTGGGCGTCACGGCTATTATTATTCCTTCCAGTGCTTTCCAAGTAAGAGCCGTACTTTCACTCGGTGATAAAACCTATTCTAACATAGTAAATATTTTTGAAGACTCATGTCATTACAAAATATTAAATTGTTTGCCAGCGCGCTTAGGTTCGTTTCTCTTGAGGTTTTACGAGTCAATGCAGTTGATTTTAGTATTTCTTGAGTAATCATTTTCTTTATACAATGTAATATATATATGTATTGTATTTTCTGTCGTCTTGTACGTATGGTACATTAATATTGTTGAAGCATTGAAGAGGATTGTAGATCTATTAGGATTATTAATGTTCCCTTAGCGGAGTTGTGGCAAGGTAACATGCTTAGCGCGATTCCCGTGTCTCAGTCGCGACAGGACTTTCAAGACGCCGCGCGCCGCTGAGATTTTAGGGAATAAACGCGTGACGGTTTTTAGGGCAGAGCGTCACCACGTCCTTCGCTAGCCTCAAATTTCAAACAGGAGTACTATGAGTAGCTATGGAGATGGTTAGCAATATAGTGCATTGAAAATGTCAGCCGCAGGACAAGGGTTGCGACTCCACAAATTTGGATTTAACTTTGCACTAACCATTTCTTGATATCTGAAAAATCAAGTTGCCTCCTCTTAGAAACGCACGCTAAGCCCAAAATAATTAACATTTCAATGAACTAATAGGGGTTTCATTGGTCCAGTGGGAAAACAATAACAGAAAACAAAATTATTGATAAACATTTCAGGGCGTCTTTCTAAGAGACATTAATAATTTCGGTTTTATTTTTGTTTTTTTATCGTCTATTCTCTATAATTAATTATATAGATTTCGGAGTCTGTTAACACCATGTTCAAAGTTTTAAGTGAATCTATTGAAGAAATATAAAGACCCATACAAAATCTGATCCCGCTTTTTCCATCCTAAGGGCGACATTTTCAAAGATCCTGTCTTAGGTCTTCGTCTTCTCACCACTCCTCAAGGAACATACTTGACAAATTTCAGCTTTCCGGCGTTACAGCTGTTTGTTGTCTATCGCTCAGTCGGTAACAGAAGAGTTTCACACGTAGTGTTTGTGAAGTTCTTTTATTACGTAATTAATCGGTAAAATTATGAAATGATGGTATTAGCTTGTGTAACATAATTAATGTTGTGTTAATATATACACACATCAACAAAGTCTAGGGATATTTTATATTTCATCAAATATCTAAAAATCTATGAAGAATTTTCTGATACAGTAAATAGAAGAATCATAGATTATTTTAAGGTCTTTAATAAAAATAAAAAACATTTCGTGTTTTTTTTTGTTTTAAATAAAAAAAAAAAATTTTTTAATCATCATGGAAAATTAGTATGATAACAACAAACATTTCTTCTTAAAAAACTATTAATTTTAATAAAAATGGAAAAAATCTTGTAAAATCTAATCATTAATAATCAGTGTTGCCACCTCTTACATTGATTACACATCGACATCGATTGTTAATACTTAAAATTAAATTGTCAATGTCTTGCTGCGGTATGAGGTCCCATGTCCTTTGCAAGTGTTCGTAAAGTTGTTGTTCAGTCGTCAAATTTGGTGGAAAATCTCTCAAAGCTTTTCGTTGTAACATGTCCCAGGCATGCTCGATAGGATTTAAGTCGGGCGACTGTGCAGGCCAATCCAAAACTTGAATATCGTGCTCTCGGAGAGCGGTCGATACCAGCCGCGCCGTATGGCAAGGAGCATTATCGTGCATGAGTAGAAATTCATGGCCTATTTGAGTTCTGTGTGGGACAATAACGGGCTCTACTACCTCCTCGTGGTATTTTTGTGCAGTCATGCTGCCTTGGATCCAAACGAGTTGGGTTCGTCCGCCAAGACGAATTCCTGCCCACACCATGATTGTCCCGCCTTGGTATGGGTGGACCTCCTGAGGGTGCCGTAGACGGCTAACTCTCCCTGGAGCTCTCCAAACGCGTGTTCTTCGTGAATCCGGGTGAAACCCAAACCGGGACTCATCGGTGAACAGCACCAAAGACCATTGTTCGTCACTCCATGGTAAATGCTCCCGAGCCCACGAAAGCCGCCGACCGCGATTGTCACGTCGCAATGCTGGAACACGCAATGGTCTTCGAGCATGAAGATCAACTTCATGTAACCTTCTTCGCACGGTTTGGTCGCTTACCAGCAGCTGGTGGTCCTCCTGGAGCCTTTGCACTAGTTGCAGCGCTGTGATATTGGGTTGTCTTCTGGCGGTCATTTGGAGAAATCGATCCTGTCTCTGCGTAGTAACACGATATCTACCTGTGTGCTGTTTGGCCACATCTCCAGTACTGCGATAACGTGACCACAACCTTGATATCACATTTTGACTGGTATGTAGGGCCTCAGCAACGACGCGTTGAATTGCACCATTTTCTAACATGCCCACGGCTCGTAACATTTCATCTCGACTCAAATGACGACGTGACATGACTTTTAAAGTTCGTACGTCACGTTAAATTAAAAAAGAAAAACAATTAAAAACCCTTTTCATTAATAATTATAATAAAACAGTTTTAACTTTCTTTAATGTAACGAATTACTAGCAAATTTGCCGCCATATTTTGTTTATTATTTTGTTTTTTTTCTTTCCATGTTCAAATTTTGAAAATAGAATAAAAGAGGTTTTAATCTGTATATAAACTTTTTGTGGAAACTAACAAGGTTCTAAACTATAAACTCGTAAATAATTTAGGATTAAGATATCCCTAGACTTTGTTGATGTGTGTGTATATATATATATATATATATATATATATATATATATATATATTTTTTTTTTTTTATTAAAAAGACAACTCCCGCACTAAGACTAAATCCGGTGTTGCGGGGGATTTTACAAACATACAAACAACGGACACAATGAACACCCAGACTCGAAACAACAATCTATGGATTACACAAAGTGTTGTCTCGTGTGGGGATCGAACCCACAACACTCGGCGCAGTGTCAAGCGGCGAGGCGACCGCTTAAACCACTACGCCAACCGTATATGAACCGCCAAAAATGTATATGTAAGTTTTATTGCTATTTCGAATATAAAATGAAGATAAAGTACCTAATAGTCATTAAAACCACCTGCGTTAAATCTTTTCGTTGCGGAATCGTAAAATAAAAGTCGCAACTTTTTAAACTTTATATTTCCGCTAAGCGTTTCCGATTGAACGTTTCTATATATTTTTTTTATTTTTTGAACTCAGTACTCAACGATTAAAATCAATTGAATAGCTTTTATGATTTTCTTATACGTTTACTTATTTACCTAATACATATTTAAATGTCGGCGATAAGTCTTTTTTGTCTTACCTATACATCATTTTGTAAGCGTCAATTTTCGTTAACTACGTACTAAGTATGTTTGTAATTCTGATTGGAGTTTGATAGGACTATCCAAAAATCGATCGAACTTCAATAGTGGTTTGAATGGTCGTCTCACCGCTTAAGATGGCGCTGAGTGTTGTGGATTTGATCACGATCCCGACACGAAACTGTATTTTATGTCCGTTTGTTAATGTTTGTAAAGACGTTCGCGATACAGCATCTATTCACAAAGCGAGAGTTGTCTTTTTAATCAAGTAAATAAAGCCAATTCCTATCGCGGTTGCCTTTATAAACAGAACTCTTTAGATATTAGTACTTATGTAAACAAGCCTAGAGGTCTACTAGTTCAAGATCCTGACAGCTACGCCGGAGGTAGCCGGCTTATTGCCCGCTCAAGACAAATAATAATTTAAAAAAATGTGCATAATTATTTATTGTGTTTAAGACCTACGTTCTTTACCGCCTATGACCCCTAACACGCAAGATATCAGTAATTAGTAAAATATACTCCTGGAATAAAAGTTATAGTTTATAATATTTTACTCGTATACATACATATTATGTAGTTTACACTTTCTGGATCCTACTACTCTGGATCAGTATTCGGTTAATGAAGGCGAGGCTCCACATTTTTTTCTATACATTTTGGTTAATGACCGCCTTAGTCCTGTATAGGTAAACTGACTATTTCTTTAAGAGCTCGATGCGGGACGCTTTTGATATATGGTTTAGGTACATATTATACCGGATGTCAAAATTAAAATATGAATACTAGGAATCAATTATCTTCTAAAAAAGAAAAGCTCGTTTATTGGCTGGCAGATACCGCGGTCTTAGACAGCGTTACTGGCCAATCAATTTTAAATTTTCGCGCGGCTTCTAAAGACGGGACATTTTTGTCGGGACGGGACGGCTGCCTGAAATAACGGACAGTCCCGTTCAAAACGGCACGTATGGTCAGTTTATGTATAGGTGACAAGCAAAACTTAAACTAGTACCTACACCATGTCATTGTGTTGATATTTTGAATGGTCACAATTGTCATTTCATCATTACCGTTTAGACTTGGCATCTACTTCTCACTGAAGTTTTATTTTCACTGGAAAGTTGTAATGAAAGCTTTATCGTATAATTAGTCCAAGTAACGATATCATAGAATATCGGCAAACCTCTGGTGCTCTTCAGGTCTTAAGACGTACTTGCTGGATACGTAGTCATCGCGCTTACTTAGGAACCAAAGTATCTATTGGTGAAGACCGTACAAACATTTGTTCGATCGTTTTTGAGCTTATCACGTTCATACACAAAGTGGTGGACTGTGGTGGAGGAGACTACGTTTTATAATATGTACACACTCATCTTAATATATAAAATCCTTGCGTTACTGACTGACTGACAGACACGCTACAGCCGAAACTATTGGGCGCAAGAAGCTGAAATTTGGTATGTATGTTCCTTGGGGACCGTAGGGGTGCACTAAGAAGGAATTTCCCGAAATTCCCACGGGATCGGCCAAAACGGGTAAATTTAAAAAAAATGCCTGGCGTCCTCTAGTTATCTATATGAATGTCTACAGCGAGCGGTTTATTATTATAAATCCACATTGATTAATAAAATATAACGGCAATAACGGCAGACTGTACTTTGAAGAATGATCGCCTAGATTTGAATCTGTGATAATATTGCGCGCGATCTCTCTCGGCTTGTTTTCATATCATCCATTTAGATAAAAATCATGCCCGCAAACAGTTTAATGGTTTTCGTAAAACCGCTGAGT
Source organism: Euclidia mi (assembly GCA_944739405.2). Lineage (NCBI taxonomy): Eukaryota > Metazoa > Arthropoda > Insecta > Lepidoptera > Erebidae > Euclidia > Euclidia mi. The sequence continues at coordinate 35,236,794 of OX123204.2, forward strand.
ACATCGCCCGCCATTTTAAGTACGAAACGATGTAGTACACCAACGTTTATTAGTATTTTATTATCTTTGATTAAACGTTTTATTTATACTTGAGTCGATCGGTTACTTTAGAGATTTTAATAGCGAGCTTTATTTACGTAAGCTTGATTTAAAATCGGGCTAGTTCGTTTAATGGATGTAATATTTGTTTTATGAGTGGGTAAATAATATTTTTCGGGTCAACTTTTATATAACTTACAATACTGAGTATAGAAAATTTGGTTGGAAGAGTCATCCAAGTTCTCCTAACTTGCTCGGCCGATCTTCAGGTTCGATTCAGATCCGAAAAAAAATCATGTGATTTAAACAGATGTCTTAATATTCATATTTTTAAGAAAAAAGGAAAACTACCTATGTATGATATTAAATGAGTGTTTTAAGTTATAAGGGCTATTTAAATTCCATTAAAATTTAATTAATTATTTGCAAAATAAAATTTCCATCCCAAACCATAAGTTTACCACTATGTATTTTCGTTTGCCCTGTCGGTTTAGAAAACGTATTGCTGCTCATTCAAGCCCTTTCGTATTCAAAATGCATTTGCAGCTACACTGCATGTCACAATTAAACCTTAATTTATTTGTCACATCTTTGTTGTACCCGAGAAATTCCAACGTAAATAATGTTCACCTCAAAGACGAACGATAATTTAATTCGTACATTTCATTCGCTAAGAGTTGTGTATTCCTACGGGCAAGAACGATTTATCGTTTGCATACATTCACTAACAAACGCTTACAAACAAACAATTTCGATATAAACTTTGACCCATTCGACCTGTTATTAAAAAGTTCGAACGATGTTCTTAAAATTATCAGACGTTTCTTGCGTAACAAGACCTCCGCAATTTTGAATATAACAATGCTTCGTTTGCTAATGTAGGTTGAGTTAATAAAGGGCACGACTGACCGATGGCAGACCTCACTTCTGATAACAAGGAAAATGAACCTTCAAGTTTATCTCAAAGGGAACATCAGAAAGTCTTGTTCTCAAAAGGTTACATTGCGACATTCCTCTTATCTGTACAAAATAGGAACGTACTTCTAAATTTAGACGTGCTTTCATAAAATAATGTTATGTAAATTAATAATATAATTAAGCTTATTTGATCGCATGGATCGCAACTGCCGATAGGTGATCTCGGTAAAGACTTATAGGCCACGATTGTTAACATCTCGATCCTTGTGGATCGATAAAATCGATTAAGTTAATATATTGCACTGTTCGATTGTTTTATTCGATTCGAGACTTAATGATGATCGGATCGGCTGATCCGAGGTTCAATTCCCGGGTCGGGCAAACGTGTTACTGGGTTTTTCGGAATTCTCAGCAGCACGAAGTCTGGGGTCCTAAAAATTCATAGCGAAATGTGGGTGTAATATTTACACACCTACCCCTTCGGAGATACAGGCGTGAGTCCATAAAGAAAAAAACTTGAAACATTTGCATGGAATCCATCGTTTTAAACGGTGATATACCTAATGGATGCGACAATGTCTCTACTACGCAAACAATACATTCGCAAGGCGTTTAATTTTCACAGTCTATTTCCTGCAAAAACTTCATCGCTCTTATATTTATTTAAATAAAATTTGGTAAAATAACACCTTGGAGTACATTTTTTTCACTTATATCTATAATTCTTTTTTTTTTATTTAAAAAAAAAACCTGCCAAATTGACTTCACGCTGCCTGATGGTAAGCTGACAGTGAAGTCCTATTGTGAAGGCCACCATCCCTAATTGCTGGTTAAGCAATGTGACATGGTGGCCCTCACTTTGACGGCCTTGAGAGATGGTTTTTCACACCATTTATATAAAACTATATCGTATCACATTTTTTAACTAAACAAATGCTGTTACCGATGGAGAGTTACAAATTGACTCATAATAATGTAGCCGATAAAAGCATAAATCAGCATTCACATCTCACGAACTCACAGGAGGTCACCTGTCTTACATAATTAGTGACTTTACGCTCGCACAACAGACGAGACGCCGTGAGAGAAAATCTTCACCGGCACAAGCTGAACCGTGGCCATCTATTATTTATATTATAAATCAGATAATCCATCGGATTGTTCGACATTTCGGAGTTCGCACGCCACAGCCTCCATTACACCAAAGGTACCTCAGGTACCTCAGACGGTTACGCAACTGGCACTACGATTTTTTCCTACCTCGAAGAACATAAAAAAGTAATGCCTATGCATTAGCCATGCTTCCATGTACCCGTTCACTTTGAATGGTATCTTATTGCAGATCGAACGAATAGAAAATTATATAAATTGCTTCTCGTAGTACGCTCGCTCCGTATTTATGAAATGTTCGTGAACAATTACTGGCGCTAACAAGAAAGTATATACTTTTTCTTAAGAGTATTATTGATGCAAATTAATAGGTGCACTACAAGGGCTAGTTCGCGGAGTAATTGAAAACTGGGCTGTGCATGAAAGCTATGCTTTTGTATCTACTATGTTTATCTGTAGGAGAATGTAATTTGACGGCTCTGTTTGCCATTCTGTTGAAAACACGTTGGATGAAATGCTATGCCCTTAATGATGTGGCTGTTATACTTAATTTTACTCGCACAGTGGATAGCGTATGTGACTGCTGATCGGAGGTCCCGGGTTCGATTTCCGGGTCGGGTAAAAGTGTTACTGGGTTTTTTCCTAATTCTCAGTAGCAGCACGGAGTCTGGTGATGTGCCCGGTAACGGCAATAGGCTCCCTTTTACGTGGGACCTAGAAATTCGTGGCGAAATGTGGGTGTAATTATTACATCTCTGCTTACCCCTTCGGGGATACAGGCGTGAGTCTATAAAAAATAAAAAAATAATAAAAACCAATGAGCGTAAATTATTATCGCAAAGACCGAAGTACGCTAAATCCTAATCGATTACCTCTTGCTGTCTTTTACGTTCCTGTACCAAAATGGCCTGATCGTTTCTAAGCTTGCGTTCTGTCAAGGAAACGTTAATTGGACTATAGTCATTTTACTCTTACGTTGACATACACAACAAAACTAAATTTAATAGGTGACTTTAATTTTTGTCCAATTATAGAGAAAATCTTTTCCTAAGCACATGCATACATGATTTGGCTTGCGATTCTGCCGTTCGATCCTTTTAAATGTGTCCTTATCTTAGGCTTATAATTTTTTTGGCTTTCCATTCTGCCATTCAATCCTTCTAAATGAAAAAGTGATTATAGGATGTCAAGTGCTTTAAAGTCGCTGGATTTCGCGCATCGCGCCTACCCATGTTACTCGTAGTTTAACAGGTGGATATGGAATGAAGTAGAAGAACAAAACAAACGATGATTGTTTACATACAACCGTGTAGTAAACTGTGTTTACGTTAAACTCATAATTACTAAGTACAGTCATGTGCAGTAGCTATTTAAGTCTGCGCATTACAATTACCTGCTAAATATAGATGCGATAACGTTGTTGGAATCCAAAGGCTCTGCGGGTTGCGTTCCTCCTACAATCTCATTAAGTTTTACGCGAATGGAATAAATCCTTCGACCTGTTGAGTCACAGTTTCTGATTCTGCCAACGATCTCGGCGTTTCATCAAAGAATTACTTAGACATTAGCATAGTAATTAATTTATTGCTGAGACTGTTTTGAATTTGATTAAGTGTATTTTATAGGCTGTGAGGATACGCATGCAGGCTACATCATTAGGGCATAGAGGCCTAGACAACCGTTCTTTTAGCAGGTCAAAAAGATATTCTCGCAAGGTTTTTCAGTAGAGACGCAGCCTACTGAGCGTCAGAAGCGGAAACTTGGCATGTATATTTCACGCAGAGCGCAGAGGGCACTAAGGAGGGATTTTCCGAAATTCCTAAGGGATCGGGTAGAACAGTTCAATAAAAAAATAAACTTCGAGCGTAGCTGCGGCCTCTAGTTTAGTATATAAAGTCTACTTTATACATGCGTGTTCCGATCAGCGCTAGTGTGCAGCCGTATCGTTAAAATTTTCACGGCGCACAAGCGCGTCTATTAACGGCTCCTCGAATTTAATATTCACACAATGCATTAAGAATAGGGTTACTTAGCCTAAGGCTCACATTTATCACGGGCTCAATGGGCATGTTACAGACAATTAATGCGCGATAAGTCATCGTCGGTGAGTCAGACGATAATTTACGTGCTACCATTACTAGTGGACGGCGATTTCGCTGCGTTTTCACGTGTGCGTGCGAAAGTTGCTTAGTAGTAGCTAGAAGATTAGTTTGCCTTTTGTATGTATTAAATGGACCCCGGCTTCAAAGTTCTTGGATCACAATTCTGACAATTAGGATGGGATTATGGTGATGATGTGTTGACCTTCTGCAAAGGTTCGCAGAAATAGGATGCGTTGGAAAGAGTGGTAGGTATTCCCGCAGAAATCGAGAGCGAGAAAAATAAATGCGATTTATTGATAGTCGCAGTCATAAAATTAACACGCTGTGCCCGCCGTTGCTATGAATTTTATAGTTAGTCCAAATTGACGGATAAAGTAATATTTTCGAGCTTAGCGCCTTCAGGTCCCAGAGCGTACTTAAATAATTTAATTGTATTCTCTGAATTTTCTGAACCACGTCTAATGTGTTGACTGTTCGTTCTTTTAAAAGTAGATAGAAGAAATTTAAACTAGGGCCAATTCTTGCTCATAATAATATATTTGATGAAAATATATTTTATAAATGTCTCACGTATATAATTCTTGTTTCGTTTTAAGTGAAATAGATCCTCTTACATTATATATCATAGAGAGAGTTATTTGAAAGTGTAGTTACCTACGTGCTGGAAGAAAACGAACGGAAGAATGTATTATATTATTATAGTTATTAGTTACTTTTAACATTAGAAGGCGGACGTTCTCTGACCAGATTGGAGACATCCTAAAAAAAGGACAGGTCAGAAGTACCTACCCTAAACAGAAGAGCATGCAGGAGAAACTTGATGGGACTGGATGAAGCAAGAGAGGTATGTCAGGATCGTTGCAAATGGCGTTCCGTAGTCTCTGCCTACCCCTCCGGGAAACAGGCGTGAGTCTATGTATGTATCTAGAAGTTTGCAGTTCTAAGACTTATGATTTGCGATTGTTGTGGTCTTCATGTTCTATTGCTGATGTCATAGTAAAGCCTATTCTGAAAATTCGTGTGGCTTTCGTGCTGCCGTCTATAAACTACGGTTGGAGAGATACTTTCATCATCATACAGCGCATCATAGGCCGCTGCTGGACATGCCACTCTACTCGGCCGGTTACTACAGCATTATGAATAAGAATATTTGGCCTACCATACTAGCTGCTGCAAGGCAAGCTGGGCAGACGGGTTGGTAACGGCTATGAAGATTTTCCATCTCAACCCAAAATACAAGTTGTCTTCCAGTGTCACTCCTCTAATTCATCAAGGTTTCACTTCGCAGTTGTTGCTGTGCGAATATCATTGGAACCATGTAGTAGAACCATGTGATCGTTTTATTTCATATAAATACAAACGCGAAACGCGACATTTGACGTTGCCTCTTGAATGGAAAATGTTGAGTGGCAAACTGATAGTATTAATAGGTATAACACACTGCCGAACCCAAATACACACTGCTATAATATACACACTGCCAGTGGCAATGTAAAACTAAAAGCTCGATTAGCTTCGGACACAATTATATCTAACAGAATGATAAAATGGCATTTAAAGCAATGAATTATTTAAAATTGCGCAACAGACGTCTATAAGTTTAACTGTAGTTACAAAAATAATTATAGAGTTTCCACAACTAAGGTTGCAATTTATAATAGTCTAGTGCATACATGTACGTGGAGTTAAAAGGATTTTTTAAGTAAAAGTTGGTTTACCGCAAAATAACTCGAGATAAATCTTACAGTCCCTACTTGAACGCGTGCATTTGACTACGCCGGGTGATAGGGGTAGTATCTATTGGATTCCCACATCGGACAACACTGGGTGAACCACAAACTGTTGATTCAAGTCTGGATGGTTTTCCTGACAGATCATTAATCTCGATTTCGCGAAGGACTTAAAAACCTACCTATATGTTTTTAAGCCCTTCGCGAAATCGCGATGCAAGATTGTTAATTTGCAAGAAACTGTAATTTGGCAAGTAGGTATGTTACTAAACTTGAGGTGCAGTAAGAATGGATTTCCTGAAATTCTTCCGGGACCGCGAAGAAAAGGTGACATTAAAATGAAATGTCTTGACGTAGCTACGAGCATCCTCTAGTTCCTTACATACTGCAACTCTAAACAAACAAAAGGTAATAAGATAGAATTATATTTATTAGTATTATGTACAACAATATCTTGTAGTAGCGTCTTAATAAGCAGTGAATCGACCCATAAACTACTAAGTAGCTATTATTGTTAACTCCTAATCATATATTAGCTTCACAATTGTGCCTCATAACTCATGCGATACAACTGAGACTATAACTCGCGAATGTATATACTGCGGTGGCACAGCCTGCCTGACATTAGTACTGTAATAACTGCACATGCCCCCGAGCTATAAGAGAACTATAGAACTATTAGGCTGGGTTCACAGCTCCGGGGAAGGCCTGTACGAGCCGCCAGTATGTGCTCCCGGAACGGAGACACGCGTGAGCCGCTAGACGGCTAGAGCATTGTTATACAGCGACGCGACGTGTGCGCTACCGTGCGTGAACAGAAGGTTCGTTCAGCTGTGAAAACATGGTTTCGCAGGTACCAAAGCAGCGCTAATTCATTTCTTCACAGCAACGCAGACGCTTCCCGTGCGGGTATCCTGAGAGTTTTGAAACCGGCGCTAGAGCATCATCTCCCAGCAATACAGGCTCTACCAACATGGGTATCTCGGACACGTAGGGGCTCTACCCTCTCCGGATAGCTGTGAAACCGTCGCGCCACGTCACAGCACCGTTTCACAGCAACACGGGCGCTACCTATACGGTTATGTCGTACACGGATAGATCATACGGGTCCCTTAGGCAGCTGTGTAACCAGCCTTACAGTACATACTATCGAACTATTGATTGCTCTCAACAGAATTACATTGCACTACCCTATTAAATTTACAATAAGACAATGTTGAACATTTCGATGTATCGTAACGGATTATTAATCGGTATCAAATCGCATTAATTATATTGTCGAGCAGGAACGTTGATAGGTAAGGCTGGTGCTAGATATTAGATAACTAGCGGCTCAACAGTGAGAGAAGTTAGTTTCTCAACTGATTTACTTTATTTTTACCGCACAGTGATTTGACTATGACATAGTTTTAAAATTTTTGGCGACAAGTTGTTGGTGGTGTAAATTTGTATTGTATTGTAGCGACTGCTGACGCTACAAATTATAAAGTATAAGTATATTTAGTTTCCTGAATCTTTCTTTTATCTCTTCACATACCCCTACTTGGCCTAGAGTATTATATTTTATTTACTTTACAGTAATTTACTACCCGTCGGAAAAGTTTAGGATTCTTTGGATTTAATGGCACAGGTTCACGCCTCGTAACAGTTTTTCACTTCATTTTGATTCTCTCAATATCTCTCACCTTAACAGATATTAATTTGAATTGTTGGATATTATGCTTCGTGATCTTTATAAGTAAAACATACATTGTTTAAAATTCGAAAATATAACCAAGGGACGTTCAATCCCTACCTTACAATGTAACATAACATTTCTTTATCTGTTGCCGATCAGCAGATCTGCAAAATACACGCGTTCGATTGTAACGCTGTCTCAGATTATGTCAGGTGCCAGCTTAAGATCTAGATAGGATTATATTGCAAATAGACGAGAAAAGCAAACAGTTTGACAGCACTATTCGATTGATACGACAGGTGAAATGGACGAATTAAACTCTTACAAACATTATTCGTGATATTAAATTACATTTAACAAGTCTTTTTGTATTAGTTTTGATTTGAAGTATTATGTTGTATCTTTTGCAGCAATTGATATGCTTTTTTATATAATGTGTGGTTTCATAAGTTTAGTACATAGTCGTGCGCCTGTGATGTCACGAATAAAGTGTTTAGAAAAAGTGAACCTTATAGGCAATGTGTCAAGCTCTCCGTGCGGGGTATCCTGCGTGCTGGCACATATAAAATGTCATACTCCTTGGTTAACGTGTGAATCGGAAATCATAAATGTAATATTATCCACAGACGTATTAATTTTAATTTGCTTCTGAGTCTTAAGTTAACATTTTGTTGAGAACTTCGATTTTCTACAAAACTCAAAGTTATAGGTACCTATATACCTAATGTCAGTATCTAAAGCAGTTTACTATAAAGAAAGGAGCGCCAAATTATCTGGTAATGAATAACTTTATCTTACTATTTTAGTTTTCAAAGATTTCTGGATAAGAAGCTGGTATTTTTAAGTCCTTAACGTTTGCTATTAATGCATAAAGCCTTGTTTTGTTAAATTCCATCAAAATTATTATATAAAATGTTTTAGTTACAGCTCTAACAACTTATCACCAACCGGTATCCAATTTTGTGCCTAAGATGCCTAAAAATCTTATCTAAAAAATTATAACTACCATACCGCCTTACCGCCGGGACCATGACCGTTAAAACTACCTATATAGAAACGATACGATAACCTCAATGGCTTGATTTCGCTTCACACAAATCATTCTATAAAGAAAATTGGTCAGTATTTTCTTTATGATAACTGTTGATATTGTAGGAAACGAAAGGGCAGGAGTAACCTATCACGATCAAATACTACGTGACGACTGAGGTACAATGTTACTTACTATCTCGTGGTCCAGTTGAAAACACTGGTTCATTGTGACGTGACAAATGGTTTTATAGATTTTAATGTAGATATTTTTGTCGCAATCGGGCGGATGCGAATGAAGCGCTAGGATGATGATGATGACTTATTATTTTTGTTCGGAATTCTCGATCTTGAAAACTTATGTGACGATAACTGATAAATTTATGTACCTATGTATTTAAGACACTATTATTTCGAGATAAATTAAATCCAGGCACATTAACTTACTGAACAAACAGTCGTGCTTATCAATCACGCATTGTCCCGGGTGGGTATCGACTCCACGACTTCCCGATAAGTAGTCCCTAACCACTGAACCATCAACCCAAACAGGCCAGTCAATTACATCTGAGTGTTATATATAACGGTCTGTGTGGCATAAGTTTGCACTTAGCGGACCATTGTGAGGTCTCGAGAGTCAATTTGCGGGTCTATTTTCTATTAGGAAACAGTTGGCAATATAAAGCCAGAAAACGTGCCCGGTAGGCGACAAATGGCCCTCCTATTACTGAAAACATGGCGGTTAAGTGTGAGTGGTGCTGATATTTGTTTTCTAATTTGTTGTTATTTTCACAAAGGAGATGTGTCTTATTTAATAAACTACTAGACGACGCATGCAGCTACGCCCGCGCGTATTTTTAATTTAACCAATTCGGTTGGCTCCAGTATTTTGCGAAGGAACTGTTTTTATTTTCGTGAAAACCCTTCTTAGTGCCCCCTATAGTTAACAAGGAACATTCATGCAAATTTTCAGCTTCTTGCACTCAGTAGTTTCCCGAGTTGTTGTCAGTAAAGCAATCAGTAGCTAACGCAAGAATTTTATGACGGTTGATTGTATGAATAAAACGAAGAGGATGTTGCGTTTTTTGTAAGAGCTTTTAAAATGTGCGGTACCAAAATCTTACTTGGTTTTACTGTACTTACTAGTAAGCTGTTACAAAGTCATTTTGGTCGTAGCGTCGGTAAAGCTGCAGCGGAATCGGATTTGGATAAAATCACCACATTACCGTCGACTCTAGAAAGATCTAATCGGTACAGCAATTTAATATAAATAATTATATTTTTCTATTACGTTTAAACAAGACGTTATTATTATAATCATACCATTTACATAAAATTACTTACTTGCCATACCATCGCAGAATCTAAATCAATAAAGTTGGGATTTTTTTACATTACTTCCTTTATTGGATAAAATAAGGGTTAAAATACTTGAAATTTTAGGGCATGTGAAGTTGTAGATATCAAAACATTTAGAAATTAATTCACAATGGCGTAAAGCTGTTATAGACTCTTCCTTTTATGTTATACAAGGAGTCGCTACAATATCTGCTTATCATAATTTTCTTCAACGATGCTATAAATATTTGTTTTGTAATGTTATTAAAAGATAAACATCATCACAACACTTGTATTAAACCAATCAAAGATGAACTCAAACATAAAACCGTGATCCTTAAGACGAGAAATAAGATCAATTTCTAATGTTCCGGTTCTCATCGACGTCGATCTTTTCCGATTTGATTGGCTGAGAGAATAATCCGATTATGAGTGTATCTTTAAAATAATGTATACAAAAAGTGTTCAGAGACTTATTTAGATTAATTCAGTTTGATTAATGAAGAGTGCAGTGAAAGTCTCGCTCACCTCGCCTTTTGTTCTTCACCATGATTTGGGATTAGATTTACTTACATTTAGTTTCACTTCTTTACTCACTATACTGTCTTACGTAATCTCAATCTTATTGAAGTTTAGTTTTACCTTTTTATTTGCTGTCATGACATCGCAAAGCTGTCGAAATATTAGTCGTAGATTAGCTATTTAATAAGTAGTTTTATTGTATCTTCGTAGTTAATGAATTAATTAAATTGTTATTGGCAGCCAATATCTTATATAAGTTTACACGTTGCCTTAACAGTGCCTGTAGAGGCATAGACAGTTATTCATCGAAAATGACATCCAATTTCTCATGTAATAAGAGTGCATGACTTGACAGCTTTGATTGAGGTCATCTAGAAAGAATTTTGAAGTAGACAAAAGTTTTCGCACACTGTTGGGATTATAGTCTATTTGTCGCCGGATGACACAGATTGAAATAAAATGTGTAATTTATACTTACATTGGAAAGTAGCAGCGATTTGTGTTATGTGGGTCATTGTACCGCACATTACTGTCGTTTATGAAAAGTATCTTTAGTAAAACTATGATGAGCGATCCATTTCTATTTCGTAGGATCTGTATATAAGTAAATGTATGTAAACATATGCATAGCAGAACTCTGTGAAACAATGTTGGTGTACCACTAGGGCAATAAACAAAGCAACACTTATTTTCTTTTTGTTTGAATTGAAAATAAATGAACCACAAAAGCATGCTAAAGATATCATAGAAAATACCTATAGTCCTGTTTCAATAAAACTATGATGATTGTGAACTTGAAACAAAGTGATAGGGAGACGGCTAGTGGTCTTCTTATTGCTGTCAATACTTTAAGGTTTTGTCTGAATAGTTATGGCTGCCATAAATATCCGCTATTACAATCTTTATAAGATGTTTTGCAAGATGAGCGTACAGAAAATTTACAAAATTGAGTTAGGTCTGAAGTTAAGTGTAAATTATCAATTATCGCAATAAGATTAAATTCTAAAGGATATAAATTCATACCTGTCTATTACCGTTAATCGGCTGTCAAGAGATTAACGCTTAAAACGAATGACATTTATAAGCGGACTTTAATTCGAGCTTTTGAACTGCAGTTAGCTAGCGCTAATTTAATTTTTTTGTTGAACTACTAAATACTTTTGCAGTTCTAAATCTTGGTTTTATTTCTGCAGTTGCGGTACCCTAAAGAGTGATAGTAAAATGTCGTATAAATGCATCACAATAGAGCACAGAGCACGTCGACGCGATCATTAGTGCCGCGACCGACGGAGGCCAATTTGATCATTATTTTTTAAATCCACCCGTTATCATTAACTGTCATTTTGGGTCGTTTCATGAACCGTTACATGCGCCTACGTCTCCACTGTGGTCGGTTCTGTGAAAAAGTTTGCACTGTCATCTATGCGAATGTTTAAGTTTTTAAGAATGTCACTTTCACAACTTAAGTGCATATCAATGTTGATCGTATAGCTATAGCAAGTAATGCACTAAAAGGAAATGTATATTTGATTAGAGTATATTATCTTCAGGTTTTAAGAGTCATGATATTACCGTGGTTTTGATTTAATATCATATATTTTTTGTGCATTATGCAATCATTATGCACTTGATACTTACATGATTCATAATTAGAAAGTTTCAATTCATATTTTTTTGACTAATTGGCGCTGTTGTAACATCATCGTTATAGAATTATAATGATTTGCACACCTGTCATAAGAGAGCGAGAAGGAAAACATAGGTGCAAAAATATTAACATTATATTTTTGTAAAAATTGTTGATCTTTTTAGCTGATTTGTAAAACTTAAAGTTATGTTAAATTCTTGCAGAATCGCACCACAATCGGTGTAATGCACTACACCTAGAAGCTTTAAACGTCATTTTTCCCGCCTAAACGTTTGTCATTGTGTTCGCGGTGTTATGGCGGACGTTCGCCCTCAATGCGATTTTTGATGAATCCGCGCAATTAGAGTAAAACGCTGCTAAACAGTAATTTGGACGAATTTCCCGTAGTTAGCTCGTGTAGCTTTCTTTTTACGAACGACGACCAAGAGGTTAAATAGACTGTAAATACTGGGGCTAATGTTGTTTTTTTTTTACCAGAGACAATAGTATTAAGTATTTTACTTTTTACCTCATTTCTGAATACAATGAAACAATGTTGATAATGTGCCAGTATTTTAGCTTGGAAAAGGTTTTCAGCTGTTTAATATCCCGTTACTTCGATGATATGGTATTGTTATATGAATTAGACTAATTTAATTGTATATTATGTATTATTTTACCTACAAATAGGTTTAAATTTCAATATATGCCTAGAAATCTACACATTGTTTACATGACAATTGACCATATTTCCCCCTGTCTAAAATTAATTTAGTAAATAATAATGATGACTGATATAGAATAATTACGTATTACAAATAACGACTTGCATCTCTTGCTATAATTTAATGATTTCAAACATATTCATGACTTACTATAAAGTTATAAAGTATCAGGTTCTTTCTTTCCTTTTTGATTTCATTGCCCGCACTAAAATAAGTCGCGGGGACTTACAACAAACATTCAAGCTAAATGGGGACAACATTCATTTGTAAACATAACTAAACATAACTGGCGAAACGTGGGTGTGTAATACACCTCTGCCTACTCCTTCGGGGATAAAAGGCGTGAAGTTATGTTATGTTATTCAAGCTAAAGACACAAAGAAAATCCAGATAGACAATTTGTGGATCACACAAAGTGCTGTCCCGTGTGGACATCCAAGTGTTAAACGGCGCGACGGCCTCTTAAACTACTAAGTACACCGGACAATTCATATAGCATTGGAGAGATATTGCGCCTGTCTTTTTAAAAGCTATTTTCTTACTTGTATTAATTCTTGTATAGCTGAATTTTAATAACCTTCAAACAACAGACACAAAGAGGAGAGTTTTTGTGTCTGTGAAGTCCCGACACGATAAGTTGTGAATTTCATAAAGCGTACCAGCTACGGGGGAGAAACAACTTAAACCGTGGTATTAGTTGCCAATACTATTGCGCCGCTCTATTCCTGGTTGTAACCATTGGCTTTGTCACCACTGGGGATAAACAGATAAAAACAACGTCACCTATTTATGTCTAGAATAATTTGTGAAATATCTATTATTACAAAGTGCAATATCATCACTTTTCATTTTATTTTCTGTTGCACTGCTGGGTACCAGTATATTCTCATTATGAGAACTTGAGAAGTGTTAGGCCACAGTCCACCAGGCTGGCCAAGAGTGGGTTGGCAGACAGACGTGTTCTTAAAATATTATGATAAGTCTGCACGGATTTGTACACAAGTTAAGTGTGGAGCAGTATCCTTTTAAATGTTCACTTACAGAAGCAAGATGACAGTTTGGATCGCCCCGAAATCCCTACTGTGAAAACGTTTTTTTACCCGTTGTCAGCGATCTGACAAGATCTATATAACGACGTGTTAATTATATAAATGGACTCATATACCTACTAATGCTATATTAATATTAGTTATTTGGTCTCAACCCTGACGCGTAACACGTTTTCAAATCCATTGGGATTAGGGATCGGACCGCATCGTAATTTTGAACAGGCTTAGGATGATAACATGGCTATTTAATTATTCAGGACATAATAAATAGGCGCAATGCCGAAACAGGTCATATTTAATGGAACATCGTCTTGTACAGTCACACTCAACGGTGTCGAGTGGAATGGAAACTCATTCAAACAGTTATCGATAGACCCCTTTACGTTGATACTCCCTAGTCAGTTCATTTCATTCAGGTGTCTGTCCCTATACAGGGTGTGCACAATATTTATTACAAACGTTTGAAATTGAATGCACGAGTGAAGATTTTCGCGTCACTTTCTTAAACTAATAAGCAGAAGCAGAACTAAACGTTGAGTCATAATGCCATTATAACAGCTAGTTATACTTACCTTCTTTATTGGTATACAATTATACGTTTTATTGTGCTTGTGGTAAAGACGATAATTGCTTGTATAGTTGCGTTTTAATTGAACTAATTGTGTTCACCTCCGTACTAGAGAGTATTGAAAGGCGTCGTACAAATGCTAATACAAATATTGAAAGCGAATAAGGCGGTGTTCTGATTATGCTAAAATGACAATGATGACTTGTGGTATCTTTGTGTGGATAACAAAGTGTTGCTCTTTGATAAGAAATGTGTTTGAACATGCCGCTAGTCGGCCTTTTGAATGAAATAACCACTTAACGATTGCTAGATCGTCTTTTTGCCTAGATAGAAATTAAAAAGTGTCTTGATTGTCTAGATATTTTGCTTATTCTGAATAATAGCTAAGCTAACGTTGCAAGTATGTGGCAACAGTCTTTATCTATTTTTCTAAAGTCCAAATAATATTGAACTGGGTGACTGGGTCTGTCCATATTGTTATTAATCTTACCATTAAATATGGCTATGATTTCTTTATTCTTTATTTATCTTAAACAAGTGTCTCAAACTATGTACATCTATCAGCCAGAATATTAGTATTCTCTGAAGTGCATTTATAATATTAATTAAAGAACAAAAAAGCGTGTCGCCACTTCTAATTTGAAAGTTCTCCATAGTGTTCTAAAGTTTGAATGAATCATGAATCATTGATTTTTTATGTTCTGTTCGAAACCGGTGTATTGCCTGCGGCAAGGTGATCATATGTTCTATTGACCATTTCATACAACGTCACATGGCCATCATAACATACTAAAAATAATGGGCCGCTAGGCAACTACTACTTATCAGGAGTTTGTTTACTATTATGATGAAGTTGATCCTATTTATTTCGCCGATTTCGGAAAGGACCGTTTAAATTACTTGTCATATTCGATTCCATTTTTAAATTTATCTTTTCTTATTATTTTCTGCCTGTCATATTGACTTCATACCGCGTGATGTTAAGCAGCCAAAATAATCCACTTGTGAAGGCTTTCCTCCCAATAACATATCAGAATTGTGTAACAGGTTTCACCTTGATTGCCTAGACTATAGCCTTTTTATTCTGAACTATAATCTCTATCAAGAGCCGACAAAAATATCCATTATTTTTTTTTGTTTTATTTTCTCAATATTTCTGTTTATTGTGTCATCTTTCTTTCTTACTATCTTCGAGTAACTCACTTAGTTGTAAACGCGCACACACAATAGCAAATACATCTAGATACAAGTCGCGTGTGCGCGGTCCATTCGTTGTATGCCCGAAGTGTTATCTCAACTGGTCGGACGCCCTCAGTGGTTCTCAAGTACTGGCAAAAACAAAACGTTTACCAATAAGTAAAAATGTTCTACAAACACATTCAAATGGAAAATATTTGTGTAATCGTATAAAATTGTAATATGGGTGATTTCCTATAAAATTATAGCTAATTGCAAAGTCGGGAAAGCAGCAACATAGATTGTAAAATGAATAAAAGATTTAAATGATCATAATTATTTTTACATCATATTTAAAAAATAAGCTATAAAGTATAGCCAATCAGGGAAAAGGGTGTATATCAAAATGAAGCCTCGAAATGGACATAATTTCATTTAATGGTGTATAATTTGTAGGCAAAGAAACCGATGGATTAATCGTGCCTTGTACCAATTTGTCCATTGATGAGACTGCACAGTGCAATCACATTAGTGTGTAAATGAGCACATTGCTGTGCAGACAGACGCTCATTAATTGTCACTCTCACTATCACACCGTGTCGACGAATTCTAATCACGACAACATCAAAGATTTTCATTTCATTTGAATTTCTTCGAAACACACCCACAGCCATGTCATATATTTAATTGTCGTGTCAATTTTCACGAAACAACCTTCCATTTTGTAAGGTTAATGGCAAGTTTAATGAATGTGAAATGGATTTCAATTTGTTGCTCGCATTATTCAAATGCACATTTTCTGTGAAAGTACCTACCGATAAATCGACAAACCAACAGTAGGTCCCAATATTTGATTTATCCATGGATTTGGCTACTAGAGATACATATTTGTTCATATTTGCTCCATAGAAAATATGACAAACTAGAGGACGCCAGCAGCTACGCCTGCATTTTTTTTAAATTTACCCATTTTGGCCGATCCCGTGGGAATTTTGGGAAATCCCTTCTTAGTGTACCCCTACGGTCCCCAAGGAATATACATGCCAAATTTCAGCTTCCTGCGCCCAATGGTTTCGGCTGTAGCGTGTCTGTCAGTCAGTCAGTAACGCAAGGATTTTATACATTAAGAAGATAGGTACCGGCCGTAAATGAGGTTCTTACTACATATTACTTCTATACATATTTTGATTATTTTTTCATGTGATTAATATGCGCAATATTCATTCATGATAAACATTATTGTTAATTTCAGAAATGGGATACAATATCTAGATATAAAGTTAATTAATTATCTGGGTAACTAGGTATACATATGTGTGTTTACACGGGCGGTAGGAACTAAGTTGTATGTAAAACATTATTTTGACGTAGCGAACGTGTTTACGCATACACTAGGCCTTAATAAATTTTGTGAAAATAGCGCAACTAATTAGGTAGGTAGATGGTGAATTGGGTAGGTGGAATTTCACGTTCCAGAAAGTAGCATGACAAGACTATTAAAATTCAACGGAATTTCCTGAAGACAACTTACTGTTGCCTGCAATTGATTGTGTATAACCTGATTTATTTATTCATTATTTCAGAAAACAAACAGTTACAATTCTATAAAATATCCAAAAGCACACCATGCAACCATTTACATATTTTGACATATGCATGACTTTACCTATTTATTCCAAACAATGTAACAAAATAAACACAAGATCTTACTTAAATCCACACACAAGACTACGCTGACTCACCAACTATTGTCATCATCGACCAACATTAGCCCAGCCAGTGCTGAACATAAGCCTTTCCTATAGTACGCCAATGTGCTCGATCTACACTGTCTAAAAGAAAAACATAAAATGAACGCCTGTGTGACACTTGTGTGTGTGATTGTCCAGTGTGAACACTTTCCGGTGTTATTGCAGTCCCTTGTTTCGTTCGATTTGTTGTTAATTTGTATCGCCTCTGTTAATCACGGCTCGTATTTAGGACGGCCCACAACATCCGAACGTCTCTCTTGTTCTGATAACGCTAACCTTGTTGCCATTTTACTTATACGCATAATAGTTCTGTTTCTTATCAGACTAATGGCGCAGAAAGTTGGGTACGTTTGGTTTCCACGCGAACGGTATTCGATGAGCTGAATATACTAAACTTATACACAGTCCGTGTGGTGACGGATTAAGAATACGGAATGTCACCGACCCATATCGTCCCATGGGTGTTGTAAGAGCCGACAGAGGGAGCATATTATTATTGCAGAGAACAACACTGTAAGAGAAGGAAATCTTGACACAAACCCTATACCAACCCGTTTGGCCAGCGTGGTATACTCGTAGTAGGCCAATTCCTCTTTTCAAAGGAGAGGCCTAGTCCAGCAGTGGACTGTTAAAAGGCTGATGATGATGATGATCCCTACTCCCTACTAATATTATAAATTCGAAAGTGTGTATGTATGTTTGTATGTATGTATGTATATTCCGTTTTCACGCTAAATCGGCTGAACCGATTTTGTTGAAATTTAATACAGAGATATATTGGACCATGGAGACGGACATAGGCTACCATAAGTTGCAAAAATTAAACTGGGAGGGATTGTAGGGAGGGTAGAAGTTTGTACGGCACAAATTTACCTCTTGAAAGTAAGAACGCATGCGCTAATAATTGAGTGCTGCGCATGAGCTATCGCTGTCAGTACCTACTGTCACGTCATACATAATGTCATATTGTGCAAGTTGATTAAATTGTTCGCATATATAAACTAACTAGACTTTAATTTACCCGTTTTGGCCGATCCCGTGGGAATTTCGGGAAATCCCTTCTTAGCTAGCTTCTAGCTTACGGTCCCCAAGGAACATACTTGCCAAATTTCAGCTTCCTGCGCCCAATAGTTTCGGCTGTAGCGTGTCTATCAGTCAGTCAGTAACGCAAGGATTTTATATATTAAGATAATAAAATTATATAAGAAGCTTAATCGGCTGAAACGATTTCTCCTACTAATATTAAAAATGCGAAAATGTTTATAGATATACTAGCTGACCCAGCGAACTCCGTATCGCCTTTTTAAGAGTTTTTATTTAATTCCCTATTTTCCAAGCCCCTTTGCCAAAGTTACCATTGACTTAGCACTTAATCTCTTATCATTTCAGAGTCTATAAATGATGAACAAACAAACATAGATTTTTACATAATATTGAATTCCCCATTCCTTAAAATATCCGAGACGATACCCATATCGAATTTAAAAAAAATTCCGTCCGCCATCTTTGATCACGAAATAGATGTTGTATTTGGATTCACCATCCCTTAAATCATCAGAGACGATACCCATATTGATTTTTTTAATTTTCCCATCCACCATCTTTGATTTCCCATCCGCGATCTTGAATCACGAAATATATGTTGTATTTGGATTCCCAATCCCTTAAAACTTCGGAGACGATACCCATATTGATTTAAAAAAAAAAAACCCATCCGCCATCTTTGATCACGAAATATATGGTATTTTTGAATTCCCCATTGCTTAAATCATCAGAGACGATACCCATATTGCTTTTTTATTTTTCCCATCCGCCATCTTTGATTTCCCATCCGCCATCTTGAATCACGAAATAGATATTTGAATTCCCCATGCCTTTAAACATCGGTGACGATACCCATATTGATTTTTTTAAATGTTCCCATCCGCCATCTTTGATTGCCCATCCGCCATCTTTGATCACGAAATAGATGTTGTATTTCGATTCCCGACCCCTTAAAATATCGAAGGCGATAACCATATTGATTTTTAAAATTTTCTCATCCACCATCTTTGATTTCCCGTCCGCCATCTTGGATCACTAAATAGATGATGTTTTTGAATTCCCCAGTCCCTAAAATATCGGAGACGATACCCATATCGACTTTTAAAAAATCCCGTCCGCCATCTTTGATTTCCTATCCGCCATCTTTGATCACGAAATAGATGTTGTATTTGGATTGTCCATCCATGAAATCATCAGAGACGATACCCATATTGATTTTTTAAATTTTCTCATCCGCCATCTTTGATTTCCCGTCCGCCATCTTGGATCACTAAATAAATTTCATATTATTAATCACCGTCCCGAAAATCACGAAAACGATACCCATATAGATTGTATCCTATTCGTTTAGCCTTTTTTTGCCTTTGACCCAACTCCCCCTTCTCCTTTGACCATTTTATTATTTTGACTGGCCCTTAAAAGTTGTGGCGTAATTTTATATAGCCTATAGCCTTTCCGAATAATTGGGCTATCATAGGCAATAACAATTTTTTAAATCCGACTGCTAGTTCCTGAGATTAGCCGACATTATCTTTTACCCTTTTGCCCGGCCCCAAAGGGTCGAAGCGTTATGTTATATAGCCTATAGCCTTCCGGAATAATTGGGCTATCGTATACAAAAAGAATTTTTCGGATCCGACCGGTAGTTCCTGAGATTAGCACGTTCAAACAAACAAACAAACAAACTCTTCCGCTTTACGATATTAGTATAGATAATGAACATTTATTAGAACATGGCTTTGACATTTGACTGTATGCAAGGTGATTTTATTAGGTAGATTACGGTAGATTATGTCATGGATACTGACCGAGTTACTTTGTACCCTATAGAGTTTCTGAAGTCTTTAGAATAATCAGCAGTGTCTTCACACAACTTGAGATTGAAAGTAGATTTGTGTTACTCCGAATTTAACGCGCGCGAAGCGGCGGGCAAAAGCTAATAATGAATAAACTTAATGGTGGTGTTCCAAGTTTGAGTAATTGCCTGGAGAGCATCACAGTGATCTCATATTGCACCTGACTCAGGTGTTGACCGACTGCGATTACTTTGGTCGACTCTTACGAAAATTGGCCGCGTGGTAATACCCAGCTGTCGTCACTCTGGTGACTGCCGCGACGTTGTTGAAACACAGCACACATTGGCGGAGTGCCCTGCCTGGGCGCAATAGGGCCGACGTGCTCGCTTCCCCTCAGGATGCACACTCGCTTTATACAATAGGATAAGCAATGTCCGGAGTGGGTAAAACGTCGCCGTATTATTCTGCGAGGCAGTAATCCTGAACAAGGACACGTTGGGACAGAGTATTCGAGAACTTCTTTCGGGAGTCACACACACACACACTCCCTCTACCAGACTATATTAATAATAACTAATAGTCCAAACTACAGCCAGTTTATAAAAATAAAGTGATACGTATTTCTTCGTTTTATCTTTATTGCCTAGCACCCCCCAACTAACAATTTGTCGACGTACCCCAAGTTGTATTATACCATTAATCATTTCTTCATTAGATAAGACGAATCAAATATCCATCTCGACGCCGACTTATTCGTCAACTCGCCACTTGAAAACTCGCCACTCGGTGGCGAGTTGCCCCGAATTATTTTAATTTATTTTTCATTCGTCAACTAGGCACACAATGTAAGTACGTAGTGTTTTTGTACAGTCGCGTACAAAACTACTGGTTGATAAATGTAGTGGGTACGTACACACGGCTACTCGTCAAGCCATACACTTTGACCTTTGTACCGTTCTTATGGCGTAGGGAATAAGTATCAACATCGTACTGCAACTGTTTAGCTTGACTTGGCGCCGTGTGTACATAAAGCCCAATTTGTCGATCATCAAAAGTATTATGTCACTGTTTTATTAAAGAAGCATTGCTGTTTTAGCAAAGGCTTCTAATTGGAAATAAAGGATTTAAAGAAACAATATACTTGCTATAAAATATTTCTATAAAAAAATGTCTTTATAATCCGCATATTAACTTTAAGCTAATACTTAGCACAATAAATATTAGCAAACAATAAACAATTATTTGTATAACGTTTGAAAAGTAGACTTGTTTTATAAATCAACTATCAAATAGCATGCGTACAAAAGTTAACCTACTTTAATACGCAACGATATCACAATTTGTAAATAGTTAAAAGAAAGGTTATACAAAAAAAATACAATTTGCTTAAGATTTAATAAAACACAAGAATGTTGGAGTATTTTGCAAATCACAGATCAGCTATCATAGCCAAGTCGCCTTTTTAAACTGATAGACGACAAGAGAGAACTAAAAACTATGTTTGAAAATTACACATATCACGTGATTAGATTGATGAATTCGTGGACAATTACGAAATACAATAAATATAACTAATCTTCTATCCAACATAAATTGCTAAGTCCTGTTTTCATAACTTGTTAATTGTGACTATATATTGAAGAAAATTGTTAACCTAATATTTGCAACTTGGCTTAGCTTGCAATTTTGTTAAATTAAACTTATTATTATACAGTTAATAATCATTTTTTCATGTAATAAGTCTACAGTAAATACCACAATTAGTAAATAATTATTTAACAATATTTATACCTATCAAAATATTTTTAAGAATCAACAAACAATCTTAACCTAAGTATATTATACAGAACAATGTTGTAAGGTAAATATTTCAACAGTTGCGTATTAACTGAACAAAGATCAAATAATGTAAATAAATCAAGAAAATTTTTATTCTAATCTTAATATTATAAAAAAATCAAAATATCACAGTAATTGTGAGTAATTATTTAAATAATTTACAAATCACAGATTCTCAGTCTCATTCTAATCAGAATATTAACTTCAGTGTCTAAAACACATGGGTTTACTCATTGTTTCGTACGTCGTCGCCATTTTGTATTTCGGATGGCGGACATTCGTCATGTTTAATTTTGTTATATTTTGACATACATACGTGAAGTAATTTATCAATTTCCACTAATTGGAAAACATACTATAGTAAATTTATGTGTATACGTCTCGATTTTATTTATGGATATTACCTTAAAACTAAATCGAGAAATATAAACCCTCCTCATAAAATGAAAGGTTTGAGTTAATTTAGAGAATAATACTAAAGTTTGTCTAGTATTAATTTGCATTACAGGAATATCTCAGACATTCTAAATATGTATATAAATAAGTAGAAATTTAAAATTAGTTTAACACCCATTTAATATATTATTGAAAGTCTTTATATTGAAGAGTCGATTGGATTACTAATGAAATATCATGCATTGACAGTAAATAATTCAATTGCACTAAATGTTTCACTGTTTAGAAATAAGATTTTACTCTAAAACATTAACAAGTCACAAACATTAAAAACAGAAATAGTTTCCACATTGTGTAACAACACAACACAACCACTGCGCACCAATCTGAAATTCAAGTGTGACTGATATCCACAAGGACAACTTGGCGCAAAATCCTAAGGGCTTGGGAATCATCGGCTACTTTCGTTAAAAATGCACGTTATTTATCGGTCCTACTCAACGCTAGTAACTCTGATGCGCTATAGTTAATAATTTTAAATCCGGAGAAATATTAACGTACCACATTGGATATATTTGGATTGATAGAACAAAAATTCTATATATTTTCGAATTTTATTTAACTTATAAAATGTATTAAACATGTTGGTAGCGACTGTACTTCTTTGCCAGTGCCAAGTTGACGAATGAAAAATTATTTAAAATAATTCGGGGCAACTCGCCACCGAGTGGCGAGTTTTCAAGTGGCGAGTTGACGAATAAGTCTAATTTGGACTTATTCGTCAACTCGCCACTTGAAAACTCGCCACTCGGTGGCGAGTTGCCCCGAATTATTTTAATTTATTTTTCATTCGTCAACTAGGCACACAATGTAAGTACGTAGTGTTTTTGTACAGTCGCGTACAAAACTACTGGTTGATAAATGTAGTGGGTACGTACACACGGCTACTCGTCAAGCCATACACTTTGACCTTTGTACCGTTCTTATGGCGTAGGGAATAAGTATCAACATCGTACTGCAACTGTTTAGCTTGACTTGGCGCCGTGTGTACATAAAGCCCAATTTGTCGATCATCAAAAGTATTATGTCACTGTTTTATTAAAGAAGCATTGCTGTTTTAGCAAAGGCTTCTAATTGGAAATAAAGGATTTAAAGAAACAATATACTTGCTATAAAATATTTCTATAAAAAAATGTCTTTATAATCCGCATATTAACTTTAAGCTAATACTTAGCACAATAAATATTAGCAAACAATAAACAATTATTTGTATAACGTTTGAAAAGTAGACTTGTTTTATAAATCAACTATCAAATAGCATGCGTACAAAAGTTAACCTACTTTAATACGCAACGATATCACAATTTGTAAATAGTTAAAAGAAAGGTTATACAAAAAAAATACAATTTGCTTAAGATTTAATAAAACACAAGAATGTTGGAGTATTTTGCAAATCACAGATCAGCTATCATAGCCAAGTCGCCTTTTTAAACTGATAGACGACAAGAGAGAACTAAAAACTATGTTTGAAAATTACACATATCACGTGATTAGATTGATGAATTCGTGGACAATTACGAAATACAATAAATATAACTAATCTTCTATCCAACATAAATTGCTAAGTCCTGTTTTCATAACTTGTTAATTGTGACTATATATTGAAGAAAATTGTTAACCTAATATTTGCAACTTGGCTTAGCTTGCAATTTTGTTAAATTAAACTTATTATTATACAGTTAATAATCATTTTTTCATGTAATAAGTCTACAGTAAATACCACAATTAGTAAATAATTATTTAACAATATTTATACCTATCAAAATATTTTTAAGAATCAACAAACAATCTTAACCTAAGTATATTATACAGAACAATGTTGTAAGGTAAATATTTCAACAGTTGCGTATTAACTGAACAAAGATCAAATAATGTAAATAAATCAAGAAAATTTTTATTCTAATCTTAATATTATAAAAAAATCAAAATATCACAGTAATTGTGAGTAATTATTTAAATAATTTACAAATCACAGATTCTCAGTCTCATTCTAATCAGAATATTAACTTCAGTGTCTAAAACACATGGGTTTACTCATTGTTTCGTACGTCGTCGCCATTTTGTATTTCGGATGGCGGACATTCGTCATGTTTAATTTTGTTATATTTTGACATACATACGTGAAGTAATTTATCAATTTCCACTAATTGGAAAACATACTATAGTAAATTTATGTGTATACGTCTCGATTTTATTTATGGATATTACCTTAAAACTAAATCGAGAAATATAAACCCTCCTCATAAAATGAAAGGTTTGAGTTAATTTAGAGAATAATACTAAAGTTTGTCTAGTATTAATTTGCATTACAGGAATATCTCAGACATTCTAAATATGTATATAAATAAGTAGAAATTTAAAATTAGTTTAACACCCATTTAATATATTATTGAAAGTCTTTATATTGAAGAGTCGATTGGATTACTAATGAAATATCATGCATTGACAGTAAATAATTCAATTGCACTAAATGTTTCACTGTTTAGAAATAAGATTTTACTCTAAAACATTAACAAGTCACAAACATTAAAAACAGAAATAGTTTCCACATTGTGTAACAACACAACACAACCACTGCGCACCAATCTGAAATTCAAGTGTGACTGATATCCACAAGGACAACTTGGCGCAAAATCCTAAGGGCTTGGGAATCATCGGCTACTTTCGTTAAAAATGCACGTTATTTATCGGTCCTACTCAACGCTAGTAACTCTGATGCGCTATAGTTAATAATTTTAAATCCGGAGAAATATTAACGTACCACATTGGATATATTTGGATTGATAGAACAAAAATTCTATATATTTTCGAATTTTATTTAACTTATAAAATGTATTAAACATGTTGGTAGCGACTGTACTTCTTTGCCAGTGCCAAGTTGACGAATGAAAAATTATTTAAAATAATTCGGGGCAACTCGCCACCGAGTGGCGAGTTTTCAAGTGGCGAGTTGACGAATAAGTCATAATTTGCATCATAAAGAACTATCGTAAAAGTCTCTTTTTGTATTTTGTTGTATGATATTGAAATTACGATATAATGTACAGTTATTTAAAAATAGTTATTTTTATATTTTTGATGTTTTCCAATGAGTTCAAAGTTGATTCAATTGTGAGTTTATATATTTTTAAAGAAATTTTATCTTAATATATTCACTTTAAATGAACATAATATATTAAAGATAATATGAATACAATATTATTTGAAAACATAATTAAATGGTTTCTTATTCAATACTCGAGAAAAATGAAATATCATCATCATCATCAACCTTTAACAGTCCACTACTGGACTAGGCCTCTCCTTTGAAAGGAGGAATTGGCCTACTATACCACGCTGGCCAAACGGGTTGGTATAGGGTTTGTATCAAGTTTTCCTTCTCTTACAGTGTTGTTATCTGCATAATATGCAAATGAAATATATCCTTTATGAATTTTTTTTACGAGTAGAAAATAATGGTTAAGACTTGCACTACGTTTATAATTTGGTATTTTTTATGTTTGCTTATTTTCTACTGTTCGTGGTTTATATTATTCCGTGGCTAAAGAAATATTGCGTTGAAAACCTTTAATTTAAAATACACACTAAATTGATATTACAACTGCAGCTAGGAGATGCCAGTTTCTAAGTTTTACAAAAAATGTTAACAACATTATCTACAATGAAAATCCATTACAAACATCCGTAACACTCAAACCTACTCAATACAACGAAGCTACAATCCCTATAACTGACTTATTCGTCAACTCGCCACTTGAAAACTCGCCACTCGGTGGCGAGTTGCCCCGAATTATTTTAATTTATTTTTCATTCGTCAACTAGGCACACAATGTAAGTACGTAGTGTTTTTGTACAGTCGCGTACAAAACTACTGGTTGATAAATGTAGTGGGTACGTACACACGGCTACTCGTCAAGCCATACACTTTGACCTTTGTACCGTTCTTATGGCGTAGGGAATAAGTATCAACATCGTACTGCAACTGTTTAGCTTGACTTGGCGCCGTGTGTACATAAAGCCCAATTTGTCGATCATCAAAAGTATTATGTCACTGTTTTATTAAAGAAGCATTGCTGTTTTAGCAAAGGCTTCTAATTGGAAATAAAGGATTTAAAGAAACAATATACTTGCTATAAAATATTTCTATAAAAAAATGTCTTTATAATCCGCATATTAACTTTAAGCTAATACTTAGCACAATAAATATTAGCAAACAATAAACAATTATTTGTATAACGTTTGAAAAGTAGACTTGTTTTATAAATCAACTATCAAATAGCATGCGTACAAAAGTTAACCTACTTTAATACGCAACGATATCACAATTTGTAAATAGTTAAAAGAAAGGTTATACAAAAAAAATACAATTTGCTTAAGATTTAATAAAACACAAGAATGTTGGAGTATTTTGCAAATCACAGATCAGCTATCATAGCCAAGTCGCCTTTTTAAACTGATAGACGACAAGAGAGAACTAAAAACTATGTTTGAAAATTACAC
Source organism: Euclidia mi (assembly GCA_944739405.2). Lineage (NCBI taxonomy): Eukaryota > Metazoa > Arthropoda > Insecta > Lepidoptera > Erebidae > Euclidia > Euclidia mi. The sequence goes on from OX123204.2 coordinate 35,263,791, forward strand.
ATATCACGTGATTAGATTGATGAATTCGTGGACAATTACGAAATACAATAAATATAACTAATCTTCTATCCAACATAAATTGCTAAGTCCTGTTTTCATAACTTGTTAATTGTGACTATATATTGAAGAAAATTGTTAACCTAATATTTGCAACTTGGCTTAGCTTGCAATTTTGTTAAATTAAACTTATTATTATACAGTTAATAATCATTTTTTCATGTAATAAGTCTACAGTAAATACCACAATTAGTAAATAATTATTTAACAATATTTATACCTATCAAAATATTTTTAAGAATCAACAAACAATCTTAACCTAAGTATATTATACAGAACAATGTTGTAAGGTAAATATTTCAACAGTTGCGTATTAACTGAACAAAGATCAAATAATGTAAATAAATCAAGAAAATTTTTATTCTAATCTTAATATTATAAAAAAATCAAAATATCACAGTAATTGTGAGTAATTATTTAAATAATTTACAAATCACAGATTCTCAGTCTCATTCTAATCAGAATATTAACTTCAGTGTCTAAAACACATGGGTTTACTCATTGTTTCGTACGTCGTCGCCATTTTGTATTTCGGATGGCGGACATTCGTCATGTTTAATTTTGTTATATTTTGACATACATACGTGAAGTAATTTATCAATTTCCACTAATTGGAAAACATACTATAGTAAATTTATGTGTATACGTCTCGATTTTATTTATGGATATTACCTTAAAACTAAATCGAGAAATATAAACCCTCCTCATAAAATGAAAGGTTTGAGTTAATTTAGAGAATAATACTAAAGTTTGTCTAGTATTAATTTGCATTACAGGAATATCTCAGACATTCTAAATATGTATATAAATAAGTAGAAATTTAAAATTAGTTTAACACCCATTTAATATATTATTGAAAGTCTTTATATTGAAGAGTCGATTGGATTACTAATGAAATATCATGCATTGACAGTAAATAATTCAATTGCACTAAATGTTTCACTGTTTAGAAATAAGATTTTACTCTAAAACATTAACAAGTCACAAACATTAAAAACAGAAATAGTTTCCACATTGTGTAACAACACAACACAACCACTGCGCACCAATCTGAAATTCAAGTGTGACTGATATCCACAAGGACAACTTGGCGCAAAATCCTAAGGGCTTGGGAATCATCGGCTACTTTCGTTAAAAATGCACGTTATTTATCGGTCCTACTCAACGCTAGTAACTCTGATGCGCTATAGTTAATAATTTTAAATCCGGAGAAATATTAACGTACCACATTGGATATATTTGGATTGATAGAACAAAAATTCTATATATTTTCGAATTTTATTTAACTTATAAAATGTATTAAACATGTTGGTAGCGACTGTACTTCTTTGCCAGTGCCAAGTTGACGAATGAAAAATTATTTAAAATAATTCGGGGCAACTCGCCACCGAGTGGCGAGTTTTCAAGTGGCGAGTTGACGAATAAGTCTAATTTGGACTTATTCGTCAACTCGCCACTTGAAAACTCGCCACTCGGTGGCGAGTTGCCCCGAATTATTTTAATTTATTTTTCATTCGTCAACTAGGCACACAATGTAAGTACGTAGTGTTTTTGTACAGTCGCGTACAAAACTACTGGTTGATAAATGTAGTGGGTACGTACACACGGCTACTCGTCAAGCCATACACTTTGACCTTTGTACCGTTCTTATGGCGTAGGGAATAAGTATCAACATCGTACTGCAACTGTTTAGCTTGACTTGGCGCCGTGTGTACATAAAGCCCAATTTGTCGATCATCAAAAGTATTATGTCACTGTTTTATTAAAGAAGCATTGCTGTTTTAGCAAAGGCTTCTAATTGGAAATAAAGGATTTAAAGAAACAATATACTTGCTATAAAATATTTCTATAAAAAAATGTCTTTATAATCCGCATATTAACTTTAAGCTAATACTTAGCACAATAAATATTAGCAAACAATAAACAATTATTTGTATAACGTTTGAAAAGTAGACTTGTTTTATAAATCAACTATCAAATAGCATGCGTACAAAAGTTAACCTACTTTAATACGCAACGATATCACAATTTGTAAATAGTTAAAAGAAAGGTTATACAAAAAAAATACAATTTGCTTAAGATTTAATAAAACACAAGAATGTTGGAGTATTTTGCAAATCACAGATCAGCTATCATAGCCAAGTCGCCTTTTTAAACTGATAGACGACAAGAGAGAACTAAAAACTATGTTTGAAAATTACACATATCACGTGATTAGATTGATGAATTCGTGGACAATTACGAAATACAATAAATATAACTAATCTTCTATCCAACATAAATTGCTAAGTCCTGTTTTCATAACTTGTTAATTGTGACTATATATTGAAGAAAATTGTTAACCTAATATTTGCAACTTGGCTTAGCTTGCAATTTTGTTAAATTAAACTTATTATTATACAGTTAATAATCATTTTTTCATGTAATAAGTCTACAGTAAATACCACAATTAGTAAATAATTATTTAACAATATTTATACCTATCAAAATATTTTTAAGAATCAACAAACAATCTTAACCTAAGTATATTATACAGAACAATGTTGTAAGGTAAATATTTCAACAGTTGCGTATTAACTGAACAAAGATCAAATAATGTAAATAAATCAAGAAAATTTTTATTCTAATCTTAATATTATAAAAAAATCAAAATATCACAGTAATTGTGAGTAATTATTTAAATAATTTACAAATCACAGATTCTCAGTCTCATTCTAATCAGAATATTAACTTCAGTGTCTAAAACACATGGGTTTACTCATTGTTTCGTACGTCGTCGCCATTTTGTATTTCGGATGGCGGACATTCGTCATGTTTAATTTTGTTATATTTTGACATACATACGTGAAGTAATTTATCAATTTCCACTAATTGGAAAACATACTATAGTAAATTTATGTGTATACGTCTCGATTTTATTTATGGATATTACCTTAAAACTAAATCGAGAAATATAAACCCTCCTCATAAAATGAAAGGTTTGAGTTAATTTAGAGAATAATACTAAAGTTTGTCTAGTATTAATTTGCATTACAGGAATATCTCAGACATTCTAAATATGTATATAAATAAGTAGAAATTTAAAATTAGTTTAACACCCATTTAATATATTATTGAAAGTCTTTATATTGAAGAGTCGATTGGATTACTAATGAAATATCATGCATTGACAGTAAATAATTCAATTGCACTAAATGTTTCACTGTTTAGAAATAAGATTTTACTCTAAAACATTAACAAGTCACAAACATTAAAAACAGAAATAGTTTCCACATTGTGTAACAACACAACACAACCACTGCGCACCAATCTGAAATTCAAGTGTGACTGATATCCACAAGGACAACTTGGCGCAAAATCCTAAGGGCTTGGGAATCATCGGCTACTTTCGTTAAAAATGCACGTTATTTATCGGTCCTACTCAACGCTAGTAACTCTGATGCGCTATAGTTAATAATTTTAAATCCGGAGAAATATTAACGTACCACATTGGATATATTTGGATTGATAGAACAAAAATTCTATATATTTTCGAATTTTATTTAACTTATAAAATGTATTAAACATGTTGGTAGCGACTGTACTTCTTTGCCAGTGCCAAGTTGACGAATGAAAAATTATTTAAAATAATTCGGGGCAACTCGCCACCGAGTGGCGAGTTTTCAAGTGGCGAGTTGACGAATAAGTCTAATTTGGACTTATTCGTCAACTCGCCACTTGAAAACTCGCCACTCGGTGGCGAGTTGCCCCGAATTATTTTAATTTATTTTTCATTCGTCAACTAGGCACACAATGTAAGTACGTAGTGTTTTTGTACAGTCGCGTACAAAACTACTGGTTGATAAATGTAGTGGGTACGTACACACGGCTACTCGTCAAGCCATACACTTTGACCTTTGTACCGTTCTTATGGCGTAGGGAATAAGTATCAACATCGTACTGCAACTGTTTAGCTTGACTTGGCGCCGTGTGTACATAAAGCCCAATTTGTCGATCATCAAAAGTATTATGTCACTGTTTTATTAAAGAAGCATTGCTGTTTTAGCAAAGGCTTCTAATTGGAAATAAAGGATTTAAAGAAACAATATACTTGCTATAAAATATTTCTATAAAAAAATGTCTTTATAATCCGCATATTAACTTTAAGCTAATACTTAGCACAATAAATATTAGCAAACAATAAACAATTATTTGTATAACGTTTGAAAAGTAGACTTGTTTTATAAATCAACTATCAAATAGCATGCGTACAAAAGTTAACCTACTTTAATACGCAACGATATCACAATTTGTAAATAGTTAAAAGAAAGGTTATACAAAAAAAATACAATTTGCTTAAGATTTAATAAAACACAAGAATGTTGGAGTATTTTGCAAATCACAGATCAGCTATCATAGCCAAGTCGCCTTTTTAAACTGATAGACGACAAGAGAGAACTAAAAACTATGTTTGAAAATTACACATATCACGTGATTAGATTGATGAATTCGTGGACAATTACGAAATACAATAAATATAACTAATCTTCTATCCAACATAAATTGCTAAGTCCTGTTTTCATAACTTGTTAATTGTGACTATATATTGAAGAAAATTGTTAACCTAATATTTGCAACTTGGCTTAGCTTGCAATTTTGTTAAATTAAACTTATTATTATACAGTTAATAATCATTTTTTCATGTAATAAGTCTACAGTAAATACCACAATTAGTAAATAATTATTTAACAATATTTATACCTATCAAAATATTTTTAAGAATCAACAAACAATCTTAACCTAAGTATATTATACAGAACAATGTTGTAAGGTAAATATTTCAACAGTTGCGTATTAACTGAACAAAGATCAAATAATGTAAATAAATCAAGAAATTTTTTATTCTAATCTTAATATTATAAAAAAATCAAAATATCACAGTAATTGTGAGTAATTATTTAAATAATTTACAAATCACAGATTCTCAGTCTCATTCTAATCAGAATATTAACTTCAGTGTCTAAAACACATGGGTTTACTCATTGTTTCGTACGTCGTCGCCATTTTGTATTTCGGATGGCGGACATTCGTCATGTTTAATTTTGTTATATTTTGACATACATACGTGAAGTAATTTATCAATTTCCACTAATTGGAAAACATACTATAGTAAATTTATGTGTATACGTCTCGATTTTATTTATGGATATTACCTTAAAACTAAATCGAGAAATATAAACCCTCCTCATAAAATGAAAGGTTTGAGTTAATTTAGAGAATAATACTAAAGTTTGTCTAGTATTAATTTGCATTACAGGAATATCTCAGACATTCTAAATATGTATATAAATAAGTAGAAATTTAAAATTAGTTTAACACCCATTTAATATATTATTGAAAGTCTTTATATTGAAGAGTCGATTGGATTACTAATGAAATATCATGCATTGACAGTAAATAATTCAATTGCACTAAATGTTTCACTGTTTAGAAATAAGATTTTACTCTAAAACATTAACAAGTCACAAACATTAAAAACAGAAATAGTTTCCACATTGTGTAACAACACAACACAACCACTGCGCACCAATCTGAAATTCAAGTGTGACTGATATCCACAAGGACAACTTGGCGCAAAATCCTAAGGGCTTGGGAATCATCGGCTACTTTCGTTAAAAATGCACGTTATTTATCGGTCCTACTCAACGCTAGTAACTCTGATGCGCTATAGTTAATAATTTTAAATCCGGAGAAATATTAACGTACCACATTGGATATATTTGGATTGATAGAACAAAAATTCTATATATTTTCGAATTTTATTTAACTTATAAAATGTATTAAACATGTTGGTAGCGACTGTACTTCTTTGCCAGTGCCAAGTTGACGAATGAAAAATTATTTAAAATAATTCGGGGCAACTCGCCACCGAGTGGCGAGTTTTCAAGTGGCGAGTTGACGAATAAGTCTCGACGCCTGGTGGTCCCGACAATAATACGGACTCCACGGGCGGTGCCAATAAACTTGTAAAATGAAATAATATTATTATTTCCTTTACCACGACACCAGCTGGTAATAAGTATAGTATAATTAATTAGACATAGTTTCACTACTCGTTTAATATTATGGTCAATATTGTAAGATAACAGAACAGACGCTATAGATGTTTACGCTCCATTAAAAAGCGGCTAAGGGCTAAGAAAATAATAACGGTACTAAATTGTGGAGATGATAATTATCTACACAATTACAAGGGCGTATCGCGAAACCGAATATAACCGGTTAGGCGAGCGTAGAAGCAGCGCGTGCGCTTATTTAACGCTTATAATTGGAGTCTAACTTATACTTAGGTTTGTAACGTAAAGGGACAGAGAAAGCTTATGAAGTGAGTATGTGTTTGTTGTGAACTTTATCTTTCATAGCTCTTGACTGTCTCGATAGACTCGTAGCGTGACTTGTCTTGCAGTTCGTATAGATCAGCGACATTAAGCACCGTTTGTAGACGTCACTTCTTGATTGGGTGACCGCTTGCTGTAGCATTTATATCAGGGGGCCAATTCTGCTATTTTTATATGACATTGATATTATATTTTGAATGGATTTAAAAGCGGTATTCTGATAACCTAATGTCATTATCGTATAATTTAAAATAAACAGTTCGTTGTTGACACATGCGATGTCGTCACAATTTCATTCAAATATCAGATCATTTAAAAGAATACGCTTTTTGTGACGTAAGTATGACACTGACATGATATTGAGACTATATTTATTTAGCAGAATTGGGCCCGAGCGTTATCGATCATAGAGCAGACGTAAAATCCCTCTACTTATTTTAGGACTAAGGAGCATGTCGGTGCCCTTCGGGTGGCCTATAAACTCCGACACTAGATTCGGCCACGTCCTCACTCGACAAGAAAAATATAACTGCCTGGATGTGTGATGAATGTCTTAACACTTCACTGAATGTTGTGGATTCGATCACCACACGGCGCAACGATTTACATCTAACTACATATGATTTACTTACAAAATATTTTTTTCGATTCTGGGTATTCTTTGTGGCCGTTGGTTGCATTGATTTATTCCTAGTGTGAACATTGTATCACAAATTGCCGAAATTGACGGAATTGCAAGGTGTGATAACTATAGCGTAGAGCCGTCAAACCGCTAGGTTGACCGTCATCATCATGAGTGTGCAGTTAAAAACATCGCGCTTTCTATCCTTAGACGACTTGACAATTACAAGAATAAACAATATTCCGAGGAAGTACATCTGAAAGGTGACAGAATCCTTTTGAGAGGCAGAGCAAAGGCTTTCATTAAAACTTTGATTTCGTTTGAAGTGAAACAGCCAGACGGAAGTAACAATGGCACTAGATTATGCTGTAGTTTGTAACTATACGCATTATAGTTCTCACGTGCTTTTAATATGTAAGATTATTTTGGTGATGATGATGTGTCAAAACTTATTGCATTTATTTGCTTCATGTTTCTGAATTCAATAACCCTAACGTCTAAGTGATTTACGCAAAGCTGAAGTTTAATTAATTAAAATGTTCACAAAGTATTCTAGAAGTAACTTTACTACAGTCTACTTAAACCAATCAGGTATTAAGCTTTATCTAGTTTAAACTTATTATAAACAAATAAAGCGCAGTGCTCGGCAGTAAACATCAAACTTTACGTACAACTGATAAGATTTAACACCTCATTATCATTACCCGTCTCGGTACAAAACCAGTTAATACAACGTATTTATAGAATTAGAAGCTATCCATTTAAATTGGTCGATTTATTTATCTTAGTCCGGTCTTTTACAGTAATTATATGAAGGGCGGTTTTAAATAGATGCGGAACGAATATTAAACTATTGATGTTGTTTATAGTTTAGCGGTGCTATGAGCTTTTTAATCTGTATAAGATCGTCATACAGATATCGGACTATTTGTATTATCGACGGGGAAGATGTGCTACAAACCATTTTTGGCCTATACATATACGTCACTTCAAAGAACTACTTACCTAGCTTCGAAATCTGTTACGAGTATGTGTCATTTCAGTTAATGATAAGCGGCAAAAATCACATAGGTACCTGGCAGTGAAGGTTCTATATATTGCCTTGTTACAGACAAATTGGGTCCGATAGAGCATATTTTTTTCCAACTACATACCTAGATTGAAAACGATGAAAAGCATCATGGGCGTTCTAAACCTCAGGAGACCACTTGTATTCGTTCGTTACCTCGTATTTCTATGCCGAGATTATTGCTCATTTAAAAGATAAACCTTCTTGTAATTGAGCATCAAATGCACAAAATTACATCAAAGTTTTATTTTCTCAATAATTTTGTTTAACCCGAGCTTAATATTACTCTTTCCTTGCTATTTTATTCAATATTTTCAAGCGATATTTACACAATTAATTTCAGCAAAACCTACACGACATATTGTATGATCGTATAAGCATAAATAAAGAAACTTGTGAATAGAATTATTGAATGCCTGTTACTATTTCAATAGCTTTTACAAATCATGTTGCATTCAACAGCTATTATCATATTACAGTGACACAAAGGCTGGGTTTATCAGTGGCATCAATTTCTAGCAAGTCTCCCTATTCTATCATCTCTCCATACAGACTATTGTAACTTCATAGAAAATCATAATAGGCTTAAGCACTAAGAACGTGAACGCACTAGCGGCTGGCCGCAATGCGGTCAGCCCTATGCGGATAGCCGCAGTAAATGCGGCCAAGCGCAACAGCACCCTGTATGCGGTTTTACTGCTTCTACTCAGTTCTATTGCGGTCCGCCGCAGAGTCTGAACGCACTAACAAGCGGCTGATTGCAATGCGGCGCGACGCACGCGGCTGGCCATATAACTACATTGGCCGCATTTTAGTGCGTTGACATCGTGCGTTTTCATATAAAAAGCGAAGTGCGGTCAGCCGCATGCGGCCACCCGCTAGTGCGTTCACGCTCTAACATTTCATCTCAAACTGCAAATTATTCAAATGTGTTTTCTTATCCAGCGTCCAACGACAAATAGCTGTGCATTTAAAGATCACGTACCGCAGATCGTAAGGCCGATACGTACCGCCATTGTGTACAGTGGTACAAGTGCCTGTTTCGTAACAATCAATGTATAGTACATCATTATTAGCGAACGTTACTTTTTGTAACTTGTAATAAAATGCGTGTATCGAGTTTATTATGTAAGTAATATTGGCATTTCGGCTTTATTTTTTATGATCATCGTCTGTAAGCAAATTTTATGTTGATATGTTATATCATTCGATTGTATCGAGAGGCAGCCTTGCGGACATACCAATAGACTGCAATGCAGGGGGTACCAGGTTCAAAACCACAGCATAACCAACTGACTTTTCGAAGTTATGTGCGTGTTAAATTGTTAAGTGTTACTTGAATCTGGTGAAGAAAAGGTTTTATCCAGGGAAACATCTGTTTTTGGAAGATAAAAATATGCTTTTATTAGAAGCTTGAACCCCTAGCTCCCTGCAGGATACTCTCTTCCCATCAATAAAGGCTGCCATTTTGCAAAGTGGTTGAAATAAGGTACTATAAGTTACTGTGGGGAAACAACTAAGTACTTTTTAAGTTAAGACTACACATTTAGGATTTTAATATCTATTAAAATCCTAAATGGTTCTTTGAAATAATGTTAAGTTGCATCGATCGAACAAAAATATATCTATCTATTTTATCTTAGATAGATTAAATAGATAGATATATTTTTCATGCCTGTCTTAGATGAAGAGACTATGAAACGCGGTTCGAACACACCACCTCTTTCGCTTCCTAGATATTCATTAATCTCATTGAGCATGCGTCTGGGTTTTGAACTTTTAATTTGGCCCTTTTTCAGTAAATTGGCTAATTCGTGTCTGTCGTGAGTGTCCTCTACCGACATCTCCATTAATTCTTACTTGATACACTTCCTTCATGTATCTTCTTTCATCCATCTGTTCCTATTTCCAAACCATTGCAACATTATTTTCTCAAGCCTTGTCACTACATCCTCTATTAAGCCACTCTTCATCTGAACCACGAGCTAGTATGTTACACCTTTAAATATATCATACTGGACTTTACTGGAGGAGACTATTGTGCAAAAATACTTCACAACTAAGATGTCTGTCGGGCAGAGCAACTACCGTAATAGATAAACCCTGTGTCATGAGAAACCATAACAAACTTAAACTACAGAGGAGACTTGGAATTATATAGATATTAAGATAACTTTGAGTCACTTGAATAGCTGATGACACAATTTTGAACTCTTGGCTTGTACGAACTTAATGAAACTGGCTTTTGCTCGACGCTTTGCCCACGTAGGGTCGTTTATGGGTACTAAAGTGCTATGAGGTATTTTGATATATAAGTTAAATAATTAGTGCAAAGCTTAATGAAAATTAGTTCACAAAATTTTGTGTGAAAGAGTATCAAACATCATACACCCATCTATCCTTCTCACAAAATTTCATGATTTTAATAATAGTAAGTAACACATTAACATAATATTGAATAGTCCTCTTTATAAAATTGTATAAAATTTCAATCAGACCATTTAATATTACGACAAAGAGTAGGAAAGAATGGAGGGGAATAAGTAGTATTGTTACTCACAGGTGAGTGTGGGATTAGGCATGGTTAAAGATTTGTGAGGACAGAGGAGAGGTCACAGCAAAATTAAATGATTTAAGTACGGTCGATGCCACGAATTATCTTTTATACCTACGAAAGTGTAACGGATGCCAGGAATCGAACCTTTGCTAGTCCGCTACAGTGCGCTGGTAGTGTGCTGCTGACGTGTGCCTACGACGATGCGTGTTCTTCTATGTGTGTGGACTGTATGGCTTCGATGTGTAAGGGCTTCAGAAATGAAACATCTTCATACGTTGAGAGCGATGCTGTTCAGGTGTTCGGTGCTTGATGGTTACAAGATGGTGGTTGAGACGCCAACAACTGGCCGAATACATGGTCGCTTAAGTACCTCGAAACTTTACCTTATCGACGACCATCGCACCGAACACGTGCACAAAGAATCTTTCGTTTATTTTTATTTCAAAAACAGTACAAATGTTACGTATGATTCGATCCTATTATTCATACATACATGTTCTATACATCGTTAGATAGGTCTCATTAAGTTCTATCTATTGGTATACAATACCTAAACCTAACTATTAGCGTCACTAAGTTATTCCATAAAAAATCCCAAAAAATGCTGCCACACAAGGGCCCGCCCACTATATTTTCTATTGAAAAACTATCGTATACAAAATTTATATATATAATTTTGGTAGGCCGTTGTGTGCAACTATATGGGGCATCTATTAAAACAAACACCATGAAAATATCTTTATTCAATTCGAACATATTACATGATAACTTTGAAGCATAAAAAAATTACAGAATTTCTTAAGTAAATACTATCGTAAGTAAACAAATTTTATGATAAACATACGAATGTTTGTTATTATGCTTATTTTAACTATATAAGGTAATAACTAGCAATAAAAAGATATCTAGACATGATTTCAAGTCTATATGAAGCTAAAAAACACTTATAAAACTATAAAACGAATATGTAAACAAACAGCTGTTTTATGAAGCATTAACTCTTATCTGTCACTACTGATAACGCTATTTATGATTCGATATCTCAGGTCCCTACAGTTAGCACAAGTTTAAGACTAATGTTCATGTATTACATAGTTGTTGTATATTAACAATCTAACCATTTACACTATTTTAGCTATTTTGTAACGTTTTGACACGTCCGGGAACCGAACCCGGTGTACCGCACGATTAGATAACACTGATTTTAACGATTTTCACTCGCGGTTTCGAATACACTATTCACTGTCATAGTTTTAATGTCTGTCGCGAACAGAAAGTAACAATCTATCTGTTAACTGTTAAGCTCTCACAGGCGAAATCAAAGTACCCAATATGATGAGATTAGTTATTATATAAGATTATATACGAAGAGAGGACGAACAGTGCCGTATCTAAGGCTAGCGGTGCCCATTCACAGGGCGTAGATCATAGAGGGGGAACAAAATTGACCCAGTTATCACATATATTTTTTTTAAGAGTCAGTTAAGTTTTAGGAGCTAGAGCCGTTTGATAATGACGCATAAAAGGCTGTACAGATACGGTTCTGATCCAAGAATACTTTAATGAATAAAAGTATTATGCTTCTTGAGGTTACCTTACCTATATTGAAGTCGGTAGCAGCTACGCCTGCAATTTTTTTTTATTTACCCGTTTTGGCCGATCCCGTCGGAATTTCGGGAAATCCCTTCTTAGTGCACCCCTACGGTCCCCAAGGAACATACATGCCAAATTTCAGCTTCCTGCGCCCAATAGTTTCGGCTGTAGCGTGTCTGTCAGTCAGTTAGTAACGCAAGGATTTTATATATTAAGATGATTCGAGTTATGCATCTGCATGGACGGAACACACTTCTCTTATGTATTGTAAGAAGTTATGACATTGTTAGCTAACACTGTCGCGAGGCAGACGCAATAGAAAATATATTGTGCCCGCACATCAGAGACCGCAGATTATAAGGAAAAGTACCTACCATTTGTTTCAAGAGTTTAGTAGCTAAAGGTATCTAACTATTTGCCATCGTCTCGAGAGATGTATTTAATGATGTATTAAAGGTGAAACCTATGTCGGTTTTAGGTGTTCAAGGAAACGTTCAAGTCTGAATCGCATAATGTTCTACAAAATTTTGTAGTACAAGCTCTTCTTAGTTTGAGACTAGACGGTGTTGTGTGTACCTATATGGTAGTATTTTTGTTACATTGCTATTTGCACCGATTGTTATTAAAAGAACTGGAGGGTGAGTGCTAACAAAACATAACGCAATGTTATGTTGTAGATCCGCGATAATACGGTGCAAACTTATAGCCGTCCACCACGCATGCTTCTAGGCTTCGAACGAAAAAATTATTGTTAGTTAGTAGGTGAATTTTTAAAAGAAAACCATTTTTCGAAGGTGAAAAATATAGCAAGTTGAACATGGGAGTGCGATGTATTTTGAATTATTATGAAATAAAATAACTGGAAAGGGATTATGATGGCAAATACTATTCATAAAGGCTTATTTCTTGACACGTGACCGGATTTTGAAATTCATAAACGCACTTGAATAATGTTAGGCACTTTATTCAGGTGCGTTGATAAACCAGCCAACTCAAGTAAGTTAATTAGAATTTAGCAAAATTAATATAATTTTTAATTATTAAATAATTTTACTTTCTCATGTAGCAATCAATATATTATCTTCTAGCCGCTGCACATGCGGTCAGGTTGTTTTCATAGAACACAATTGAAATAAGACATAACGCAATAAAATGTGCACAATCAACAAAAATACAATCCATACTTTTTACTTATCTGTGTAAATCATAACAAGATAGTTACCGGGGGCAAGAACCGTGCGTATTGCCGGCTCGTTACCACTTGTTTTTACTTGTATCCGACAATCGTTAGTGGTTATGCGGTTGCCCAGGGAAAATGATGGTTTCGTAAGGAAAGATGTTGGATTTCACTAAAATAGAGAGGCAAATTCAATTTGAACTTTCGTCTGAAGCGAAATGCGAGAGTAATGCTTGGTTCGAAAGCCAGCCATTGTCGAGATAAGCTATCTAACATTGATGAGATGTTGGTCAGTTTTGATGAATTTTATGAGAGGTTGATTGATGGGCGCACCGTGATATTATGTTTTGTTGCTTTGTTGCGTTTGTTGGTGGAATATTGCTGCTTTGTTTTGTTCTTGTTTTGTATTGTGGGAGTGGTGGGTTCGCGTGTTATTGGTTTATACTGAATCTCGTTTCGCACAGCTTTCTTTGGCTTTGATGCTTATAAGGTCTTACAGGAAATATCATTGCTAGAGTTCATCAATATCATAAAATTACTTATTAAGATATTGCTTTCATCGTGTAATAACGGGATAAAACCCTCTCCCTACCCAATAGCATAGACATCTTTTCGTTCATGATATCTACAAAATTTCGTTTAACCATTTTAATAAAGTGCAATGGAGACAATTTTCACGTTTCGTTGGAATACGATCTCAATCCTAAAAGTATAAAGACTCGTGAAAATTTACTAGCATATTTGTTATTTGGATTCCCTCCTCCCATTTGATATGCCCAAAACTAGGCCATTCACACGATTACATAAATATTAGGCGTGACATTTAAACAATATTTACAGTTTGTTATTTGTAGAATTTGTTTACTTAGACCATAATAAACGGATTGTTTTGAAGATTGAGAGAAATTTTACGTAATAAAAAGTTGGTAGGAATCTTGAAATAATATATTTTATAGTATCATTAAAAGCTACTTCACACTTCCCCGTTGTATGCGGACGCTATGAAATAAATTATGGTGTCCCAATTCTCTTTAACATACTCTTAAATCACAGTAAAACCCTTTAACGAGGGTGTTAATTAAACATTTATTGAACGCATAAATACCGCAGTGAGATTGTAAAGTTTAATAGGTTTATATTGGTTACATTGGCTCTGATCATATTGGCATACGCTTAATCGCCGAAGGGTAGTGATAGCTCAGATGAGTCAGCTGTAACTGGATGTAACGCGATCATATTAAGCTAAGTTTAGCTACTGCGTTGCGGCATTATATAATTATGTAATGGATTAGAAGTAGCCTACTGCTAATGCAATGGAAATTTTGAAAGTTACAAAATAAATTGGAGCATAGCGATAGACTAGGGGAGATACCTACAGAATACACGCTGAGGGTATCGGGTTCAATCGGTGTGAAAAACTGACTTTTCAAAGTTAGGTGCGTGCTTGTCGCGTGCCTCGGAGAGCACATTAAGCCATCGGTCCCGATTGCTATGAATATCTTTGGCAGTCGTTATAGGGACTCAGTACCCTTGAATATACTGACACCTGTCTAAGTCATGGAATATCCAAACTTTGGGTTGCGGAGGATAGACAGCAGTCGCTGTGTGAAAATGCTTACATTCTATAAAATGTGCTTACATCAGAAAGTAGAGCCCGGGCTGCAATGCAAGGTCTTGGATGCAAACGGAATAATGAAAGAGAAAGAAAGAAAGAAAGAAAAAACCGTTTATTTTTATATATATTAATAAGTAGTGCTAGAAGCTAAGTTCATATTGTTGTAATAATTTAGAACGAAATGGTATCTACAGACCTTAATGAAACTTTGCAAACCACTTTAAACACTATACCTATTAGTTATGTGCAAATATAATTATGCCCGTGGACCTCCTTTCTCTTTTGTTTTTTTTCCGTGCTTAGGATATTATTTTAGTAAGTATAATTAAGTAACAACATGTAGACAAAAATGTAGAGCAACTGAGCATTAAATTTAAATTGACAATGAATATTAGGTATATGCTGCATATGAGTTTCTTGCGATAGTCTCCATGTATTAATAAAGTGATGATTGAGGATTATCATCTCATAATTATTTATCTAATGAAATCAAGGCAATTTAGTCGCTGGTGTAAGTTATGGCTGCTTTGCGATACTACAGCTAAGGATAGTGAGTGAACACAGTGCACACTATGGTTTCGAACGCTTAAGGGATTTGTAGCATATTTGAAAATCTTGTTCATGATCAAAATCATTATCCACGTCTTCGGCAGTTATAGCAAAGCAACATTACGTTTTAAATCATTTCGTTCTGTGAAGCTAAATTTTATTTGTCATAAAACTTTTTAGCGCGAGACTTCCCTGTACTGTAGGTAAAATCCTAGACGACGGTGAAGTCTAGTTTTAATTAAAATTTCACCTCTCGCCTGGTCGTAGTTGTCATAGTCGGCATCACTGTATTTCTATTTGTGACGAGGTGTTAACAATCAATTTGCTTTGATTGAATTTCGGTACTTCCGTTGTTCCGAATAAAACAATCGGTCAGAAAGCGTGTCAATGATTTGTTTGTGAAATTAATAGCCCGGAATCGGCGGTAATGGCGTTTTAGCAATATAACAATATACAAAGAGACTATAGACGATTGTTGTAAAATTAACGTTATGGGTATTTTTTCCTTGTTTGTTCATCGTTGTGGTAAAAACCGTACAGATTTATTGATATGAAAGTGAAGCCAATGTTTTTATGATTGTTTTAAAACGATGTCTTTTAAAAGATATTCTTAAGTTATTGGAAGTTTATAAGATAACATTTTAATTATAGGGTAATCGCGGATTAAATTTCGCCAGAGCGTAGTTTTTAAGCTCAAATGGAGAAGTGGTCTGTGTCGCCTCTCCGTTAACTACTGCGTCGATTGCGGAAGGTACAATCCCCTCACGGAACAAGAGTTTCTTTGAGTCCGTTGGTTGAATATATGTAAAGTCCTACAGGCTTGACAATACATTATAGGGGTATTGTCAAGCCTGTAGGAGGCAAACACTTCTACCATTGCGAATAAAATAAAATAAAATATTAAGATTTTCACAAACATTATTCTACATAAATAATATCATATTTCGCAAAGCTGTTTACATTTCACACAAACGATTGCCCTGAGCGGAGAACGCGTCCGTAACACTGAATGCGTCCCCATCGGTAGGTGTCGAGGTGACCATTTAAATCAATGTGCGCTCATAACCTCGGGCTAATAAATAGCAATCGATTCGTTAGTATCGGATGGCGACTAATGACAAGTGCCTCCAGACCTCCAATAATAAACTGAAGTTGTACCATTAATGTACGGGTAGAGGTATTGCTATTCTTGGCTTATATTGGTTTGGGAAGTAAGCAGTAGCCCAGTGGAGAGACCAACGGACTGCTACGCAGACGATCTCGGGTTGAAAATCACAGTGCGAACCAACGACTTTTGAGTATAGGGAAACATTATGAGGAAATCTGAGATTTCAATATCTGAATATTGACAGAGCGAAATGCTTTTGTCTGACTATAATTATGTGACTGAACTGCTATTTTAACTGCTCGGTAAATTAATTCGGCTAATATGTAAACATGTAAACGCATACACACACATATACGACATTTGACGACCGGTTGGCGTAGCGGGAGTGTAAGCGATTGTTACGCCGAAGGTCGCGGGTTCGATTCCCGCTCAAGTCAAACATTTGTGTGCGTGAACATGGATGTTTGTCTTGGTCTGCGTGTATCTATGTATAATATGTATATATTTACAAAAAAAAAAAGTATATATGTATGTTTATCCATTATCTAGTACCCATAACACAAGCTCTGCTTAGCTTGGGACTAGATGGTGATGTGTGTATGTGGTAGAATATTGTTATTAGAATATTGTTATACGCGCATATACATACACATATACATCATTTTTTTTAGCTAAATAACAAAAAGGGGATCGGCACTGTTTCTCATTATCACAGGTTAACCTCTAGCCTATCTATCCATTTTGATTGCAATTTGTAATTTAACATACAATTGTAAATAAACGTTTTTATTATTATTCTTATATTATTTTTTGGGTAAACGTCAGATTACCTTTACAGAAACATGATCAATAGAATTATATTTTGTTTTGTAAGCTCATTAGATTTCATAATTTAGTCTTGTTTATACTCGTAGATGGATGACTAATTGACTAGTCTCAAAAAGTCAGGTCCTTCCAGGTTCGACAGAACTTAAACTTTTGCCATCATTCATTCAAGTCGTCTGCCGTGGTATTTCTCGATGCTTTATTTTCACAAATGGTCTACTTTGCAGCTACGATTTGATTTTTACGATTCTACTCTTCAAAGTAGGTACACCATATTATTATGCACGTTTGCTATTTGAAAATATAATTAGTTGTAGGGAGTATTTTCTTTTTAAGTACCTAAAGGTATTTTTATTTATTTATTTATTAATACACTTAATTGTGTACAGGTTGACTTAATGCCTTGGGCATTATCCGCCAGTCTACCTTTGAGCGGTGCTGAGACACGTAGTAGGTGTATTAAATACTTACTATAATTACAATATTACAAATAATAGACATAATTATGTATAATAGTATAATACTTAAATAAGTAGGTATACATACATACACTATACATATATATATACAATATATATGCAATAAATACATACATACTATAATATAATATGAGCACTAAAGAGAGAATACATAAAGCCTCTATACAGTAACTACGTAATAATAAGTAATGTAGATAGAAATAAAGATACGAATCCTATGACACATCCGCTGGTCTTGCCAACAGGAGCTCCTTTACTTTCGCTTTAAATTTGTACTTGGTGTTGCACATCCTGATTTCTAGAGGGAGGGCATTCCAGAGGAGAATAGACTGTACGAGAAAAGAAGAATGAATAAGAGATGTGTTATGAGAAGGGATAGTAAGAAGAAGATTATTAGACGATCGCAAGTTTCGGTCGTGGTTAGAATACAGATACTGATATTGGCAAGTTAAATAATTTGGGGAAGAAGGAGACGTAAGAATAGTATAGAGGGTAGTGAGAGCACGCAAACTGCGATGATGACGAATAGGAAGCTACTTCAATTGGGAACGATAAGTAAACACATGGTCATACTTGCGAAAATTGAAAACGAATCGAATGCAGTTATTGAGAAGACGGTCGAGTTTGTTGAGAAGGTCTGCATTCAGGTCAAAGTAACATACATCACCATAGTCGATTAAGGGGAAAATCAGGGTCTGCACAAGCATTGTCTTGGTCTTGGATGGGAGTATGTTCTTGAGGCGGTAAAGAGTCCGTAGGGTGCCGGTGACCTTTTGACTCACCTGGGTCACTTGAGTTCGCCAATTAAGTGTGGAATCCATATATAGCCCAAGATTTTTAACCACAGGGTACCAGTCTATGTCCGTACCGTTGTATATGATGGTTGGCAAAGCTGTTGTGTTTGACTTTCGTATCAAGCCTTGGCTACCCAAGACAATAGCCTGACTTTTATTTGGGTTTACAGTTAGCCCGAACCTTGTTGTCCAATTCTGTATTTCCGCCAAATCCTTGTTTACCATGTCAATTGCCCTAGCCAGCGACTCTACATTTACCTGGGTATATATCTGCAAGTCATCGGCATACAAATGATGAGAACACTGAAGATTTTTAGTTATGAGATTTATAAAAATAGAAAATAACAAGGGAGAGAGAATACCGCCTTGAGGGACACCAGCTTTAATGTCAGCCCATCTTGAGTATGACCCATCAAGGTGTACTGACTGCTGACGCCCTCGAAGATATGTTGAGAACCAATCCAGAGCCTTAGGTGAAACCTTAAGATAGGAGAGGACGGATAAAAGGAGGTCGTGACTGACGGTATTGAAGGCATTGGAGAAGTCAATTAGAACCAAAACCGTTACTTTGGAGTTATCAATGCCCTCTCGAATATCACCAGTCACTTTGAGGAGAGTGGAAGTAGTGCTATGGCCAGGTCTGAATCCGGATTGGTATTGACTCAACAAATTATGCCGGTGTATAAACCGGCCCAGTTGTTTATGTACACAGGCCTCTAGCACTTTTGAAAGGAAAGGTAGGATGGATATGGGTCGAAACTGGTTGGGAAGAGAAGGATTGGAAGTCTTGGCAAGAGGGATAACGTGGGATTTTCCCCACAAGGACGGAAAGGGACCAGACTCAAGGGAAAAGTTAATGACGTGGGAGATCGCCGGCAGGAGTTGGTCCAAGATGGTAATGACCATACGGCGGCTGATGTTGTCATGTCCCACGGCATTAGATTTTATGGAAAGGATTATCTTTTTGATATCATCCAAAGTCTCTGGAGAAAATTGGAAAAATTCAATGTCGAGTTCGGGTAAGTTATTTAGGCATTTAACTGCCAGACACTTGGTCTGGTGATCCAATGGAGTGGAAGTTGTGAAATATTGGTTAATATCATCCAAACCAAGTGTCAGACGGAAGTCACATCGATGCTGCTTGCCAATACCAAAAGTTCCAAGGAACTTCCAGATATTGGCAGGCGATGAAGAAGTTATATTGTTGAGAATATGTCGGCGTTTTGCATTTCGCACCATTTGATTACACCGATTCCTTGCTGATTTGAAAAGCGCCCAGTTTTCCTCGCACCGTTCCCTTTTATATTTCCTGAAGGCCCGACCCCTTTGCGCATTGCCATTCGGACACCTACCGTAATTTTTATTGGACAAAATTAAGAATTTTTGCTATTACCACACTATTACCCTTCCTCTTAAGACTAATACTTAGCCTGTGACATGCCGACTAATCGGCACTCAAGCAAATGACGCTTTTATCGCTGGAGTAATTACGAACTAAAATTATATATTTGCACGATATTTTCGTCGTGTAAATAACTTTTTATGATCAAGCCAACCATAATTCTAGCTATATCCATGATTATATAAAGTGCATATACCGTCACGGGACTGAGTTTGCGTTTCTTATAATATGGATGTCCTAGAACCATGACTTCCGCATCCATTATTTTATTTAATATGGATTAAATTACTAGTCTTAGGCCCACTTGCACAACGATTCTTCAATTGAATTAAGATGTATTTAATGAGAAAAAAAATATTAAACACCACTAGCGTCTTGCACAACGAAAAATTTGTCGAGTAATATGATTTAAGAACTGTCAAAATGAATTACCGAAAATCGGCTGTTTAGTGGCTAATTTCATGTAAGAACTGTCACACTGATGTTGGCATCTTGTCATTAGCGACGAAAATTATCTTTAATTATATAACTGGACCGGACGACGCAGCAGGGGGAGGCCTATGTCCAGCAGTGGACGTCCCTAGGCTGACATGATGATGATGATGATATAAATGATAACAATGTACCTACTTGTGTTATTGTTAACCCTTGAATCCTACACTATTTGGCGCACATGTTATTCCTACACTGGGGTGCTGGAACACCCCATACTAAAATTACTGTAATCCTTAAAATAAAAAAAACAATTCATGAAAATACGTTTTATTAAACATAATCGGTAACTTCAGATCACAAATCAGCCTTATTACACAAAGTTAAATGTAGTTTGAGCAACAGCGCTTGTAGGATTTGGTCCTTTTTTGAGGATCACTGCAATGGACTAAGTTGGCATCCGGTAACGGTCCTCCAAATGTTCATGTATCAGTTCCAAACCTAATTTCAAAACTGTCTGCTGAAACTTTATATTTGGCTTATAATTTGATCTTGAACACTTGTAAAGAACCCAGGAATTACAACTGGTCCCAACTTCTATTTCTTCCTCGCCAGATTTGTGGTCTAGAATAGAGCTTATTTCTTCGTAATTCAAACCTTTGACAGCCATCAGAAACAAAATAAATAAGCTTCATTGAATTTTACCTTCATAATATCTAAAATATCTGTATTTAATTCATATAAGACTATTGTTTTAATAAATAATCAAATTTAATAACTTATTACATATAAATGCATCAATCGTAATAAATAAATAATCTTACGATTTTACTACACTGGGGTACTGGCGTACCCCACAGCACTTATACAGGCGACCACACAACGCGGTCCCTCGTCACGGTATTGACGTAACGCGAGCGGTTGACACCAAACTAAAATACTCCGACGCGCGAATTCGTAGATATTAAAGAAATTGAGATATTTAGAAAACAAATCGGTGTGGGGTGCACCTGCACCCCATGTAGGGTTCTAGGGTAATGCTCAAAAGTTTCTAGTTATTATTTGTCAATTGTCATTTCGTTGCTAGGCGACGACAATGCGTTTTGTTTTATGCTCAAAGTATATATAGACTAAGGTTTTATGCGAAACCATACGCATAACATCGTTAAAATCGTAACAAAAAGGCTTCATGCCATGAAACAAAACGTAGAAACTACTTTACCGACCTTATAAAATGTTTAACTAAGCGTTGTTGTCGTTGTGCAAGAGGACGCTAATTACTTTTAACTTAAATTATTTTATGCTGTTAATTCTGTTCAACGAATTTAAATTAAGGAGTGACTTAAATCAAACGTTACGCAAGTGGGCCTTAGTTTCATGTGTACCTTAAACCTGACAAGCTAGCGAATAAGATTTACGTTACCGTTTCAAACTGGACTGGTGCAGGAAAAACAATAGTGTTTACATTTTTCAATGTTTTTCTTTGCTTGAGTTGGATAATTTGGATATGGCTATGTTTTAATGATCAGTGATATTGCGAAAAATATAAGCTGTGCCATACGACATTTTTCTTGTTAGAGAGTAGGGTGCTTCAAATATAACGAATTAGTAGATTGCAATACTTGTACATACGGCAATATTGTTTTTTTATTTTTATTTATTAGGGATAAACAAACAGTGACACATTATCCTTAGACTAATAGTTAGATTTTAATACTAATACAATTTATTTTTACTCAGTCATGATGCAATACGTCATTCCGTTCACTATCTTAAAAAAATATTTTCTATGATTGTGTGTTTCACACGTTCACACCAGCTAAATAAACACTTTATTTATAAGCTCTTCAATTTGTTTCAACTCACAGCCTCTCACAACTTCAAGAGTCTTAAATATTATACGCTATTCAATTAAAACAACACCGACCAACTTAAATAATTAAATGAGAAGGTGTATTGTAATACCTACATAATGTAGGCCTCAGACAGAATGGATCTCGTCAATGAAGAAGGACATCTGAATAGGCGCTTGCCGTACTTTTTAATAGCATCAACTATTAAACTGTCTTCTCATTATACTTTACTGGATGACCGCGGGTTTACTCATAGGTTCATATCTTCTCACAGTAACTTTGGAGTAGGGTTGCCATGATATTTTTCGATCGTGAACTAAGTAATATTTGTCTTTTAAGTTATATTAATCTAATCTTATACTAATATATAAAGCTGAAGAGTTTGTTTGTTTGTTTGTTTAGTTGAACGCGCTAATCTCAGGCACTACCAGTCCGATTTGAAAAGTTCTTTCAGTCTTAGATAGGTCATTTATCGAGGAAGGCTATAGGCTATATATAACATTGCACTTTGAGCGACGGGAGCGGAGCAGTAGCCTTAAACAACGCGGCTGGTACCGCGGGCATCATCTATAGTCGTATTTTTAATTAGACGAAGCCAACTGACAGTAGCTAATGTCACTTTGTAAAATAATGCTGCCATATTTAAAGTAATAGTGATGCGTTTAGTTCTCGTTCAATCAGATGAACGAACAATGAATGTGAATAGTTAATCATTTATATATAATCATATATATGATATATTGCAAGAAATAACAAAACATTCAAAATGACAGAAGTAAAAAAACTTTTTGAAGAAGGACTTCAACATATTACTCCTGAAAAATGGAGTAGCTGCGTGTCTCATATAATTAAAGAAGAAGACAAAATGTATGTGTGACTCGTCTACATGATCGACAATGTTTCAGACAGATTTATAATTAATGTCACCGAAAGCGATAGTGATGATTTTTTATCTGATGATGAATAAACACAAATTTAAGTAATAAGCGATGTTTTTTATTTTCATAACCTACCTATAAATTTTTATCTCTTATACATTTATAGTTTCAACTACATGATGTATTGAAAATAGGACAGTCTTACAAGTTTCCTCGCGATGTTTTCCTTAATGTTTAAAACACTCGGTATTCAGTATAGGTAAATACTATAGGAACATAGTTTCGAAAACTCGTTGGTATGTACAAAGCACGACTAAAATTCGAACACCGTACCCGATATCGGCCTTTCGGCACACTAACTATACACTAGACAATCGAGGCAATTTCATTCATTCAAGAGTTTTTTCAATCATTCACTTTGTCACAACACTATTTTTATTTCATCATAAACTGACAACACAGTAAACGTCAGTTGACTTCGTCTAATAAAAAATACGACTATAGTATAATATAATGCGAAAGTTCACCTGAGATTGTTTCGTAATTTGAAGTCCAGATTGTAGGATAAAGGTGTAAAATGTGAAAGTACTATAAAGAAACGGACACTAAAATGTACATAATATATGAATACCCTTTAATTTCTCAAAGGTGACGTAGCAGCGATAGCCGAGTGGAAAGACCGACAGACTGCCAAGCAAAAGGTCTCGGGTTCGAATCCACGGCACGCACCAAAGACTTTTCGGAGTTAAGTGCGTATTAAATTGTTAATTATCGCTTGCTAAACGGTGAAGGAAAACATCGTGAGGAAACCTGGATGTCTGAGAGTTCTCCATAACGTTCTCGAAAGACATCTGAAGTCTGCCAACCCGCACTTGGCCAGCGTGGTGGACTATGGCCTTACCCCTCTCATAGTGAGAAGTGGCCCGTGCCCAGCAGTGGGACAGTATAAAGGGCTGATGATGATGATGATGACAACATTTTAAACGACTTTGTTGTCCATTCATCCATCCATCTGTCAGTATAATTTTTTTGGCAACTGCAATCTTTTGAGTCACATGATACATGACACAGGTTCGCACTTATATTTTAAAGACCATATAAATATCTAGAATAGCACTTCGAAACGAAGAAGCTCTTAAAATTATGGCCAATCTACAGTGTACAGTATATTTTACAAAGCAGAGGCACAGTATTGTTGATTGAATTCGAGTGAGAGTCCTATTCAAATATCGCCATTGTTTCTCCCGTGTTTAAAAATGGAACGTCCTTTCAAGTCAACACGACGCGGCATCGTTGGCATGGGAACGAAACGTCACCTGTCAACATGACAGAATAAATCATAGAGTAATATTGTCATTGAGAAATAAAAAGGTTGGCTCGTTACTTTCACGTAAACGAAAATGCTTGTTGTGCCTTAAATCAACGTCAGCGAAAGAGTAATAAGCTAGAAATATCCAGAGAGTGTTTGTTTTTTGTTGGAAACGCATTCGTCTTTGTGATGGATAATATGAACTGTACTCTCTCAAATGACTAAACATTAACACAAATTAGAGTTTAACGTTAAAAGTTAATGAAGCAACATTTTTTTACATTGAATGTTTGTTCACTCTTGGTTAAACAGTAATTTGTTTTTGTTAGTCAGTGCGGTTGAAAAGAAACTATTAGTATCAGTCTTACTTACTTTTATAATTTATATCAATGATAAAAACTCAGGTCACGGAACTAGGGAAGGTGATTGCTCTGAGTACAAATGCTAGAAAAGCTTTTAGGTACTATATTCTTGGGTTTACGCGAATGTTACACATTGAAATTAAACTACAGTTTACGGATTTTATCGCGTTATATTACAGTTTACGGATTTTATCGCGTTATATTACTGTCACTGGTTATTTGTTATTACATTTAAACCGAAAGATCTAGAAACTACATTTTTATTACAAGCCGACGTTTCGAATTCTTTACAGGATTCATGTTCACGGCAGACTGAGGTGATATTTGTCTTTGTCTTGAATTTAAAAGTTATCTCAAAGTACCCGAACATTTTTCAACTATTGGTGTTACTATCTACGCAGAATGTGCTCACTGTGTCTTGATGTCTTCTGGTGACTTTGTCCTTTTTGGGTTTCATTAGCCTGATAACAGGGTCCCAAGCTGGAGGTACATTCCAACCATCTTCCCTATTGAAATTAGGATGTTTTTTAATTTCAATAGCTTCACGTATCATTCTTGGAATAAAGCGGTGTTCTTTTGCGAGTATCTGTGGTTTAAGTTTTGATTGAAGCTCGCTTCAAGATGTAGCCAATCTTGTCGGTCACGCCCTTGATGTATGGGAGGACAGCAGGTTGGCTCTCTACTGTGGCTGGCTTGTTCTTCGGGGACCTGTGACGTTGGCGCGGTGGTCGGAGCTTGTTGTCTTGCAGAACTTGCTTGACATGTTGAAGCTCGGCGTCCAGGTGTTTCTTGTCACAGATCCCCCGGGCTCTCTGAAACAAAGACATTCCTACGGTAGCTAACTGTTTAGGATGGTGGTGAGATTCACCGTTTAAGTACCTATTTGTATGTGTCTTTTTCCTATACACAGTGTGGCTCAAAGAGTTGTTTTGTTTCCTGATAACAAGTACATCTAGGAAAGCTAAAGAATTGTTTGCCTCTAATTCCATTGTAAATTTGATGTTGTTATGAGTAGAATTAAGATGGTCTAGGAATACATTAACACTATCTGTTGGTAAAATTGTAAGTGTCATCTACATACCGCTTGTATAACTAACATAACCTCGGTGTGATGGTGGCAGTCTGCAGGGCTCGCGCCTCGAAGTCCTCCATGAATATAACGCGATAAAATCCGTAAACTGTAGTTTAATTTCAAAGCTTAGGTACTTATAGAATATTCACTAAAATGAAGTTTTGCGGTAGAAACATTTTATATTTTTCATAATTGTCGGTTTTTCAGTTATCAATACGGTTTACCAAAATAGTTGTTACAACTAGCGAATTTCACTATCTCTATGTTGTTATGTTACAGAATATGCTGTTAATGTTGTATTTCAGACTATCCTCGAAAATCTCAGACAATTCTACTCAAAGATTAACGGGCTATTTTATCCCATCTTCCCTACATATCGATATGTTAAGGATAACCACTCACACCTCTATTGAAGTCTATTCTATTGGTGGTATTGATTTTCTAATTCTACCTCTGACACAATATCTGAAGCATTTAGCCAAAAACGAGTGGTATGCAACCAAGCTTCTTTAGATCCAATTCACGTTTAATTTCTGCTTTTGGGCTCTTTTTTACTTAACAAGATACTGAAGTTCTGAATTTTGTCACTTGTGTGCAAAATCTATATTACAAACTCTAAAATTTCCTTCATATGATAATGTTCAGGCAGAT
This sequence comes from Euclidia mi, assembly GCA_944739405.2. NCBI lineage: Eukaryota > Metazoa > Arthropoda > Insecta > Lepidoptera > Erebidae > Euclidia > Euclidia mi. The sequence continues at coordinate 35,290,572 of OX123204.2, forward strand.
GAATAAAGCAATATGTGAGGCAGGCACATTTACATTTTAAAAGGCAAATAAAATATCCAATTAGATTTTGTTACTGTGTTATACGCAAGTAATAAAATAAAGGAATAAAGATTAGTTAAATCTTTACGGCATGTTTAACGAATTTATCTGTTGCTGGGACCTTTCATACCGGTTTACAGCCGATTTATGAGCACACGAGTTAAGTGCTACGCGGAAAAGTGAAACCATGTCAGCGGAGATGGTATTATGTTTGCTATTATTAATTTATTGCGTATGGAAATCAGCGTGCTGAATGCGAAATGAATGTTACTAATTAAAGTCTGCGTAGTATGTATGTGGTCCAACGGATTAAAAATACAATATTTCACTACCTACTCCATTTCATTACGTAGGTGTCGTATGACTAAAACAATTTAAAAAATTAAAAAATAAACACGAAGCAAATAGTTTCTTTGCATGGAAACGGAACACGTAACTTCAGTCCTACTGTGAAGCACAAGTTCAGCAGTGGACAAACCGCCCCTTTTATATTTGCAGGTGTCAACAGGCTAGAAAAAATATAGTTTCCTAGCAAACATCTACAATTAAATCAACATAATTTCAAATATGGTAACCCTATATCCATGGGAAAAATCTCTGGAGAGTGAAAGGCCCAGGTGTGCGTACGTCCCTACTTAATAGTTTTAATGGACACTTGTCATCGGTAGTGTGGTAGTCGCGCGGGATCGTGGTCACGGCTCGCGATAACGTCGGCGATTGCGCACGCGGGGCTTGCTACTTCTTGATACGACTATGTAGGGCCCACGTGTATCTGACGGAAGATACGGCGATTTATTGACACGGCGCACGTAGTAATTAAAAGGCATCATAGTTGCATGTCCGTCAGTGGCGTGCCGGGGTGACTGTATGAACTGAAATGAAATAAGTACTTAGTTATATGTACATATTGACCATGCTACCAAAATTGGCAAACACTCTGTTGACTCGACGGCATATCGGTATATCTGACGAAAGATACGAAGTGCACCGTCGAAACGGAACGTCAGTCAAGCGCATTTAGCGGTAGTTCCTGATAACTAAGTAAATAGTGGCATCAGTACATGACAATTGCATATACACTAGCGCTATCTTGTGGATACCGATGGTATGGACCACGAGAAGACAATTAAGAATCCTGAATCACGCTACTAAATTTTACTCGCGATTGCTCATTTATACTTACAAGTATTTGTCTCTGACAGCAAGCCACGGTCCAGCAAGCACGATCAGATAGCCTGGATGGATCTTCCTTCTAGAAGGTGGATGATACATCGTTTCTCCAACCATGACGAGGCGTTTTATTGTGATGTGTGCTCGAGCCTTACATAGCCTACTCTTCGCGGCGAACCTTTTGTCAGATGTGTGAGGGCTCACAGTGCGTAGGGTAGGTACTCGCGTCGTGGGAACACCTCGTGCCTAATGGTAGTTTAAGTGATAGTATTAGCAGTATTATAATACAGTAGCGGTTGTTGAATAGCCATCGGTTGAGTAATAGTGTGTTGACAATGTGAGAAAACAATCAAAGCCTGTTCGAATGTGAGAAGTCATATAATTTTGATGACTAGTAGATAACCAACATGGCAAATCAAATATGTAAAGGAAATTTATCAAATTATCTATTACGACTTTACATACATAGTACGGTATCTATTGCAATATTATAGGTAGGTCAGCAAATTAAAAGTATTGCCGCCTTATTACAAAACGTATTTAGCCCTGTGCCCACCTGTCTAAAATTGATTTAAAACGTAAAATATAGACAGATTTTCGTTCAATTATTATCACAAAAATTCTTTGAAATTATTAGCGTTAAATTGAATAACTACCTATTTCAAAAAGCCTTTTTTAATTTGTCAATCAAAGACTAAACCTGGTATTATGTCAAAGCCTTGTTTTGTAATAAGGCCCTTGGGGTTTAAATTAGTGATTAAATATTCGCAGTAACATATTGTCGAGTGATTATAGCCATAGTGAGTCCATTATGATTATGTGATTATAGCGGATGTGTTTGAAATTATTGTACGGTGTGTGTGAAAAACAGACAACGCATCCTATATAAATCTTGCATCACGGTAGCTTTGTAACCATTGACGAGTCATAACCAGAATCCGTAGATCTTACAAAGTATTGTCCCGTGTGGGATCGAACTCTCAAAACTTGACGCAATGTTAGCGCGCGAAGTGGCAAACTACTACGCCATACTTGCAGTCAAATTGTAACCATATTGCCTATGTTAATTATCTCCCAAATGGCAAACAACATAGCTGAAATAGCGAGCTGAAAATTGAAATTACAGTACTGGATTGCGAAGCTAACTGCGCTGTAAATACATTTGTAGCCTCAAATATCTGGTAAAGCACATTGTCTATTAATTCCGAGCTTGCACTATTCAAGATAATTTCACCGTAGTGGCTTTGTTTACACGTGGCGTAAGGTTTTTACTAAATATAGCCACGCTGAATGAGTCGCTGGGTGTTCTTCCAAGTTATCTACACAACAGCAGGAAGTTGGAGGTAAACAGACAGTTCTGTGGAAACGATGAAAGGGCGCACGTTTTCATATATTTGTAAACTATGGTGCAATTCAAAAGTGCAGGCCGACTGAGTAAGTACGTGAGACAGAATGAACAGATGGCTTCATCTTCACGGATCATATGTTTTTCTTGTTCAATGATGTCTAGTACATTAATTTGATAGTTGATTCGACTTTAGTAAGTATTTCAATGAATCAATAAGTTACGCATGTATGGGTTTGATGTCGCTAGAACGGAACTGCGTACCTGCGTGCTGATTTGTACTTTACTGATATTATTTTTATATTTACTCTAAATTTCGTTGCTCTAAACTAACAAACGTGTCAACTGAGAACGTCATATAAGGTCATGATTTAGGGATTCTTTTGATTAACAAAATAAACAAAAAAATAATATCGGCCATAACAAAATACTTTTGATAAGTTTTCCTATTTCGGCATCTAAACAACTGGTAGGTAGTCGTTTATATTATAACCAAAAGTAATAAAATGACTGGATTATATCCATAATTATTATTATTATCATCATCATCAGCCTGCCGTAGTCCACTGCTAATATAATATAAGTAATTATAATTTCAGAAAATAATAAATTATAATTCAATATTTTTATAATTGTCCGTGTGGTGACGGATTAAGAATACGGAATGTCACCACCCCATATCATCCCATGGCTGGGTGTCGTAAGAGCCGACAGAGGGAGCATATTATGCAGAGCAAAACACTAAGAGAAGCAAAACTTGATACAAAGCCTATACCAACCCGTTTGGCCAGCGTGGTATAGTAGGCCAATTCCTCCTTTCAAAGGGGAGGCCTAATCCAGCAGTGGACTGTTAAAGGCTGATGATGATTATTATAATTGCAGGTAATTATTTTACTTCTAAATATAGAAAACAATAACTTTAGAAGGTAGGTTTGTATGCTCCTAATAATAGATGTTCAACTACCTATAGTAATCAAGCAGTATTTTTCACAATTAATAAAAATAATTTTAGCACCAATTAAATAATAAGAAGTGAAATCCATTACAAGAAATTACATTAATCAACATCAACGTCATAATGCATTAACATTTCTCTAAGGTGACGTGTTTATTAAGTCAAATGTTACTATGCATCCAATGTTGCATGAACTGGCATGGAAACTTTCGTTTGGCTTACTGTCTATGTTACCGCAAAAAATTACGTCTTGGGACCTCATGCCGAGCAAGTAATGAACTGTTAAATAATTTTAGATGAACTGGGTCAATTTTTGTGCGCACTGCGTACAAAAAAATAAATCTACTTAGTTTTCTTTTTATTTTACGCGGCACTAGCTGTAACGTGATATTTTTAATTTGCGGTTAACACTTCTTTTACTTTTTATTTGTCACTGTGGTACCAAATATACTTACTGGATGACACTAAGATTGCGCCTGCATTGTTTGTTGTGGGTTCGATTCCCATATAGTTTATAGGTTTAGATGTTTAAAATTCACTTATTCTAAAGTTTTATGCAACGACTCTATTTTTTCGATACACGCTTCATAGGCAGAATATAGGTAAACACAGTTCGTTGCGCCGTATTTAATTTTGAGTAGAATTGTTATCCGTTGTTTGGGGTTGTTTTACTGATATCGTTGCTTATTGATATATTCTAGAATATTTAAACCCGTATTACCTACAAAACGATACGAGACCGTGGATCCGTTTCGGTATCTTGGTTCGATGATCACAAACAAAGGAAACAGCGAGCCAGAGATAAGAAGACGTTGCGGCATGGCTAGGACAGCAATGACTGAACTGAGCAAAGTGTGGAGAGACAGAAACATAACAAATCGAACAAAGTGCATCTCGTTCGTACACTTGTCTTTCCCATCGGCCTCTATAGTGTCGAGACGTGGACAATCAAGGCAGCCGACAGACAGAGAATCGACGCCTTTGAAATGTGGTGCTGGCGCCGTATGTTGAGAATACCATCGACAGCCCGCCGCACAAATGTCTCGATCCTAAAACAACTTAAAATAGAGGATACTCAGCGCCTGTCTACGACCTGTTTGCGATGTATAATGCAGTATTTTGGCCACGTAGCACGAAGAAATGACGACAGTTTGGAACGCCTAATAGTGACAGGGAAAGTGGTAGGTAAAAGACCTAGAGGCCGTAGTCCCAATTGATGGTCCGACCAGATATCGAAGCAACTGGCGATATCGCAACCGATGGAGACAGCTAGTTGACAGAGTCAGAAGGAGTCACGATCCTCAGCACTGAGGGAAACGACTGAAGAGAGACCTACAAAAGTTAAAAAGAAACTAATTATAAGAGACTACCCAAGAATTGAGAAGAATATGCAACAAAATCAATACTCGTATCATCAACGAATTGAAAATCCCAGTGTTTACAATCAATAACATACTTATTATCTTTATTTTGAGTATGTTGATGTTGAATCGACGAATACAAAGGTACGGTGTTGCCAGATGTGTAGATAGTATTGTATCGCTATTTCTGTTTCGTCAGTCTCTAATATACATAACACGCGTGTACGTGCATGTGTCAGAGGCAGTTATTTTGAGATTCTAAGATCCTATCGGGAGTGTTCGATTTTAATTTAATTTTCATACCATAGGGAAAACTACTGACGGCCGAGATGACTTTTTAAATAGGAATTAAATGGAACTAGTGCACATTCAAAGATATATAACAGATAATAGAATGCTTTGCTTGCAGATAAATTGGAGTTACACACAATTATAATTTAATTATGGTCTACATTTCGAAGCTGCTATTCTAAGCTGCTTGGCTTACAAAATATTATAGTTTAAAAAAAACTATATCGGTCTTAAGATAGAATGTGAAATTTTCTGTCCATGTATCTAATTTTATACATAATTATGTACAAGAACTCAATTGCAGTGTCTTAGCGGCTCTACTAGTGAATCTATCACCCAGTTATTTACACACAGCCACAAAATCGCATCAAAATCGGTCCAGCCGTTTAAGCTCACAGTGACATACATAAAGCAACAACAAAAGTTATAACCATCTACATTATCTAAAAAGCTGTATTAAAAATAGTAAATCAAGTGCCCAGTTTAGATGCGCGGCTCCGTCGTAATGCGTCGATGTTGAAACATGGAGTTATGCATCAAAATCAGTTCAGCCGTTTAGGATTACAATGATATACGTAATAATATAGTAGGTAACAACAAAGTATTTCACAATAAAATTTTCTGTCTGTCTATCTAATTTAATTAGGAACTAGAACACATTATATTGCTCTACTGGCTCTACAAGTAAATCTACACAGACACAAAATCGCATCAAAATTGATCCAGCTGTTTAGGCGTACAGTGACATACATAAAGTACTTCACTATCTACATTATCTAATAAGCTGTATCCCAAATAGTAAATCAAGTGGCGAGTATTGTAGATGCGCTGCTCAGTCGACATTTCAACGTCGATGTTGAAACTCGGAATTATGCCCGACCAGACGTTTCGCTGTCAGACTGACGTACCAACATTGCTTCACTACACACATTTCCAATTTCCTATTGTGAACGCCTAATGCATTGTGCTTTGTACTTTGGGAAAGCGAAATGTGGAGCAGAAGCAGGATTGTATGTCTTTGAAGTCTGCTTTCTTGACTTGTACCTACATACATACATACATACATACATACATACATAGACTCACGCCTGTTTCCCCGAAGGGGTAGGCAGAGGCATATTAAACGCCCACTTTTCGCCAGTGTTTTGATCCCACGTAATAGGTGGCGAGCCTATTGCCGCTTATCGGGATATTTTGTTTGCCAGAGCCTCGTCCGTTGATCGGCAGGTGCACCACTTGCAGGTGAGGTTGGCTTGGGACCCTGAGTTCTTGGTGGGAACCCTCTGCACCCTCCTACGTACATACCCATACGGCCATACCTACATACATATATATTTGGATTCGAGATAAACTCTACCAGTCATCATCATCAGCCCTTAATACTGTCCCAATACTAGGCACGGGCCTCTTGTCACTTATGAGGGTAAGGCCTCTACCAGTACTTCAGTAAATTTTCTGACTTGCGGATTATATCAATGCATAACCGGGAGCTTGCCTCTTCGAGAGCACTTTAAGCCGTCTGTCCCGGCTGATCTGAAGATCTTGGACAGTCATTATCGATTGTAAGTAACCTTGGATATACTGACCCTGGTCTAAGCTATAGAGTATAGTCCTTTCGATTAGGTTAGGCGGCAATGTTTCTGTGGAAAAGTTAATATTCCGGCTTATCTGATTAAAACTGGACTGCCTCCGTGGTCCAGTTGATAGCGTATGCGACTGCTGATCGGAGATCCCAGGTTCGATTCCCGGGTCGGGCAAAAGTGTTACTGGGTTTTTCCGAATACTCAGTAGCAGCCCGGAGCCTGGTGATGTGCCCGGTAACAGCAATAGGCTCGCCCCCTATTATCTAAAAATTCATGGCGAAATGTGGGTGCAATATTACACCTCTGCCTACCCCTTCGGGGATACAGGCGTGAGTCTATAAATAAATAAATAAAATAAAAATCTGATTAAAAATAATACTAGGGACTCCAAGGCAAAAGTCTTGAAGGACCGAGGCAACGCTAAGACGATGATGATTACGATGCGAGGACGTGTTTATATCGGTTATTTCATCCAATTTCCAATTTCATCATTAAAATTAATAGACTAAAACAGCGAACGTTGGTCGTAAATTAATCAAGAGTGAATGCACTGATTAAAATTTGTATAAAATGTATTAAAACGTAATAGATTTTCTAAAGAGATAAATTTATAACAAATGTATCGCTATGCAGTTAATATAGTTAGGTGAACGTCGAGGCTAGTTTCCTGTTATTTTATAACTTTAGCTATCCTAATCATCAATATAATAATCTGCATTGCATCGTTATGAAACTAAATTTTTCGTGAAAGGTACTCTAAGGTCTACCAGACCTGTAATGTAGATAATACACAAAGTTCCGTGTACTTACGTATTGTGTCACTATCCCTTTTGAATATCGTCGGTATGGTGAGGACTAAGAAAAATACTTGAAATGGTGAAATGGTATCTTTGGTAGGAAGGTATCAAATTCTATACCAACCCGTCTGGCCAGCGTGGTATAGTAGGCCAAACTCTCCTATTCTCTCAGTGTTATAATGACGCAAATAAGGAGAAGCCTATGTCCAGTAATAGACTACGAAAAGGCTTTATGGTGCATCCTTCACTCAAATTTGAAACGATTGTTGCTCATAAGATTATAATAATATTTTCTACCACATACACACATTACCATCTAGTCCCAAACCAAGCAGAGCTTGTACTATGGCTACTAGTTATTGGATAAACATACATATATACTTTTTTTTGTAAATACATACATATTATACTTACAAACACTCGAATACTCAGTAGCAGCCCGGAGTCTGGTGATGTGCCCAGTAACGGCAATAGGCTCGCCCCCTACCCTATTACGTGGGACCTAAAAATTAATGGCGAAATGTGAGTGTAATATTTACACCTCTGGCTACCCCTTCGGGGATAGGTACAGGCGTGAGACTATAAATAAAAAAAATATAAAAACACCCAGACCAAGACAAACATCCATGTTCACGCACACAAATGTTTGACTTGAGCGGGAATTGAACCCGCAACCTTCAGCGTAGCAGTCGCTTACAATCCCGCTGCGCCAACCGGTCATCCCAGATTACCCGTGTTTTTCTCAAATAAATACAGCGCTTTTTGTGTTTGCATTTTTATTTGCGAACTCAGAATCACAGCAACAGTTTAACTTCTTAAAGACATTAAAAGAGATCTCAGTGAAAATCTTGTAGTACCTAATGTTGTTATAAGATTTTGAATAATTGTTACTTTCACTTCTTTACATTTACGATGTTATTTTACTGACTCATTGCCGTCTAGCTGAGGTCTTAAATAACAGTTTTATGTGGACACAAGTATTAAAATAATTGTTTTCGAATGCCTGTCAATGTCAATCAAGATACGAAAACATTTTACGTGGAAGTGTGCAAACATTTATTACATTAAGCAGATGTCCAGTGTTTCTTATGTCCTTTCTTGCGATTATAAGCTTGCCCCGATATTTAATCTATCCATGAATTTGGCCATGAAATATTCATATTTTTTTACATATTTTGTATGAACCTGCCTTTGACTGCCTCCGTGGTCCAGTGGATAGCGTATGCGACTGCTGATTGAAGGTCCCGGGTTCGATTCCCGGGTCGGGCAAAAGTGTTACTAGGTTTATCCGAATTTTCAGTAGCAGCCCGCAGTCTGGTGATGTGCCCGGTAACGGCAATCGGCTCGTCCCTTATTACGTAGGACCTAAAATTCATGGTGAAATGTGGGTGTAATACCTATTACGGCTCTGCCTACCCATTCGGGGATACAGGCGTGAGCCTATAAAAGAAAAAATCTTTAGTAGCCAAATCTACGGATAGATCAAATATTGGGATCGGTCGTATGCTGAACTCGACGCGGCCGTCTCTTCGATTTCTCGTAGGTAGTTCGTAGGCGGTGTAGCTTCGATCTTTCAGCTTATAATACTAAACACAATACTAGGTGTCTATTTAAGAAATAATGAGAACCAGCAGTCATGTTTATATACACATATGAACATTATTGTTTCTTCAACTCGTGTGAGATTTTATTACATTAGTTATTATATATAGCCTGAAAGTAAAGAGAACGGGCAAGATCAAAACCTTTCATACCGTTGTCAATACGTCACAATTGTGTGTCACTCTCATCAGTCTCATCTAACTCTTGTCAAAATTAGCGATGACTATCTCTACCACTCATCGCTTTCTACTGTTTCTACTTTAACTGTTCTCTATCATTCATCTACATCTTACCTTCGAGCTAAACCTGTCCTAACATGTGTTGTCTGTTGACAATCATCTGGCAGTACCATATGTCACAAGGATGGAGAGAAAAAAAAACAACAAAACAAGGTGCGGAAGTGGCGGGTCGCGCATGCGCGGTCGCTCGGTAGTGGCAGTGCGGGCGGAGGGTGGCAGCATCGACTTAAGCGAGGGTCCCGGCCCGCGCGCGCCAGTCAGCTGACGAACGCTGTCGCGCACGCACGCCCATCTTCCCGACAAACGCATCGGTATCGCGCAGTGACCGCACTCTCGTGTGATAAAACAAACCCCTCGTGTTCATAACCACATACAATGGCCACCTACGCTCAGTTCAAGCACGTCGAACTCTACAAAATCGGGCACGGAAAGAATAGGTAAGTTTTTTTTAAGTTTTACAGTGCGGATGCTGCATGAAGCGTTTTCAGTTTCATCTTTGTTTCAAAGGTCAGGGGTTAGACAGGACTTGAAGGAGCAATAAAAATATTAAAATCATATTTAATTATCTGACGTGCAAATTACTATAATTTGATTTATTAAACATTACAAAATAAATTATTGTACATATTTTATGCCAGATCCCAATAAGTTGAATTAAAAATTATTATTTTTTCCTATAATAGATGACAATAAAACCGCATTAAATCAAAGTTAAAAATTATTTCATTTATAACTCATAAAGCAATGACTGAAAAAAATGAACCCTCCCTTGTGGTTGTCTGATTCATTAACATTTCTTTCTCATTATCATGGAAGTAGATAAATCAAGGGAATCCTTATGAAAAAATCACATTATTCAAAGTTACGGCGTTATGTTAATAGTTTTTATTTTTTACGTGCGGTAGCTGGCATCGGAAAATGTGAGTTTTCACGTAGGAGCGTTGAACTCTGCTGTAATGCGGAGGGCGACAAATCAGAAACTTTACAGCTGTACCTAATATATTATGTTATATGATTTTTAACAAGAGTTCCCATCTTAAATTCCTATATACCTGCGTTTCCTGTATTTCAAAGTATTAATATTTAATTGTTTTTCCAAAGGATTTCTAATAAGACTATCTGCTTGTACCTGCTTTTATAAACGAGTAATAATTTAAAATAGGTAAATCTTACGTAGCTTCGTTATACTCGGAAGTATTTCTAATAAGACTAATGTAGTACATAATTATTTAAAAATGTTTCATCATTTTAAATAATCCTTCTAACTAAGAAAATAAAATTTTATTTTTCGTGGCATCGTAGAAATATTTCACTATTGATGTTATTCAAATTCGACGTAAAGCAATAAAGTAAATCAAAATCAAATTGGACTTTGAGTTACTTTATCGCTATCCGTCGAATAGTACAATATTTATCATGTTAATGTTTTCAATAATCTGTTAGATATTGGTGAGCGTTAAATTTAACATGCGTTTAAAATAAATCGATATTTGTAGCTGTGAAAACAATTTATTTTGAAACATTACGCAATTTATTTGAATAGGTACTTACATGTTTATTTAATGAGTGTAATCCTAATATTTTCATGAAAATTTTGCTCGCTTACATTTGCTTGCTTTACTTAAGCTTTAACTTAGTTATAGTATGTTAAAGTGGCCAATGAAAAAACCATCAATTAAATTTATATTTAAATCCTTAAAATAGATGATAAATGCTCTGCTTTAATAGTTAATCAGCAATTAGTACAAAATATAAGTACTGCACACAGCACCTATTAATTTCAGGTATAGACACTATTTAAAAGAAAATACGACTCGAAAGATCGCGCTTTTTACCTAAAGGTAATACAGAGATAGGTATAACAGATTAGAGACATCCTAAAAACAGGACAGGTTAGACGTATCCTGAACAGAAGAGCATGCATGAGGAATCTGATGGAAGTGAATGAAGCAAGAGAGATATGTCAGGATCGTTGTAAATGGCGTTCCGTAGTCTCTGCCTACCCCTCCGGGAAACAGGCGTGAGTCTATGTATGTAATGTAATACGCAATACGAAATATCTGCAGTACATAGATACTGTCATGGCAGTCATAAACATATGACGAACATAACAGTAATGTGATATAAAATGTGTAAAGATTTGAACATGCGAGGCTCCAGACACGCAACTTTTACCACGCGTGCCCAATCATTCCACCTAGATTTTTGTAAACGACCACATTGCCAGTTAGGCTGGAAAAGGCTAAAAACGGGTCAATTGCCTATTAGGCTAGACTTTTACACGCCTGACAATCCCATAAAAAACCTTGTATTTTTATTATAGTTTTTTCAAACTGTATTTGTGATAAAACTCATGATAATGTGGACATTTTGCTGAGGAAATAGTACTGGTTTGACTTCCAACGCTAAATTAGTTAACTAAGACGGTAGTTCACTTAAACTGGTAGATAAAGGAAGGAGATCACCATCTTTCTCCTTTTTTATGCGTATCTGGGGAGATGATGATGGTTTTTTTTGTTTAGTTACCGTAAATGGTACTGCAGACAAAGTTAGTTGGATGCCGACATTATGTTAAATTACAGAGACTCTGTAGAGTTGGAGAGATTCTGTAAAAACTTAACAATTATTCAAATTGTTTTCTTTCATCAAAAGCATTTATTGTATTTGCTTTTCTATGTAAATTGCCGTTTTTCAATATTACTATCAAGAAAAGCCTTTTGGTATCGAGATAGTTGGTAAAACTATCCTTTAGTAAAGCATCAGTCACAATGCGTTCATTCTGATAAGGTTTATAGAATGAACCATTTTTACAATATTTACAAAAATATGGTAAAAATGGTGGAAAATAATCTACGAGCATTCATACATCGAAATTAAATCAATTTGGTAGAATTTTTACGTGCGTGTAATAAAAACCGTACCATAAAAGCTTGTGAATATGAATGTGCTGTCATCAAACTGCGGACAACTGCGGCAACATAAATGAACATATTTTACCAATATTATTTGGGCAAGTCGGAAAAGAGAGTTCATTTAGAGAATATAAATTATTAAACCTTTCCATACGGTATCAGTTCAAAGTATTATGAAAGAGTAACATACCTACTGTGGTATATACCAAAAGTTGAAGTTTGTATCTTCCTAAGCAGTTTTTTTCCCAAAGCAGAAATAAATCCTGTGTCATGCGGCAATTTTATAAAAATTCAAGCAAGTAATTCAAACAATACTGAAAGTTTGTCTCGTGTGGATATCGAATCCAAATTGCTCGGCTCAGAGGTAAACCTCGAGTAGACGCTTAAATACTACGCCTTTCGGCTAAAATAATAAAGCAATAAATAAATTTAATAACGTATGAATTTGCTTTACTTTTGTGAAGGTAAAATATCAATTTATCAGTGAAGCAGTGTCTAGAGACGCCGCCTTAGGACAGCCTATTAGCATCTCTGAGCATTCAACTCTTGGATCCAGTGTTATCAGTAACCGTTAGGTCATTGATTACTTTATCGAATCGTGCTTAATTTAAGCCGGTTGCTCATGCTCTCGAGATCGATCTCAGTCCTTGAATAAGATTTATGGACTTGAAAGTTGCATTACAAAGAAGATTATGTGCTTCCTTGAATCTGGAAGTGACGGGTAAAGAGAACTTTACAAGAAATTTATAATTTTATATGTAGACAATCTTTGTAAGGACAAATTACAAATAAACTACAACTGACGGATAAAAATCTGTTTGAAATAAATTGACTAAAGTGCAAAGGTAGAACTTACGGTAACTTGGTTGCAATTGGTCAAAAAGGTTAGAGCCTTTTTTTAAATGCCAAAGTTGTTAGTTGTATTGATGGGTACATTGCAACCCATTGAAAATTATTTAATTACTTACATGATAGTAAATAATGTACTTCTATCGTCAGCAAGGTTAAGGGTCATTACATTCCTAAATGATTTTCCTCGGTCTTTAACAGACGCAAAGTGCTCACGATATATTCAAAGTGTTACGTAAAAGTTAGCCCTGTACCAATAAATTAGAGCTTTACTATTTCCAAATACAGTTGGTCACTAATCTAGGCGAAGGCTAGAGGGTGGCCACATTGCGTGCGACTACCAACATTAGCATATTATAGGAAGTGTGTGATTACTCGCCACGGACAGACAGACGCACAACTTACCCTATATATTCGTATTTTAGGTTGGCAGGCCCTTTGCGTCCTTGGCAGGTCTATAAATATTATTATTAGGATTAACCTCATTTGAATTTACGTCTGCTGAAGGAATTGGGGTTGGCGTAAAGGTTATATTCGATTATAGGGTTGAAGATTTTTTGAGTAGACTATTTTTGATTTTACTATGGTTGTAGTAGATATTAGTAGATTTACTGATGTTTTGTATCGGAATATTAGATGACGAATGAGTAGGTTACCTGGTTGCCAAACGAAGGTAGTGATCAAAAGTTAGCTCTTCAGCTTCAATCCAAGTAAATTCGGTAGACATAGTTGGTAGAATATGAGTCTATTGTATGAAACTATCTCCATATATTCATACAATTTCTACCACAAGCTTGTCTAATTTACATACGGTTCTCTAGTTTAATAGTACCTTATTTTCCTCTCTGTACCATCTTAATCGACGGGTATTTGCCCTCTTGTTTTATATATGTGATCAACATAAATAAATCAAACAAAATTGAAACATCAAAGCCATGAAATGCTGCCGATACTTTTATACATTATAGAGCAAGGCTTGATCAGATTTTTTTTTTATGTCAGTGCGGGGATAATTCTTGCGTGAAATATATCATGTATGGCTGTATTTCAGAAAACATTTACATGTATAATGTTTAATATTATATGAGCGGGACGGTCTCCCGTACCAGGAAGGATAAAATCCCAAAATAACTCTTTACTGCAGCTGTTTCTACATAAAATACAAACGGCATTATCCTCAATACAAATATATTTCATCATAGTTTACGCGAAACTTGTAAAAGACACCATATATTCATTCGAATAAGGGTAGTTTTGAAATGAAATTAAATGCAATTATTTTTATAATGTACACACAACAATAAACAATTTGTGACACATAAAAAATAAGTCAAGAGGTAGTATATATGTTTTCGAGTAACCTTTGCTTGCGCCCGCATGCGTATATCTATAGCCTGCGTGCGGGTTGCTCACCGAATCTGAATTTTTTGGTTTTTAAGTTTTCAAACTTATACATTTCCCATCACGCAATTAATACGCATGCGTATTACGGTATACCAGCCTGCGGGTGACAAACGCATACCCGCATATTATACATAAAAAGGCCTCAAAATACTAATAGGTATTTATGAAGTTAGGTAAGTACAACATACTGAACTAATGGAGTTCAAGTGATATGTATTTATTGAGCTATATCGGCATCTCGTTAATCAAACGACGCCGCGATGTAAGCACATGTGGCTACAGTTAACTGGGGACGAAGGAATAGGAATGTGAAGATTTCGAGACAATGTGTTACAGTGTGTGGGTGATGGAAATATCTTCGTGATGTAATATAGTGTTACATCATGCCAGTGTATAATATACACTTGGGACAATTATTTGTGTGGCACACAATTTTTTATAGCCAACTTCGGCAGCATAGTAACATCTGTGAAGCCAGATTTAGCCATAGCCATAGATAGATGACAACCAATTTTGTCAGTCGTCAGTCCCGAGGAGATCTCAGCCATTTTGGAACTAAATCAGTCAGCCTGATTAGAGTGAACATGTGGAAATTACCTAAACCATAGTTTTCTATAATAAACTATCTAATAACTAATTATACAATATCCCATAAACACAGATGCTTTGTACAGATAAGTGCACTATATTTTTTGCCAGAGCATACTGTGTTTACCCATCGATATAATCGCGGCAAGAACTCGATAGAGCTGCGACCGTATTATGTCAGGCCGTGACTTTAGCGACAAGCTGCGCGAGAAGTGTCGGGTGAATTTGTAAATGCGACGCTGAACTCTATTCGGTGGTTGTCGCAGTTACTCAGTATTAGGTCCCGGAATGAGGCGAAAGCTAGGCCGTTTGTTTGTTACGTAGTTTTGAAAGAAAGAACGAAAGAAAGCACGGCCACGGAATTGCATCGATAACTTTACCCGTAGGACATTATCATCATCAAAATCCGCGTAGAATTATGGGTGAGATGAAAACTCGACATCAAACTATGCCAACCCGTATGACCAGTGTGGTTCCACTGTAGGCCAAAATCGATTCGAAGATACCTAATACCTACGTCCACGTGGACTGCGAAAACCTCTATGATGCGGATGATTATGTAGGATCATCCGTATCATGTCGCGCCGCTTGTCGCTCAGTCTGAACTCGTGGTCGCGTTTAACCTATAATCGATGTACCGATAAAAAGTAGCCGCGATGTATTTCTGTATCGAAGGCGTTCGACACACGTCGACCGTCATGTCGCCGAGCCTTGTCCGTTGGCTAATGATATTTTAATAAGAAGCTTGCAAGCTTACTTTGAAAACGTTTTCAGTAATGCACGGTAATTATTTGTGGCTAATGGGGTATCGAGGCTACCTCTAGTTTTATATAATGACTCTTCATGAAATAGAAGGCCTAGAATGATTTGTAAGTGAGTGTTTTGTTTCAGTTCTTTGAACACCCGAATGTAAAAAGACTTAACACTGTATAACACAAGCCTCTGAATCTTACGCGTCTAATATATTGTACAATACGAAAAGTTCTTACACTGACATGTCTTCTCCATCAGGTTCAAACCTGACGTATATTACGACATTAACAAAATAACTTTGCGTTTAAAAGAAACAGCTTCTATAATTTTTAAGTACGTAATTGCTTAGACGCTTTTTAGTACCTTTGTGTTTTTGTCCCTAGTAATAGAAATGGAAATTAAATATAATTATGCAGACAGTTTCACTTTTCGCTAAGCTTTGTAACTCGCCGACTAATAGGCGTATCACAGGAAGGATGTAATTATGTGCATGCATTATCCCGAATTGTTTCAAAAGGACTTGAACTCATAATTCAATTCGGCGGACGAAACATAAATAGTCATGTAAATCGCCAAACGAAGAAAGGAATAGACGGAGATCGTTGTCTACTTGGCAGTTTTCCAAACTCAATAGGTAGGTACGGAAAATGCAATGTGGCAAATCTTTTAAGTACTCGAATCCAACTTAAGTTGACTTTAAAGTTCGTGAATGTTTATACCATTATTACCAACGCTTGAGACTATTGTATATATGAAATGATATGATATGTTACCTCAGTGTAATCCCGGTCTTGGATACAACCAGCATAACTCTAGGACGATGATGACAAAAAATTTGTTTTCTTCAAATATTGGTATATGAGCTTAATATAGTTATTATCTTGGTGAAAATCTTGTTATAACGAAATTGGAGTTGGAAGTTGAAACATGTTCACAACGCTTGGACGAAATTATGGAATGTTGAACAAAACGAAACGCTTTTTTGTCAGTTGCTTCAACGATAGATTACCTCAAACCCTAAAAATAAAACATACCACAATACATTGTTATTAAAGGAAAATTCTGAAAAACATTCGCATATCCATAAAACTTATTACCTACATAATATAACAACAGTTTTTTTATATCAATAATTTACGTTGTAGCGCCATTGCGTGCCTCGGTTATATTCATTTGATAGTATACAAGTTGAGCAGAGCTTTTGCGTTACAGCAGTCGTGATGTTTAGCAGAAGTATGACTGTCACTGGATGATGGACGACCGGAGAGCGCAGTGTAAAGTTTTACAATGTTTTGCGCACGAAGCTCTCTGCAGTGTCTATGGGAAAATGAACTGTTACCGATGCATTTATCACGGGTAGACTGTGTACTATATTGCTGAGATGACTGTATAGACTTGCTAGTTTCTGCCAATAGGTTCGCTCGCGTGGCATCGTGATAAAATAAAATAGCCTATGTGCTTTTCTGATATATAGGTTCTCACTTATAATCCGCGTAAGTAGACCAGGCCATCAGCGGTCGACAACTCGGTCCAAACAGAAAAAGCCAAAAAAAAATTTTTATCAACATCCCTTCAGTAGTTTCGAGAGTGTAAAAACTGCCTTTCATAATTACCCTCACAAATTTTCGCGTTTGTAATAGCAGGATTCTAATATTGGGAGTCGCCCAATATTAGAAGCTTAGCCCAATATTAGCCCTTATAAACTAGTCCTGTCACCTTTAGATAGGCATTACTTATTATGCGGATAAAGTCGAAAATAAAGCAAAATTATTACGATGTTATTTTCCAAGTAGGTTATTTTAACAGACTTATCGGAAGGTTGTGCGGCAGGCCTTAATTTCGTTATTTTGATTAAAATGTATCTGACAACAAATCTAATTTGAAATTTAATACTGCTTTGATGCTAGTTTTATGACTGAACTTATATTAGATTTTGTGTAAAATTTTACTTTAGGTAATAAGATATTTTTGCCTGAACTTATAACTTTAATAAGTAGATAAGTAAATACCACGTATTTTATTAAGATTATTTAAGATTGCGATTAAAACTGTAGGTTCTACGTTCAGAAACTATTTTATAAAAAATATGGTAACTACATCCTGCCTACTTTATTTGGCCCGGAAAAAATGAAACCTTGCTCCTAAGAGCCAATTTGTCATAAATAATGTCAACATTTATTTTTGTGTTCAGTCAAGGAAAAGCCCACCCGGCGACTTGCGTATCTGTGTCAAATGGGTAAAACAATATCAAACCCCACTGGCCCCATTCATAATGCGTCACTAAGGCTTTGTACGTTTAGTTACGTAAGCTTTTATACGACAAGGGTTGTAAATTACCAGATTAAAATAAGATTATATAAACAGTTTCTCTTCTGGGCACGAAAATTTTCCCTCTAACCGTTTCGGGTTAGCCCACAGGCAGTATAATATTTGTTATATTAGCAACCACTATTTTAACTCCTTAGCTATGTAACTTTTACTCCACATGGAACTCACTGACCAATATATTTCTAGCCTTAACAGATTAGGCTCTATGATGATATGTCAATGCGGAAATATTCACGGTAGTAGAGCCTTGCTGATTTCAGCATGAATCCGGGCCGGCTCGACCGGGGAAGTACTACCCTCTCACAGAAAATCCATGTAAAGCAACAGTACCTAAACTATTGCGTTTCTTTCGGAGAGTGAGAGTGCCGGACGCCCTATCCCCTATTACTTCTCCCTCATCCCACTCCTCATCCTATCCCTTTTCCCAACCCCAAGGGGCGGCAACGTACTTGTGAGTCTTGTGACTCCTGTGGTGTTGCTTGTGTCCATGGGCGGCGGTAATTGCTTACCATCAGGCGATCCGTCTGCTGCCTATTATAGCCCACAACGATGGACAAGTGCAGGTTGATAGACTTGACATGTCTTATTAGAATTTTACGGAGAACGCACACACGTGCAGGTTTCCTAGCGATGTTTTTCTTCACCGCTTTAGCATGTGATAATTAGCAATCTAATACGCACATAACTTGGAAAAGTCGGGGTGCGTGCCCCGGTTTTGTACCCGAGTCCCTCTTCGTAGAGATATTTTAAGTCTCCCCACAAGCCATTCGCTGCATAAATAGTAATCAAAATCCTCTTTAAAATAATATCATTCGTGTATAAGGGGATTATAGAATTCCCTTTGTGTTTGACAGGGTTTATTAATTAATACTGACAGTAATTGTTGGAGTAATCCTCAAAGGGCGAGCGAAGGGTGGATTGATATCAGTAGTTTCTATCATACATAACTCCTCAATTAGAGCGCTAAGCTTGAGTGATAGGGGAGATTATTGATCGTTAATATCTACACTTGAACTAAAGGGAGAACATTCAAATATGCTTTGAAGTTTTGTTTTTAATTAGTACTACTAAATAAATGGACCTCGGTGAATAAAATATATTTCTGAAATTATATTTTGCTAGTCTTTAACTTCGTGCTTCGTCCCTTGTGTTTTGATATTTCGGCTGTAGCAAGCTCCATGTTTACTCAAAATTCGAATGTAAAACTAATGTTATTGATCTTGAAAGCTCAAAAGCCTCATTATTAGCAGTCCTAGCGTTATCCCGGTTGCATCCAAAACTTTCGTCTTGGAGTCCCGGATCCGCTTACTAGTCCAACCAAATTCGTCAGAATATTAGATTGCTACAAAAAGTTGAAATATGTAAATGCTTTTTAACATACTTAACTGCAGATGAATGCTACTCAAAACGCCTTGCCTTTTCCAATTTAGTGGTGATAATTATGCGACGTTGGACGCAACTGCACGCCGCAATGCGCCTTGGAGCATCGGCCACTAGTCTTGTCCTATAGCATCTCGACAAACTGCCTACTTGTATATGATGTTCCTATTAGCATTTGGATAGATGTTTAGTATAGACCAGGATACGTGTTTTGAGAAAAATGTGGTTTCTCGCCGATAAAGTTGTTGATGCTGTTGATTGCATGCGATATTCTATAAATAAAAGGTAGGCTATAAATAAATATAATCTTAATATATAAAATCCTTGCGTTACTGACTGACTGACAGACAAGCTACAGCAGAAACTATTGGGTGCAGGAAGCTGAAATTTGGTATGTATGTTCCTTGGGGACCGTAGGGGTGCACTAAGAGGGGATTTCCCGAAATTCCCATGGGATCAGCCAAAACGGGTAAATTTAATAAAAATGCAGGCGTAGCTGCTGGCGTCCTCTAGTATATTATAATATAATAATATGCAGGTCATATTGATAATAGCATTTGGTTTCTACAGCAGAGGCATTTTGTCATACCATAATATAAAATAAACTGTAAGTGTTATTTTGTGGAGACTTTTGGGGGAGACCTATGTCCAGCAGTGGACGTATTTCAGCTGATATGATGATGATTATTTTGTATCCCTTCGAAATTGTTATTATTAACACATCTGTAAATTATGCTTTAACCCTTGACAAATAGGACAGTATTTTATTAGTATTATACTGATCAATTTCTATGACGATACTGTTAGACTAATATTATGTATTTATGATACTCAAAAGCTATTTTAGCTAATGCCCTCTACAAATCACGCTACATATTAACATTCTTCGCATTTACAACATCATAATATCGGTCATCGGTCAGGCACCGTCCATATTTTAACACCTAAGAACCGTGCGACCACGGGAAGGTCGTAAATTACATAAAATGTATTTCAAACGTAGGAAATGAAATTTTACATCAATCATGGACGTGTATGGTACAAAGAGCGCTTTAAGTTTTCATTATAGGAGCTATGTAAGTACGCTTTAAGCTGTAGGCCCATTATACTCGTGTTAGGAAATTATTTACGGTTGCAGCCCTCCAACATCGTTTAGACTGTTGAATGCAGTTTCAGAATTCATCATTTCTTGTTGTAGATTTATACAGTGCATATAGCACGTATGTACTTACCGTAAACTAGCTGTCGTTTTTCAATATTGCTTTCAGTAGCAGCAAGTTTCTTGTTATTCCTGTGGCTGGTAATATTTGAAATATAAAGTCAATATGTTTTAATGCAAATGAGTTTCGCATTTGTCATATACTTACCTACCTATGTATGTAACAAAATATTGCAGTGTCGTCTTTCTTCCTTTCCTTTTTTCTTTTCTATTAAATGAAACTGGCTGGTCAATTGACATATTCATAATAGTTTCGTAAATTACATCGTTCGACGTTCAAAATGCATTTCATGTACTTTTTTTATGTTTTTATAGACTCACGCCTGTTTTCCCGAAGAGGTAAGCAGAGGTGTAATATTACACCCACATTTCGCGATGAATTTTTAGGTCCCACGTTATAGGGGGCGAGCCTATTGCCGTACCGGGCACATTACCAGACTCCGTGCTACCACTGAGAATTTCCTAACGGAAAAACCCAATAAAACTTTGCCCGACCCGGGAATCGAACCCGAGACCTCCCAATCTCACGCGCACAATTATGCCGCGAGACCAACGAGGCAGTCATAGTTCATGTACTTCAGCCAAGGAAAGATAAAGATAGCGAGAAATCCCGCTTGTATAGCAGTAAAACTTCTTTGTAAGGATAAACACATTTCCAAGTTATTCCCAAAAAGTACCAACAAACAAGTTACCTGTCAGGTGTTAAAAGGATGCCAGACGTTTTACTTAACCTCGACGCAAATATGGCGAATCACGATACTTTCTTGCAAGTTTATTTTAATGTGTAAACATATTTCTTTTTATGTGAATTCTTGACGGTATCGTGAAATAACTCACGTTATCGGGTTGTTGTCACCATTCGCTTAATGTGGTGGTACTTGACACATAAATTTTATCTTTTCTGTACCTATTCGTATCAGGTTTGCGCCGTTGCAACTGTTTAGCACTCATAGAGGTTTCAATTGACTGTATCTTAATGTCTATCGTTATGCGAATATTTAATATATTACCGGTGATGTTTTAAAGGATTATAATATTTATCATTTCTTCTTAGTCTCGTTAGTAGCCAGTTAAAGAGAAATATGAGGTAGATTATGGTAATGTTAGTTACAGAGAATTTTATTATTTTGCCGTATGCAATATTAATCTTATCGATAGGTTCGTTTATAAACTTTACAACTATTTAAATAAGTTATATGGATAATTAAATAAAATTAATTTAAACCTTCGCTTCGCTAATATTAACTTGTCTTATTAAATTCATGGCGAAATGTGGGTGTAATATTACGCCTCTGCCTACGCCTTCGGGGATACAACCGTCTATAAAAAAAATTAAATTGCCTTTTGGGGGTATGAATACCACGCACCCTTGTATCCGATATTTCTTTATCGTTGAAGTATACAGCCGGATAGCGAATAAGGCAAAAAAGTTTGCTAGGTATTTACCGTGGTATATCGCGAAAGGAAATTAAAATTACATGAAAATAATTCGTCGCAAGAGGCCTTCACCCTTTATAAAAAGTCAGACTATCTTTGCAGTCAATATAATATTACAGTATTACTGATATGTTCAAAGCCTAGCTCAAATTACATACGTAGGAGGCGATATGACGTCGCGAAAATCAGGTCAAGTGTGAGAAATATAGGTTTTAAGCTGGCAGACATCGGTTTTATGTAAACTACGTGAAGAAAGCTAAGAGAAAAACCGGGTACTCAAATGTCTCAAAAAAAACTTCAACCATGAAATATAAATCCGTCGGCATCTTAAGTACTATTAAAGTAATTATTAGTGCTGTAATTATCACATTAATTACGATTAATTGGTAGTTAATTAGCGTATAATTTCTTATTCATAATATGTTATATTAACCGAGGAGCGCCGTGTAATAAGAATTAGTGTGCATTTGAATTTTAAATGACGGCCTCAGGTTTCTGACGACCGACGATAGCAGTGATGGATAGATGATAGGAAACAATATTTCATGATGCTCTTTATAATATTATATTTGTTCCTAGGAATTCAATCAAATGTTATGTTCCTAGAAACGATGTAGGTGTACGTTATTTTAAATCTTGAAAGTTCGTAACTTTAATTTTACTCTTCGATTTAAGTATAGTTAATTAACTACCATCAAATATTTTCGGCATTTTAAGAGGCTCTATCTACGATCAAAGGAACAAAATTGGGCCCCAAATATCTAATTCTTCTCTATAAATTAACTGCAGTGGAAATGATTACATTCCTTGCAAAGTTGACACTACCAATCTAAGCACCAACACTCGTCCACAAATAACCAAGTTTCTGTAGCTTGTAATTAAAAAATCACCACGAGGAATGTTAAGCACGTTTTCAATAAAAATGCTAGATGTAGTTGGATAACAAGTAATCACAAAATAAAAGCGGCGCAAGCGCAGCTCGATCGCGATGACGGGCCATGCGCATCGTGCGATCCGTTATGCGCTTGCTTCGTTTTTTATCGCAACGCGATTATCGCCGCCCCGTTAGACCACCGCACGCGTACAATTTGCTCACTCGCTTCGCTACGAAAACACTGCAATTCTCTACCAGATTAATTACCCCTCACCATTGTGATTATGAACTTGTAATTATGGCTCCTATCTTTCCACGGGCACTTATCGTGCCTTATGTAAATGCTTAATTGTCTAATGGTTGTTTTATTAATTGTAACTATTCGTTACGTGGAAGTGGACTTTTTGCGCGGATTCCTTGCTATGCTAATGTACCGTGCCATCTGCGTCGATGGTTGTACATAGACAGCATTGTTTACTTTTTATTGTAATTAGAAATTAGTGCCTTGGTTTGTCTTTTCTTGTTCACATATTTCGCGTTGCTGACGACTATGAGGACTTTCTTGGGATCTATTATGTGTCTCTTTTCTTTTATTATGTTAGTACGTATTAGGGTTTTATTACATACATTTTTATTTTATAGATGTAGTTACTATTTCTTGTAGTTACTGTTGCTTACGGTGCAATAAAGTTGTGAGATTTTCTTAAAAGCATTTCATTGTACATTAATATAAAATTTGTTAAGCTAAGACTAACAGTTTCTTTTAATTTTGCTACATTTAAAGATATCTGTACAGGGCCTCTACAGAGCGTAGATTTGGATTTTTGCAAATTTTCGACGTCAGGCTTATGGTTCGGGAGAGATTAAAAGGCTTTAGCGATTTTAAAAGTGTATGTCGTTGTATAAATAAGTTGGAGTAAAGCCAGCGAGACGATACGACGTACCTTAAGGCCTCCCTCACATTGGGCGACAGCGTTCCTCGAGCATACGCTCGGCGTCCGTTCAGCGTGCGCCCGGCGTTCACTTTGTATTTCAGAGTGAACGCCAAACGCACGCTGGGCGTACGCTCGAGGAACGCTGTCGCCCAATGTGAGGGTGGCCTAAAAACGTCACGAAAATGTACGACTCTTCGTAAAATCGTATAATGACGTCAAAGACACTCACATCCGTGTAATTTGATGACCAATATCATTTGTGCGAAGATATTAGGCTCAAAACATATTAGACTCAACTAGCCGTGGTAACTGTGTAGCGATAATCCACTGCTGCGAATACGCATTAAGATAATAGATTCAACAAGCATACTTAGATAAACCCTTTTATTAGTTTCTCACATAAAATAAAGTGCAATTTAGTTGGCATGAGTGTTTCCTACTTTCTAATGGCAAAAAGATGATCAGGGAACCAGTTTGGTCCCGGCTAGTGGTAATGAAGAACATTTGATTGATAATATGTACAGGATTGAACGTCAGTACTAACTAGTACTTCATTACGATTCGTTTGCACAAGATAAATTATTTGTTTTCAAGTAGGTACGTAGTGGTATTTATTGAATTATTTTGCTACGGCCAGTGGTAGCGGTGGGACACGATTTAGCTATTACTTTATAACTTGTGGGAGATAGTAATTAGAAATTAAATATATTGTAAGGATATGAAATTTCAAATAAATCTTGAAATTTTTTATAGGTATTATTTAGGTATTTATCTCGTATATATTTCACTAAGCTTTTCAAGCTATCGCAAAATATTTAGCTTGTACGAACGACATGTTTATGTGCAAACATTGACGATAATCAAATCCAAAATGGTCTATTATTATAAATTGGTACTTCGCACCCCTTTTAAAAAACGACAAACCGGCTGCCGTGAATAAATATACTAGTTGGCAGCAAGCTGTATTATTATCCATTTGTCAAATCTTTAACATTTGGGGTACAATACTGCGTAGCAATTGCTCCGTGGGAATTTAGAGAAAAAACCCTTTTGCTTCGTTGCTTTGTTGCGTCTGCAAATAATAAAAAATGTTGTTACTTGCCTCTCAAGTAAAGGTATCTTTTTGTTTTTTTTGGGACTAGTCCCACCCACATTCCCACT
Organism: Euclidia mi; assembly: GCA_944739405.2. NCBI lineage: Eukaryota > Metazoa > Arthropoda > Insecta > Lepidoptera > Erebidae > Euclidia > Euclidia mi. The sequence goes on from OX123204.2 coordinate 35,315,794, forward strand.
ACTGTGTCACCTGTGTAGCCAGTGACATTACGTCACTGGCTATGCTGTTCTATGTAAAGTTAATATCATGCAATTTTTTTTTTTTCATATTGAATATTTATATTTAGTTTTATGCGATCTATGTTGTATTTAAAGACAAGCCTGTATTTCCCGAAGTTTCGTCCATATTGCATTGATTTCGACCGCAGGAATCAATCCGTGACCAAGACCGATGAAAAGTTTGAAATATAGTATGTATCATATACTTGTTGATTTAAATCTGTATACAAGTATTGGCGATGCAAAGATTATCCGCGCGCCTCTATAAATTTGCTTCGAGGTTGAAGTGGTAATTGTATAGAGCTGTCAAAAGTGCCGTACCCGGACAACTTCCAAATTCGCCGCTAGAGTCGCTAGTTAGAATCTTAGCATCGCCAATGGGTGTGTGCTAGCAATCATAAATACGAAGGATTTATGGCATATGGATAATTGTTTGTGGCATGTTTCGATGTCGCGTGCTCCACTAAGCTTCATCGCAGTAACACATTGGTAGTGCGATTACAAATAGCAGTGTGCGATCGTTTGTTTCTTGCTTGTAATTGGCGCAATCATAAGTTGCATGTTCTTGTTTGGAACTGAACTAGTTATTAACAGGAGAAAAATGTAGCTCCGTGCTTAGTAATAATTTGTGTGGAGCGGAGTGAGATTTCAGGGTTTATGTACCTACTTTAGATTTCTCTATCTACGTCAAAGTCAAAGTCAAAATCATTTATTCATCTAGGTCAGAAGGTGACGCTTATGAACGTCAATTTTAAAATTAAATTACTTATAGAGAAATCATTATAGATAGACCATCTAAGAAAACTATTATCGAAACTTTAAGCTTGCCTATCTGCTGCACAATCTGTACTCAAAATCACAAAAATATCATAAAACATTTTACTGTTGCTTCCGCAACACAAAAACTAATCGTAGCAATGAGTAGGCAATTTTCTAAAGGCGGCTCAATCTTCTCGTGAATCTAGAGTGTTCCACAATCATGGCTTTCGATGTTACTATTACAACTATTTGCATTATTACCGTCAATTAACAATACACAGTCGAACACAATAAACCAGATCGAATCGGACGATAAAAGCTGGCTCTAAAGGTTTAAACCCACCAGTTCGACGCGATATTATACACGCAGAGCTTGCGTTGCGAACGCCCGGTATGATTGTGAACAGCGACAAAATACGAGCGCTGCGTTCAGCAGGCACGCGACTCGAACGGTGCAAACACCGCGAGCACGCGCGTTTTTAAACCATACACCGAGGGTCCGAGGAACGCGCTCGCTTGACAAACGTTAGTGGACTCGAGTCCTAATCAAAGCATTCTTGAAGAGTTTCAAACATCGGAAGGTAAATAAGGCGAAAGCTAGAAGGACCAGTTTGTGAGTGGAATGGAAGCGTTCGCTGTGTAATGAGCCATTGTCAGATAAATAGTACAAATCGTTGGACACCAGACGGAATGTCGCCTTTCATCTGTATCCTTACAGACGATTGTTTGTTATTTTATTGGTATTTAAATAATAGTCATAAATAAATAGTATTAGAGTTTCGCGATGTGTAGACTTACTATACAATTATACATATGACGGGTCTAAATATATAGTATAGTCTAGCGTAGTATGGACTGTCATCTCGTGACCACAGTTGGTGCTACCTCAGCTGAAACATCGGAACAAATAGAAAGAAAACTTTACCCCTATTTCTTAAATAATCACAAAATAATAAATATATTATACCTAATGAACGACAAAATCGTATAGGTGATTGCTGCTCTTAAGATTCTTAGTTATTGCTTTTCTGATAAACTTTCTTCCATCATGTAGGTACATCGAAATTCATCAAGCTAAAAGCTGTAAAGTTGAATCCATCTTACACTACTTTTGTCTGGCTATCTGAGAATCACAGCTTTGATTACCCATAATGTAGATACATAGAGGTTTTATCATACTTTAAAATAACACGTAATACCAGTAGCGTGAATTGTTAATTATCGCTTGTCCCGTGCCTCGGAGAGCACGTTAAGCCGTCGGTCCCGGTTGTCATGAGGATCTTTGACAACGTTACAGGGCGTCAGTACCTGCTAAATAAACTGACACTAGTCTAAACCATGGAATATCGCTATCCCTTCGGGTTGCGGAGGTCAGACAAGCAGTCGCTCTGTGGAAAAGCTAATTTTCAGCCAAATCCGGTAAGACTAGTAAGCGGCCCCAGATTGAAACTGAGATAACGCTAAGAGGATGATAATGACCAGTAGCGCAAATTTAAACGAAATGGTACACAGGTTCGCAAATTACGCACTTGTTTTACAACTGTTTCACAGCTTGAAGTACCTATTAAAAGTAATTAAAACCTTCGTCAGATATTGGCCATAATTTAATAGTAAACTATCATTTGCGAAGTAATCGGATACTTAATCTTAAGTGTCAATAATTTTCTTAATGTTTGGTATCCGTTGGATGTGCGTTTTTCAGGTCGTGGTTGCTTACACCGAGTTATGTTTAATGCCTGCATTGATGGGTGATTACGACTTGATTGCGGGTGTCAGAATATTGATTTTGGCGTTAATGAGAACGTTTAAAATATTATGTTGTTAAAATGTAAAATATCTACTCCCGCGAGAATTATCTCTGTACTGCCATTTAAATCTCTTTCTCTTACATATTGCAATTAATTGTGGTGGAAATGAGTTCCATGATAATAATTAAGTAGGTACATCCACGATTGACCGTCGACAATGCTTAAAGGCAGAGACTTTGTTGATAAACGTATCCGATTATGATAAATCTTGTTTTTTTTCAAAAGGTTTTCAATATTAATTTACTCTCAATATTTGACTTCGACTTTTATAAACAAATAATCCATCAGCGTCTTAGCAAGAAAAACAAAACTGCAAAATAGTCATTACACGGCGAATTAACTCAGCAGTATTAAAAATATGACATTTATCTATAATAATGCAAATAAAAGTGCGCAGATGACTGCGGCTTGTAAAAGCGTGAAATAGCAGCCATTTTGTTTTGAACACAAAGCCTTTCAATTTGTTGCATATTTACTTTCAATTATATAGTTGTGCGTAGGTAATTATTTTGTACGATTTAGACGTTATCTTATACGTCATTGTTGTCATCTTGATTGCGACATGCCGTTTGAATAGAAATTACCTTTTTTTCTATTATTTTATCTGTTTTTATGTCTGCTACATTGTGGGATTCAAGATTTACTTATTTTTTATACACATGGCGTGACAATTTGTATATCGTTATCGATAGTTAGATAATGGGTTTGCATTTTAAGTGCCAATTGCATCCACTTTTATATATTTTAAGTTCTTATATAAAGTTTTGAATAAATAAATTAGCTATCTGAATCATCGAAGATGATTGTACAGACAGATGAATGTAAATGCAATTACTTACATTATGTAATTTAAATTACTCTACCCTTATTTAACTGTACAAATCCATTAAAATAACAATGTACATTTTATATAACGTGAAGGCGAGCAATAACCAATTTTACATTTTTAGTACAAAATATACAAAAGAACGAGATATATTTACGCGACCTGTTATGTGTGCTAGTCGCGAAAGTTTAAAAGTAGGTATTTATTATCGAACCGTCTGTAAGGTGCTTGATTAGTCTATCATCTAAAATAGCGTGCAACTAAATTACAATTTTGATATTAAATTACATTTTAAATTAAATTCACACTGTAATAAGTAGTCTTACGGTAGTCTAAAGCATAACCGTTTTAAGGCGGTAGGCGCAAACACATTAAATCAATAAATAGCATACTAATAATAAATAATTATCTTACTAATACTATAAACGTGAAAGTTAGAATGTTTGTTGATCGATCACGCACAAACCGATAAACAAATTTTAATGAAATCTGATAGGGGGATAGCTTTACGACATAGTCTTTACACATCGGAGTTTTAACAAATGTGCTAATAGACTTTCCTCTTCGTGTATCTAGTGATTATTGATGCTGACTGCTAAGCTGGAGCCGTGTAGTGGGTTCGATTTCCACCCATGAGAAATCTTTGGGTGACCATGACCACATTGATGTACAAATTTTGGACATCAATGGGTGATCACGATGATTGTTCTGCCTGGATGTTATTAATTCTATGATAAGTATGTATTTTAGAATAAAAATATACAAAAATAATAAACAGATGCTCTACTTTTAACTTATATGTTATATACTTTCTTCGCACAATATCAATAATTAGACATCACATTAATAATTTTAATACCGCGTAGAAAGTGTGATAATATTTACATTTATCATAAATATCTGAACAACGAAATGACTGGCAATACGTTTTTATCTGACGCCCAATCAGGGCTCCTCACTCTGATTTATGTTGGACAATAAAGATGTTAAGATATAAAATATCAAAGGGCCTGCTACGGTCAGCAATAACAAACATTGAAAGGTACCGATGTTATCTCGTTCGTGGTGCAATTTTCATTGAGAAGATGGTTTCAATTAGATTTTATTATTTGGAAACATATGCCGTATCATTTAAATAATAGCGTTTTCTCGTGACTTGGCTCGGTATGTCGATAAAAAGTATTGTACAGTGTAAACTATACATTTTTAATAAGTCATCAATTTACGTGACAATTAAGTTCTATCAATAAATCCTGTTAAAATATTATACTGCGTTATCATTACAACTAAGTGTATAGGTTAACCACAAGAACCCGTACAAGTATTCTACTCATTTGTAAAATCTAATAAGTAGTGGGTTGATGTTTAAGTTTAAACAAACATTGATCTCCTATTTCAGTTGTTTATATCGGTATTAAACGTCGCCCATGCTTAGCCATATTCATGCTCAGTTTTGTTGCCGTGCCGCTAAACTGTCATAATAATTTAGTCCTACTTTTCCTGTACTAAAAATAAAATGCATATTGTTTTATATATGGGACTGAAATATCGATGCTGACGGTACAATGCGGTGCCGATGATGTACTGCCGGCGATCTATACAAAGCTCTCTTCACACTGCCACGGATTAACGTGGCTTTAGGCTTACGATACGTAGTACGTACATAACCGTACTAAGTGTCTCCCGTTTCACACTCGGTTGCATATGCACAATGCTGCTTAATATTGAAAGAGCCAGATGAAAAACCGTAACATATTTATTACAAACCGTAAAATGAATAGCTGTTTTTTATACATGGTGATCCAGATCTACATTGGCAGCGGCAATATATTATGGGAAATATTATATATGTATTTTTTATAAACATAAATACATCGTAAATATTTTGTAAGTTTTTGACATAAATTGCTAAACGTATGCTGCACCCAAAATATAAAATATACGTCCATGTCGAAGCAAAATCGTGGTGGAATATTTTACATATTTTTCCTCTTTTATTAGCATACAGCGTGAGAAAGCTTGACGATTTTCTGATGAAGTAAAAGATAATTTTAACCAACTACGACGTTTTACAAAGTGCATTAACACGTGTCTTCGATTAACTCGATAATGTAGACTAGAATTTCGATATCGCTTATCGAATCTAACTCTTACGACAAGAAAGTTGTCGAACATTCCACGGTTTAAGATTTAGGTAAAGACTATTATTTGCATAATAACTTTACACGGACAGTCAACAGCTCATTAACTATTGACATATGGTTGAATTGAAAAGAAAATAAACATTCTACCAGTCAAAGTTGACAAACTTGTTCAAGAGCCAAGACTCTAAGCGTTGGTGCGTCGCGAAAGTAAAGAATGACATGTTTGGGAGTAAAATTTACAAAAACAGGGAAAGTGTTTGCTTGTGTAGATGTGTCTTAACGGGAAGTTTGTAGTCGTGACCAACGCGTGCGCATGCTACGTCTAAATTTACAGGTGCGGCACGAAAATGATCTACATCGAGATAGTGCGGTTTATTACAAGAGTTCAGTCTGTACATCTGTCACGTAAATCTTATCGTAAATACGTAAATTATCCACGTCTTCGGCAGTTATAGCAAAGCAACATTACGTTTTAAATCATTTCGTTCTGTGAAGCTAAATTTTATTTGTCATAAAACTTTTTAGCGCGAGACTTCCCTGTACTGTAGGTAAAATCCTAGACGACGGTGAAGTCTAGTTTTAATTAAAATTTCACCTCTCGCCTGGTCGTAGTTGTCATAGTCGGCATCACTGTATTTCTATTTGTGACGAGGTGTTAACAATCAATTTGCTTTGATTGAATTTCGGTACTTCCGTTGTTCCGAATAAAACAATCGGTCAGAAAGCGTGTCAATGATTTGTTTGTGAAATTAATAGCCCGGAATCGGCGGTAATGGCGTTTTAGCAATATAACAATATACAAAGAGACTATAGACGATTGTTGTAAAATTAACGTTATGGGTATTTTTTCCTTGTTTGTTCATCGTTGTGGTAAAAACCGTACAGATTTATTGATATGAAAGTGAAGCCAATGTTTTTATGATTGTTTTAAAACGATGTCTTTTAAAAGATATTCTTAAGTTATTGGAAGTTTATAAGATAACATTTTAATTATAGGGTAATCGCGGATTAAATTTCGCCAGAGCGTAGTTTTTAAGCTCAAATGGAGAAGTGGTCTGTGTCGCCTCTCCGTTAACTACTGCGTCGATTGCGGAAGGTACAATCCCCTCACGGAACAAGAGTTTCTTTGAGTCCGTTGGTTGAATATATGTAAAGTCCTACAGGCTTGACAATACATTATAGGGGTATTGTCAAGCCTGTAGGAGGCAAACACTTCTACCATTGCGAATAAAATAAAATAAAATATTAAGATTTTCACAAACATTATTCTACATAAATAATATCATATTTCGCAAAGCTGTTTACATTTCACACAAACGATTGCCCTGAGCGGAGAACGCGTCCGTAACACTGAATGCGTCCCCATCGGTAGGTGTCGAGGTGACCATTTAAATCAATGTGCGCTCATAACCTCGGGCTAATAAATAGCAATCGATTCGTTAGTATCGGATGGCGACTAATGACAAGTGCCTCCAGACCTCCAATAATAAACTGAAGTTGTACCATTAATGTACGGGTAGAGGTATTGCTATTCTTGGCTTATATTGGTTTGGGAAGTAAGCAGTAGCCCAGTGGAGAGACCAACGGACTGCTACGCAGACGATCTCGGGTTGAAAATCACAGTGCGAACCAACGACTTTTGAGTATAGGGAAACATTATGAGGAAATCTGAGATTTCAATATCTGAATATTGACAGAGCGAAATGCTTTTGTCTGACTATAATTATGTGACTGAACTGCTATTTTAACTGCTCGGTAAATTAATTCGGCTAATATGTAAACATGTAAACGCATACACACACATATACGACATTTGACGACCGGTTGGCGTAGCGGGAGTGTAAGCGATTGTTACGCCGAAGGTCGCGGGTTCGATTCCCGCTCAAGTCAAACATTTGTGTGCGTGAACATGGATGTTTGTCTTGGTCTGCGTGTATCTATGTATAATATGTATATATTTACAAAAAAAAAAAGTATATATGTATGTTTATCCATTATCTAGTACCCATAACACAAGCTCTGCTTAGCTTGGGACTAGATGGTGATGTGTGTATGTGGTAGAATATTGTTATTAGAATATTGTTATACGCGCATATACATACACATATACATCATTTTTTTTAGCTAAATAACAAAAAGGGGATCGGCACTGTTTCTCATTATCACAGGTTAACCTCTAGCCTATCTATCCATTTTGATTGCAATTTGTAATTTAACATACAATTGTAAATAAACGTTTTTATTATTATTCTTATATTATTTTTTGGGTAAACGTCAGATTACCTTTACAGAAACATGATCAATAGAATTATATTTTGTTTTGTAAGCTCATTAGATTTCATAATTTAGTCTTGTTTATACTCGTAGATGGATGACTAATTGACTAGTCTCAAAAAGTCAGGTCCTTCCAGGTTCGACAGAACTTAAACTTTTGCCATCATTCATTCAAGTCGTCTGCCGTGGTATTTCTCGATGCTTTATTTTCACAAATGGTCTACTTTGCAGCTACGATTTGATTTTTACGATTCTACTCTTCAAAGTAGGTACACCATATTATTATGCACGTTTGCTATTTGAAAATATAATTAGTTGTAGGGAGTATTTTCTTTTTAAGTACCTAAAGGTATTTTTATTTATTTATTTATTAATACACTTAATTGTGTACAGGTTGACTTAATGCCTTGGGCATTATCCGCCAGTCTACCTTTGAGCGGTGCTGAGACACGTAGTAGGTGTATTAAATACTTACTATAATTACAATATTACAAATAATAGACATAATTATGTATAATAGTATAATACTTAAATAAGTAGGTATACATACATACACTATACATATATATATACAATATATATGCAATAAATACATACATACTATAATATAATATGAGCACTAAAGAGAGAATACATAAAGCCTCTATACAGTAACTACGTAATAATAAGTAATGTAGATAGAAATAAAGATACGAATCCTATGACACATCCGCTGGTCTTGCCAACAGGAGCTCCTTTACTTTCGCTTTAAATTTGTACTTGGTGTTGCACATCCTGATTTCTAGAGGGAGGGCATTCCAGAGGAGAATAGACTGTACGAGAAAAGAAGAATGAATAAGAGATGTGTTATGAGAAGGGATAGTAAGAAGAAGATTATTAGACGATCGCAAGTTTCGGTCGTGGTTAGAATACAGATACTGATATTGGCAAGTTAAATAATTTGGGGAAGAAGGAGACGTAAGAATAGTATAGAGGGTAGTGAGAGCACGCAAACTGCGATGATGACGAATAGGAAGCTACTTCAATTGGGAACGATAAGTAAACACATGGTCATACTTGCGAAAATTGAAAACGAATCGAATGCAGTTATTGAGAAGACGGTCGAGTTTGTTGAGAAGGTCTGCATTCAGGTCAAAGTAACATACATCACCATAGTCGATTAAGGGGAAAATCAGGGTCTGCACAAGCATTGTCTTGGTCTTGGATGGGAGTATGTTCTTGAGGCGGTAAAGAGTCCGTAGGGTGCCGGTGACCTTTTGACTCACCTGGGTCACTTGAGTTCGCCAATTAAGTGTGGAATCCATATATAGCCCAAGATTTTTAACCACAGGGTACCAGTCTATGTCCGTACCGTTGTATATGATGGTTGGCAAAGCTGTTGTGTTTGACTTTCGTATCAAGCCTTGGCTACCCAAGACAATAGCCTGACTTTTATTTGGGTTTACAGTTAGCCCGAACCTTGTTGTCCAATTCTGTATTTCCGCCAAATCCTTGTTTACCATGTCAATTGCCCTAGCCAGCGACTCTACATTTACCTGGGTATATATCTGCAAGTCATCGGCATACAAATGATGAGAACACTGAAGATTTTTAGTTATGAGATTTATAAAAATAGAAAATAACAAGGGAGAGAGAATACCGCCTTGAGGGACACCAGCTTTAATGTCAGCCCATCTTGAGTATGACCCATCAAGGTGTACTGACTGCTGACGCCCTCGAAGATATGTTGAGAACCAATCCAGAGCCTTAGGTGAAACCTTAAGATAGGAGAGGACGGATAAAAGGAGGTCGTGACTGACGGTATTGAAGGCATTGGAGAAGTCAATTAGAACCAAAACCGTTACTTTGGAGTTATCAATGCCCTCTCGAATATCACCAGTCACTTTGAGGAGAGTGGAAGTAGTGCTATGGCCAGGTCTGAATCCGGATTGGTATTGACTCAACAAATTATGCCGGTGTATAAACCGGCCCAGTTGTTTATGTACACAGGCCTCTAGCACTTTTGAAAGGAAAGGTAGGATGGATATGGGTCGAAACTGGTTGGGAAGAGAAGGATTGGAAGTCTTGGCAAGAGGGATAACGTGGGATTTTCCCCACAAGGACGGAAAGGGACCAGACTCAAGGGAAAAGTTAATGACGTGGGAGATCGCCGGCAGGAGTTGGTCCAAGATGGTAATGACCATACGGCGGCTGATGTTGTCATGTCCCACGGCATTAGATTTTATGGAAAGGATTATCTTTTTGATATCATCCAAAGTCTCTGGAGAAAATTGGAAAAATTCAATGTCGAGTTCGGGTAAGTTATTTAGGCATTTAACTGCCAGACACTTGGTCTGGTGATCCAATGGAGTGGAAGTTGTGAAATATTGGTTAATATCATCCAAACCAAGTGTCAGACGGAAGTCACATCGATGCTGCTTGCCAATACCAAAAGTTCCAAGGAACTTCCAGATATTGGCAGGCGATGAAGAAGTTATATTGTTGAGAATATGTCGGCGTTTTGCATTTCGCACCATTTGATTACACCGATTCCTTGCTGATTTGAAAAGCGCCCAGTTTTCCTCGCACCGTTCCCTTTTATATTTCCTGAAGGCCCGACCCCTTTGCGCATTGCCATTCGGACACCTACCGTAATTTTTATTGGACAAAATTAAGAATTTTTGCTATTACCACACTATTACCCTTCCTCTTAAGACTAATACTTAGCCTGTGACATGCCGACTAATCGGCACTCAAGCAAATGACGCTTTTATCGCTGGAGTAATTACGAACTAAAATTATATATTTGCACGATATTTTCGTCGTGTAAATAACTTTTTATGATCAAGCCAACCATAATTCTAGCTATATCCATGATTATATAAAGTGCATATACCGTCACGGGACTGAGTTTGCGTTTCTTATAATATGGATGTCCTAGAACCATGACTTCCGCATCCATTATTTTATTTAATATGGATTAAATTACTAGTCTTAGGCCCACTTGCACAACGATTCTTCAATTGAATTAAGATGTATTTAATGAGAAAAAAAATATTAAACACCACTAGCGTCTTGCACAACGAAAAATTTGTCGAGTAATATGATTTAAGAACTGTCAAAATGAATTACCGAAAATCGGCTGTTTAGTGGCTAATTTCATGTAAGAACTGTCACACTGATGTTGGCATCTTGTCATTAGCGACGAAAATTATCTTTAATTATATAACTGGACCGGACGACGCAGCAGGGGGAGGCCTATGTCCAGCAGTGGACGTCCCTAGGCTGACATGATGATGATGATGATATAAATGATAACAATGTACCTACTTGTGTTATTGTTAACCCTTGAATCCTACACTATTTGGCGCACATGTTATTCCTACACTGGGGTGCTGGAACACCCCATACTAAAATTACTGTAATCCTTAAAATAAAAAAAACAATTCATGAAAATACGTTTTATTAAACATAATCGGTAACTTCAGATCACAAATCAGCCTTATTACACAAAGTTAAATGTAGTTTGAGCAACAGCGCTTGTAGGATTTGGTCCTTTTTTGAGGATCACTGCAATGGACTAAGTTGGCATCCGGTAACGGTCCTCCAAATGTTCATGTATCAGTTCCAAACCTAATTTCAAAACTGTCTGCTGAAACTTTATATTTGGCTTATAATTTGATCTTGAACACTTGTAAAGAACCCAGGAATTACAACTGGTCCCAACTTCTATTTCTTCCTCGCCAGATTTGTGGTCTAGAATAGAGCTTATTTCTTCGTAATTCAAACCTTTGACAGCCATCAGAAACAAAATAAATAAGCTTCATTGAATTTTACCTTCATAATATCTAAAATATCTGTATTTAATTCATATAAGACTATTGTTTTAATAAATAATCAAATTTAATAACTTATTACATATAAATGCATCAATCGTAATAAATAAATAATCTTACGATTTTACTACACTGGGGTACTGGCGTACCCCACAGCACTTATACAGGCGACCACACAACGCGGTCCCTCGTCACGGTATTGACGTAACGCGAGCGGTTGACACCAAACTAAAATACTCCGACGCGCGAATTCGTAGATATTAAAGAAATTGAGATATTTAGAAAACAAATCGGTGTGGGGTGCACCTGCACCCCATGTAGGGTTCTAGGGTAATGCTCAAAAGTTTCTAGTTATTATTTGTCAATTGTCATTTCGTTGCTAGGCGACGACAATGCGTTTTGTTTTATGCTCAAAGTATATATAGACTAAGGTTTTATGCGAAACCATACGCATAACATCGTTAAAATCGTAACAAAAAGGCTTCATGCCATGAAACAAAACGTAGAAACTACTTTACCGACCTTATAAAATGTTTAACTAAGCGTTGTTGTCGTTGTGCAAGAGGACGCTAATTACTTTTAACTTAAATTATTTTATGCTGTTAATTCTGTTCAACGAATTTAAATTAAGGAGTGACTTAAATCAAACGTTACGCAAGTGGGCCTTAGTTTCATGTGTACCTTAAACCTGACAAGCTAGCGAATAAGATTTACGTTACCGTTTCAAACTGGACTGGTGCAGGAAAAACAATAGTGTTTACATTTTTCAATGTTTTTCTTTGCTTGAGTTGGATAATTTGGATATGGCTATGTTTTAATGATCAGTGATATTGCGAAAAATATAAGCTGTGCCATACGACATTTTTCTTGTTAGAGAGTAGGGTGCTTCAAATATAACGAATTAGTAGATTGCAATACTTGTACATACGGCAATATTGTTTTTTTATTTTTATTTATTAGGGATAAACAAACAGTGACACATTATCCTTAGACTAATAGTTAGATTTTAATACTAATACAATTTATTTTTACTCAGTCATGATGCAATACGTCATTCCGTTCACTATCTTAAAAAAATATTTTCTATGATTGTGTGTTTCACACGTTCACACCAGCTAAATAAACACTTTATTTATAAGCTCTTCAATTTGTTTCAACTCACAGCCTCTCACAACTTCAAGAGTCTTAAATATTATACGCTATTCAATTAAAACAACACCGACCAACTTAAATAATTAAATGAGAAGGTGTATTGTAATACCTACATAATGTAGGCCTCAGACAGAATGGATCTCGTCAATGAAGAAGGACATCTGAATAGGCGCTTGCCGTACTTTTTAATAGCATCAACTATTAAACTGTCTTCTCATTATACTTTACTGGATGACCGCGGGTTTACTCATAGGTTCATATCTTCTCACAGTAACTTTGGAGTAGGGTTGCCATGATATTTTTCGATCGTGAACTAAGTAATATTTGTCTTTTAAGTTATATTAATCTAATCTTATACTAATATATAAAGCTGAAGAGTTTGTTTGTTTGTTTGTTTAGTTGAACGCGCTAATCTCAGGCACTACCAGTCCGATTTGAAAAGTTCTTTCAGTCTTAGATAGGTCATTTATCGAGGAAGGCTATAGGCTATATATAACATTGCACTTTGAGCGACGGGAGCGGAGCAGTAGCCTTAAACAACGCGGCTGGTACCGCGGGCATCATCTATAGTCGTATTTTTAATTAGACGAAGCCAACTGACAGTAGCTAATGTCACTTTGTAAAATAATGCTGCCATATTTAAAGTAATAGTGATGCGTTTAGTTCTCGTTCAATCAGATGAACGAACAATGAATGTGAATAGTTAATCATTTATATATAATCATATATATGATATATTGCAAGAAATAACAAAACATTCAAAATGACAGAAGTAAAAAAACTTTTTGAAGAAGGACTTCAACATATTACTCCTGAAAAATGGAGTAGCTGCGTGTCTCATATAATTAAAGAAGAAGACAAAATGTATGTGTGACTCGTCTACATGATCGACAATGTTTCAGACAGATTTATAATTAATGTCACCGAAAGCGATAGTGATGATTTTTTATCTGATGATGAATAAACACAAATTTAAGTAATAAGCGATGTTTTTTATTTTCATAACCTACCTATAAATTTTTATCTCTTATACATTTATAGTTTCAACTACATGATGTATTGAAAATAGGACAGTCTTACAAGTTTCCTCGCGATGTTTTCCTTAATGTTTAAAACACTCGGTATTCAGTATAGGTAAATACTATAGGAACATAGTTTCGAAAACTCGTTGGTATGTACAAAGCACGACTAAAATTCGAACACCGTACCCGATATCGGCCTTTCGGCACACTAACTATACACTAGACAATCGAGGCAATTTCATTCATTCAAGAGTTTTTTCAATCATTCACTTTGTCACAACACTATTTTTATTTCATCATAAACTGACAACACAGTAAACGTCAGTTGACTTCGTCTAATAAAAAATACGACTATAGTATAATATAATGCGAAAGTTCACCTGAGATTGTTTCGTAATTTGAAGTCCAGATTGTAGGATAAAGGTGTAAAATGTGAAAGTACTATAAAGAAACGGACACTAAAATGTACATAATATATGAATACCCTTTAATTTCTCAAAGGTGACGTAGCAGCGATAGCCGAGTGGAAAGACCGACAGACTGCCAAGCAAAAGGTCTCGGGTTCGAATCCACGGCACGCACCAAAGACTTTTCGGAGTTAAGTGCGTATTAAATTGTTAATTATCGCTTGCTAAACGGTGAAGGAAAACATCGTGAGGAAACCTGGATGTCTGAGAGTTCTCCATAACGTTCTCGAAAGACATCTGAAGTCTGCCAACCCGCACTTGGCCAGCGTGGTGGACTATGGCCTTACCCCTCTCATAGTGAGAAGTGGCCCGTGCCCAGCAGTGGGACAGTATAAAGGGCTGATGATGATGATGATGACAACATTTTAAACGACTTTGTTGTCCATTCATCCATCCATCTGTCAGTATAATTTTTTTGGCAACTGCAATCTTTTGAGTCACATGATACATGACACAGGTTCGCACTTATATTTTAAAGACCATATAAATATCTAGAATAGCACTTCGAAACGAAGAAGCTCTTAAAATTATGGCCAATCTACAGTGTACAGTATATTTTACAAAGCAGAGGCACAGTATTGTTGATTGAATTCGAGTGAGAGTCCTATTCAAATATCGCCATTGTTTCTCCCGTGTTTAAAAATGGAACGTCCTTTCAAGTCAACACGACGCGGCATCGTTGGCATGGGAACGAAACGTCACCTGTCAACATGACAGAATAAATCATAGAGTAATATTGTCATTGAGAAATAAAAAGGTTGGCTCGTTACTTTCACGTAAACGAAAATGCTTGTTGTGCCTTAAATCAACGTCAGCGAAAGAGTAATAAGCTAGAAATATCCAGAGAGTGTTTGTTTTTTGTTGGAAACGCATTCGTCTTTGTGATGGATAATATGAACTGTACTCTCTCAAATGACTAAACATTAACACAAATTAGAGTTTAACGTTAAAAGTTAATGAAGCAACATTTTTTTACATTGAATGTTTGTTCACTCTTGGTTAAACAGTAATTTGTTTTTGTTAGTCAGTGCGGTTGAAAAGAAACTATTAGTATCAGTCTTACTTACTTTTATAATTTATATCAATGATAAAAACTCAGGTCACGGAACTAGGGAAGGTGATTGCTCTGAGTACAAATGCTAGAAAAGCTTTTAGGTACTATATTCTTGGGTTTACGCGAATGTTACACATTGAAATTAAACTACAGTTTACGGATTTTATCGCGTTATATTACAGTTTACGGATTTTATCGCGTTATATTACTGTCACTGGTTATTTGTTATTACATTTAAACCGAAAGATCTAGAAACTACATTTTTATTACAAGCCGACGTTTCGAATTCTTTACAGGATTCATGTTCACGGCAGACTGAGGTGATATTTGTCTTTGTCTTGAATTTAAAAGTTATCTCAAAGTACCCGAACATTTTTCAACTATTGGTGTTACTATCTACGCAGAATGTGCTCACTGTGTCTTGATGTCTTCTGGTGACTTTGTCCTTTTTGGGTTTCATTAGCCTGATAACAGGGTCCCAAGCTGGAGGTACATTCCAACCATCTTCCCTATTGAAATTAGGATGTTTTTTAATTTCAATAGCTTCACGTATCATTCTTGGAATAAAGCGGTGTTCTTTTGCGAGTATCTGTGGTTTAAGTTTTGATTGAAGCTCGCTTCAAGATGTAGCCAATCTTGTCGGTCACGCCCTTGATGTATGGGAGGACAGCAGGTTGGCTCTCTACTGTGGCTGGCTTGTTCTTCGGGGACCTGTGACGTTGGCGCGGTGGTCGGAGCTTGTTGTCTTGCAGAACTTGCTTGACATGTTGAAGCTCGGCGTCCAGGTGTTTCTTGTCACAGATCCCCCGGGCTCTCTGAAACAAAGACATTCCTACGGTAGCTAACTGTTTAGGATGGTGGTGAGATTCACCGTTTAAGTACCTATTTGTATGTGTCTTTTTCCTATACACAGTGTGGCTCAAAGAGTTGTTTTGTTTCCTGATAACAAGTACATCTAGGAAAGCTAAAGAATTGTTTGCCTCTAATTCCATTGTAAATTTGATGTTGTTATGAGTAGAATTAAGATGGTCTAGGAATACATTAACACTATCTGTTGGTAAAATTGTAAGTGTCATCTACATACCGCTTGTATAACTAACATAACCTCGGTGTGATGGTGGCAGTCTGCAGGGCTCGCGCCTCGAAGTCCTCCATGAATATAACGCGATAAAATCCGTAAACTGTAGTTTAATTTCAAAGCTTAGGTACTTATAGAATATTCACTAAAATGAAGTTTTGCGGTAGAAACATTTTATATTTTTCATAATTGTCGGTTTTTCAGTTATCAATACGGTTTACCAAAATAGTTGTTACAACTAGCGAATTTCACTATCTCTATGTTGTTATGTTACAGAATATGCTGTTAATGTTGTATTTCAGACTATCCTCGAAAATCTCAGACAATTCTACTCAAAGATTAACGGGCTATTTTATCCCATCTTCCCTACATATCGATATGTTAAGGATAACCACTCACACCTCTATTGAAGTCTATTCTATTGGTGGTATTGATTTTCTAATTCTACCTCTGACACAATATCTGAAGCATTTAGCCAAAAACGAGTGGTATGCAACCAAGCTTCTTTAGATCCAATTCACGTTTAATTTCTGCTTTTGGGCTCTTTTTTACTTAACAAGATACTGAAGTTCTGAATTTTGTCACTTGTGTGCAAAATCTATATTACAAACTCTAAAATTTCCTTCATATGATAATGTTCAGGCAGATGAATAAAGCAATATGTGAGGCAGGCACATTTACATTTTAAAAGGCAAATAAAATATCCAATTAGATTTTGTTACTGTGTTATACGCAAGTAATAAAATAAAGGAATAAAGATTAGTTAAATCTTTACGGCATGTTTAACGAATTTATCTGTTGCTGGGACCTTTCATACCGGTTTACAGCCGATTTATGAGCACACGAGTTAAGTGCTACGCGGAAAAGTGAAACCATGTCAGCGGAGATGGTATTATGTTTGCTATTATTAATTTATTGCGTATGGAAATCAGCGTGCTGAATGCGAAATGAATGTTACTAATTAAAGTCTGCGTAGTATGTATGTGGTCCAACGGATTAAAAATACAATATTTCACTACCTACTCCATTTCATTACGTAGGTGTCGTATGACTAAAACAATTTAAAAAATTAAAAAATAAACACGAAGCAAATAGTTTCTTTGCATGGAAACGGAACACGTAACTTCAGTCCTACTGTGAAGCACAAGTTCAGCAGTGGACAAACCGCCCCTTTTATATTTGCAGGTGTCAACAGGCTAGAAAAAATATAGTTTCCTAGCAAACATCTACAATTAAATCAACATAATTTCAAATATGGTAACCCTATATCCATGGGAAAAATCTCTGGAGAGTGAAAGGCCCAGGTGTGCGTACGTCCCTACTTAATAGTTTTAATGGACACTTGTCATCGGTAGTGTGGTAGTCGCGCGGGATCGTGGTCACGGCTCGCGATAACGTCGGCGATTGCGCACGCGGGGCTTGCTACTTCTTGATACGACTATGTAGGGCCCACGTGTATCTGACGGAAGATACGGCGATTTATTGACACGGCGCACGTAGTAATTAAAAGGCATCATAGTTGCATGTCCGTCAGTGGCGTGCCGGGGTGACTGTATGAACTGAAATGAAATAAGTACTTAGTTATATGTACATATTGACCATGCTACCAAAATTGGCAAACACTCTGTTGACTCGACGGCATATCGGTATATCTGACGAAAGATACGAAGTGCACCGTCGAAACGGAACGTCAGTCAAGCGCATTTAGCGGTAGTTCCTGATAACTAAGTAAATAGTGGCATCAGTACATGACAATTGCATATACACTAGCGCTATCTTGTGGATACCGATGGTATGGACCACGAGAAGACAATTAAGAATCCTGAATCACGCTACTAAATTTTACTCGCGATTGCTCATTTATACTTACAAGTATTTGTCTCTGACAGCAAGCCACGGTCCAGCAAGCACGATCAGATAGCCTGGATGGATCTTCCTTCTAGAAGGTGGATGATACATCGTTTCTCCAACCATGACGAGGCGTTTTATTGTGATGTGTGCTCGAGCCTTACATAGCCTACTCTTCGCGGCGAACCTTTTGTCAGATGTGTGAGGGCTCACAGTGCGTAGGGTAGGTACTCGCGTCGTGGGAACACCTCGTGCCTAATGGTAGTTTAAGTGATAGTATTAGCAGTATTATAATACAGTAGCGGTTGTTGAATAGCCATCGGTTGAGTAATAGTGTGTTGACAATGTGAGAAAACAATCAAAGCCTGTTCGAATGTGAGAAGTCATATAATTTTGATGACTAGTAGATAACCAACATGGCAAATCAAATATGTAAAGGAAATTTATCAAATTATCTATTACGACTTTACATACATAGTACGGTATCTATTGCAATATTATAGGTAGGTCAGCAAATTAAAAGTATTGCCGCCTTATTACAAAACGTATTTAGCCCTGTGCCCACCTGTCTAAAATTGATTTAAAACGTAAAATATAGACAGATTTTCGTTCAATTATTATCACAAAAATTCTTTGAAATTATTAGCGTTAAATTGAATAACTACCTATTTCAAAAAGCCTTTTTTAATTTGTCAATCAAAGACTAAACCTGGTATTATGTCAAAGCCTTGTTTTGTAATAAGGCCCTTGGGGTTTAAATTAGTGATTAAATATTCGCAGTAACATATTGTCGAGTGATTATAGCCATAGTGAGTCCATTATGATTATGTGATTATAGCGGATGTGTTTGAAATTATTGTACGGTGTGTGTGAAAAACAGACAACGCATCCTATATAAATCTTGCATCACGGTAGCTTTGTAACCATTGACGAGTCATAACCAGAATCCGTAGATCTTACAAAGTATTGTCCCGTGTGGGATCGAACTCTCAAAACTTGACGCAATGTTAGCGCGCGAAGTGGCAAACTACTACGCCATACTTGCAGTCAAATTGTAACCATATTGCCTATGTTAATTATCTCCCAAATGGCAAACAACATAGCTGAAATAGCGAGCTGAAAATTGAAATTACAGTACTGGATTGCGAAGCTAACTGCGCTGTAAATACATTTGTAGCCTCAAATATCTGGTAAAGCACATTGTCTATTAATTCCGAGCTTGCACTATTCAAGATAATTTCACCGTAGTGGCTTTGTTTACACGTGGCGTAAGGTTTTTACTAAATATAGCCACGCTGAATGAGTCGCTGGGTGTTCTTCCAAGTTATCTACACAACAGCAGGAAGTTGGAGGTAAACAGACAGTTCTGTGGAAACGATGAAAGGGCGCACGTTTTCATATATTTGTAAACTATGGTGCAATTCAAAAGTGCAGGCCGACTGAGTAAGTACGTGAGACAGAATGAACAGATGGCTTCATCTTCACGGATCATATGTTTTTCTTGTTCAATGATGTCTAGTACATTAATTTGATAGTTGATTCGACTTTAGTAAGTATTTCAATGAATCAATAAGTTACGCATGTATGGGTTTGATGTCGCTAGAACGGAACTGCGTACCTGCGTGCTGATTTGTACTTTACTGATATTATTTTTATATTTACTCTAAATTTCGTTGCTCTAAACTAACAAACGTGTCAACTGAGAACGTCATATAAGGTCATGATTTAGGGATTCTTTTGATTAACAAAATAAACAAAAAAATAATATCGGCCATAACAAAATACTTTTGATAAGTTTTCCTATTTCGGCATCTAAACAACTGGTAGGTAGTCGTTTATATTATAACCAAAAGTAATAAAATGACTGGATTATATCCATAATTATTATTATTATCATCATCATCAGCCTGCCGTAGTCCACTGCTAATATAATATAAGTAATTATAATTTCAGAAAATAATAAATTATAATTCAATATTTTTATAATTGTCCGTGTGGTGACGGATTAAGAATACGGAATGTCACCACCCCATATCATCCCATGGCTGGGTGTCGTAAGAGCCGACAGAGGGAGCATATTATGCAGAGCAAAACACTAAGAGAAGCAAAACTTGATACAAAGCCTATACCAACCCGTTTGGCCAGCGTGGTATAGTAGGCCAATTCCTCCTTTCAAAGGGGAGGCCTAATCCAGCAGTGGACTGTTAAAGGCTGATGATGATTATTATAATTGCAGGTAATTATTTTACTTCTAAATATAGAAAACAATAACTTTAGAAGGTAGGTTTGTATGCTCCTAATAATAGATGTTCAACTACCTATAGTAATCAAGCAGTATTTTTCACAATTAATAAAAATAATTTTAGCACCAATTAAATAATAAGAAGTGAAATCCATTACAAGAAATTACATTAATCAACATCAACGTCATAATGCATTAACATTTCTCTAAGGTGACGTGTTTATTAAGTCAAATGTTACTATGCATCCAATGTTGCATGAACTGGCATGGAAACTTTCGTTTGGCTTACTGTCTATGTTACCGCAAAAAATTACGTCTTGGGACCTCATGCCGAGCAAGTAATGAACTGTTAAATAATTTTAGATGAACTGGGTCAATTTTTGTGCGCACTGCGTACAAAAAAATAAATCTACTTAGTTTTCTTTTTATTTTACGCGGCACTAGCTGTAACGTGATATTTTTAATTTGCGGTTAACACTTCTTTTACTTTTTATTTGTCACTGTGGTACCAAATATACTTACTGGATGACACTAAGATTGCGCCTGCATTGTTTGTTGTGGGTTCGATTCCCATATAGTTTATAGGTTTAGATGTTTAAAATTCACTTATTCTAAAGTTTTATGCAACGACTCTATTTTTTCGATACACGCTTCATAGGCAGAATATAGGTAAACACAGTTCGTTGCGCCGTATTTAATTTTGAGTAGAATTGTTATCCGTTGTTTGGGGTTGTTTTACTGATATCGTTGCTTATTGATATATTCTAGAATATTTAAACCCGTATTACCTACAAAACGATACGAGACCGTGGATCCGTTTCGGTATCTTGGTTCGATGATCACAAACAAAGGAAACAGCGAGCCAGAGATAAGAAGACGTTGCGGCATGGCTAGGACAGCAATGACTGAACTGAGCAAAGTGTGGAGAGACAGAAACATAACAAATCGAACAAAGTGCATCTCGTTCGTACACTTGTCTTTCCCATCGGCCTCTATAGTGTCGAGACGTGGACAATCAAGGCAGCCGACAGACAGAGAATCGACGCCTTTGAAATGTGGTGCTGGCGCCGTATGTTGAGAATACCATCGACAGCCCGCCGCACAAATGTCTCGATCCTAAAACAACTTAAAATAGAGGATACTCAGCGCCTGTCTACGACCTGTTTGCGATGTATAATGCAGTATTTTGGCCACGTAGCACGAAGAAATGACGACAGTTTGGAACGCCTAATAGTGACAGGGAAAGTGGTAGGTAAAAGACCTAGAGGCCGTAGTCCCAATTGATGGTCCGACCAGATATCGAAGCAACTGGCGATATCGCAACCGATGGAGACAGCTAGTTGACAGAGTCAGAAGGAGTCACGATCCTCAGCACTGAGGGAAACGACTGAAGAGAGACCTACAAAAGTTAAAAAGAAACTAATTATAAGAGACTACCCAAGAATTGAGAAGAATATGCAACAAAATCAATACTCGTATCATCAACGAATTGAAAATCCCAGTGTTTACAATCAATAACATACTTATTATCTTTATTTTGAGTATGTTGATGTTGAATCGACGAATACAAAGGTACGGTGTTGCCAGATGTGTAGATAGTATTGTATCGCTATTTCTGTTTCGTCAGTCTCTAATATACATAACACGCGTGTACGTGCATGTGTCAGAGGCAGTTATTTTGAGATTCTAAGATCCTATCGGGAGTGTTCGATTTTAATTTAATTTTCATACCATAGGGAAAACTACTGACGGCCGAGATGACTTTTTAAATAGGAATTAAATGGAACTAGTGCACATTCAAAGATATATAACAGATAATAGAATGCTTTGCTTGCAGATAAATTGGAGTTACACACAATTATAATTTAATTATGGTCTACATTTCGAAGCTGCTATTCTAAGCTGCTTGGCTTACAAAATATTATAGTTTAAAAAAAACTATATCGGTCTTAAGATAGAATGTGAAATTTTCTGTCCATGTATCTAATTTTATACATAATTATGTACAAGAACTCAATTGCAGTGTCTTAGCGGCTCTACTAGTGAATCTATCACCCAGTTATTTACACACAGCCACAAAATCGCATCAAAATCGGTCCAGCCGTTTAAGCTCACAGTGACATACATAAAGCAACAACAAAAGTTATAACCATCTACATTATCTAAAAAGCTGTATTAAAAATAGTAAATCAAGTGCCCAGTTTAGATGCGCGGCTCCGTCGTAATGCGTCGATGTTGAAACATGGAGTTATGCATCAAAATCAGTTCAGCCGTTTAGGATTACAATGATATACGTAATAATATAGTAGGTAACAACAAAGTATTTCACAATAAAATTTTCTGTCTGTCTATCTAATTTAATTAGGAACTAGAACACATTATATTGCTCTACTGGCTCTACAAGTAAATCTACACAGACACAAAATCGCATCAAAATTGATCCAGCTGTTTAGGCGTACAGTGACATACATAAAGTACTTCACTATCTACATTATCTAATAAGCTGTATCCCAAATAGTAAATCAAGTGGCGAGTATTGTAGATGCGCTGCTCAGTCGACATTTCAACGTCGATGTTGAAACTCGGAATTATGCCCGACCAGACGTTTCGCTGTCAGACTGACGTACCAACATTGCTTCACTACACACATTTCCAATTTCCTATTGTGAACGCCTAATGCATTGTGCTTTGTACTTTGGGAAAGCGAAATGTGGAGCAGAAGCAGGATTGTATGTCTTTGAAGTCTGCTTTCTTGACTTGTACCTACATACATACATACATACATACATACATACATAGACTCACGCCTGTTTCCCCGAAGGGGTAGGCAGAGGCATATTAAACGCCCACTTTTCGCCAGTGTTTTGATCCCACGTAATAGGTGGCGAGCCTATTGCCGCTTATCGGGATATTTTGTTTGCCAGAGCCTCGTCCGTTGATCGGCAGGTGCACCACTTGCAGGTGAGGTTGGCTTGGGACCCTGAGTTCTTGGTGGGAACCCTCTGCACCCTCCTACGTACATACCCATACGGCCATACCTACATACATATATATTTGGATTCGAGATAAACTCTACCAGTCATCATCATCAGCCCTTAATACTGTCCCAATACTAGGCACGGGCCTCTTGTCACTTATGAGGGTAAGGCCTCTACCAGTACTTCAGTAAATTTTCTGACTTGCGGATTATATCAATGCATAACCGGGAGCTTGCCTCTTCGAGAGCACTTTAAGCCGTCTGTCCCGGCTGATCTGAAGATCTTGGACAGTCATTATCGATTGTAAGTAACCTTGGATATACTGACCCTGGTCTAAGCTATAGAGTATAGTCCTTTCGATTAGGTTAGGCGGCAATGTTTCTGTGGAAAAGTTAATATTCCGGCTTATCTGATTAAAACTGGACTGCCTCCGTGGTCCAGTTGATAGCGTATGCGACTGCTGATCGGAGATCCCAGGTTCGATTCCCGGGTCGGGCAAAAGTGTTACTGGGTTTTTCCGAATACTCAGTAGCAGCCCGGAGCCTGGTGATGTGCCCGGTAACAGCAATAGGCTCGCCCCCTATTATCTAAAAATTCATGGCGAAATGTGGGTGCAATATTACACCTCTGCCTACCCCTTCGGGGATACAGGCGTGAGTCTATAAATAAATAAATAAAATAAAAATCTGATTAAAAATAATACTAGGGACTCCAAGGCAAAAGTCTTGAAGGACCGAGGCAACGCTAAGACGATGATGATTACGATGCGAGGACGTGTTTATATCGGTTATTTCATCCAATTTCCAATTTCATCATTAAAATTAATAGACTAAAACAGCGAACGTTGGTCGTAAATTAATCAAGAGTGAATGCACTGATTAAAATTTGTATAAAATGTATTAAAACGTAATAGATTTTCTAAAGAGATAAATTTATAACAAATGTATCGCTATGCAGTTAATATAGTTAGGTGAACGTCGAGGCTAGTTTCCTGTTATTTTATAACTTTAGCTATCCTAATCATCAATATAATAATCTGCATTGCATCGTTATGAAACTAAATTTTTCGTGAAAGGTACTCTAAGGTCTACCAGACCTGTAATGTAGATAATACACAAAGTTCCGTGTACTTACGTATTGTGTCACTATCCCTTTTGAATATCGTCGGTATGGTGAGGACTAAGAAAAATACTTGAAATGGTGAAATGGTATCTTTGGTAGGAAGGTATCAAATTCTATACCAACCCGTCTGGCCAGCGTGGTATAGTAGGCCAAACTCTCCTATTCTCTCAGTGTTATAATGACGCAAATAAGGAGAAGCCTATGTCCAGTAATAGACTACGAAAAGGCTTTATGGTGCATCCTTCACTCAAATTTGAAACGATTGTTGCTCATAAGATTATAATAATATTTTCTACCACATACACACATTACCATCTAGTCCCAAACCAAGCAGAGCTTGTACTATGGCTACTAGTTATTGGATAAACATACATATATACTTTTTTTTGTAAATACATACATATTATACTTACAAACACTCGAATACTCAGTAGCAGCCCGGAGTCTGGTGATGTGCCCAGTAACGGCAATAGGCTCGCCCCCTACCCTATTACGTGGGACCTAAAAATTAATGGCGAAATGTGAGTGTAATATTTACACCTCTGGCTACCCCTTCGGGGATAGGTACAGGCGTGAGACTATAAATAAAAAAAATATAAAAACACCCAGACCAAGACAAACATCCATGTTCACGCACACAAATGTTTGACTTGAGCGGGAATTGAACCCGCAACCTTCAGCGTAGCAGTCGCTTACAATCCCGCTGCGCCAACCGGTCATCCCAGATTACCCGTGTTTTTCTCAAATAAATACAGCGCTTTTTGTGTTTGCATTTTTATTTGCGAACTCAGAATCACAGCAACAGTTTAACTTCTTAAAGACATTAAAAGAGATCTCAGTGAAAATCTTGTAGTACCTAATGTTGTTATAAGATTTTGAATAATTGTTACTTTCACTTCTTTACATTTACGATGTTATTTTACTGACTCATTGCCGTCTAGCTGAGGTCTTAAATAACAGTTTTATGTGGACACAAGTATTAAAATAATTGTTTTCGAATGCCTGTCAATGTCAATCAAGATACGAAAACATTTTACGTGGAAGTGTGCAAACATTTATTACATTAAGCAGATGTCCAGTGTTTCTTATGTCCTTTCTTGCGATTATAAGCTTGCCCCGATATTTAATCTATCCATGAATTTGGCCATGAAATATTCATATTTTTTTACATATTTTGTATGAACCTGCCTTTGACTGCCTCCGTGGTCCAGTGGATAGCGTATGCGACTGCTGATTGAAGGTCCCGGGTTCGATTCCCGGGTCGGGCAAAAGTGTTACTAGGTTTATCCGAATTTTCAGTAGCAGCCCGCAGTCTGGTGATGTGCCCGGTAACGGCAATCGGCTCGTCCCTTATTACGTAGGACCTAAAATTCATGGTGAAATGTGGGTGTAATACCTATTACGGCTCTGCCTACCCATTCGGGGATACAGGCGTGAGCCTATAAAAGAAAAAATCTTTAGTAGCCAAATCTACGGATAGATCAAATATTGGGATCGGTCGTATGCTGAACTCGACGCGGCCGTCTCTTCGATTTCTCGTAGGTAGTTCGTAGGCGGTGTAGCTTCGATCTTTCAGCTTATAATACTAAACACAATACTAGGTGTCTATTTAAGAAATAATGAGAACCAGCAGTCATGTTTATATACACATATGAACATTATTGTTTCTTCAACTCGTGTGAGATTTTATTACATTAGTTATTATATATAGCCTGAAAGTAAAGAGAACGGGCAAGATCAAAACCTTTCATACCGTTGTCAATACGTCACAATTGTGTGTCACTCTCATCAGTCTCATCTAACTCTTGTCAAAATTAGCGATGACTATCTCTACCACTCATCGCTTTCTACTGTTTCTACTTTAACTGTTCTCTATCATTCATCTACATCTTACCTTCGAGCTAAACCTGTCCTAACATGTGTTGTCTGTTGACAATCATCTGGCAGTACCATATGTCACAAGGATGGAGAGAAAAAAAAACAACAAAACAAGGTGCGGAAGTGGCGGGTCGCGCATGCGCGGTCGCTCGGTAGTGGCAGTGCGGGCGGAGGGTGGCAGCATCGACTTAAGCGAGGGTCCCGGCCCGCGCGCGCCAGTCAGCTGACGAACGCTGTCGCGCACGCACGCCCATCTTCCCGACAAACGCATCGGTATCGCGCAGTGACCGCACTCTCGTGTGATAAAACAAACCCCTCGTGTTCATAACCACATACAATGGCCACCTACGCTCAGTTCAAGCACGTCGAACTCTACAAAATCGGGCACGGAAAGAATAGGTAAGTTTTTTTTAAGTTTTACAGTGCGGATGCTGCATGAAGCGTTTTCAGTTTCATCTTTGTTTCAAAGGTCAGGGGTTAGACAGGACTTGAAGGAGCAATAAAAATATTAAAATCATATTTAATTATCTGACGTGCAAATTACTATAATTTGATTTATTAAACATTACAAAATAAATTATTGTACATATTTTATGCCAGATCCCAATAAGTTGAATTAAAAATTATTATTTTTTCCTATAATAGATGACAATAAAACCGCATTAAATCAAAGTTAAAAATTATTTCATTTATAACTCATAAAGCAATGACTGAAAAAAATGAACCCTCCCTTGTGGTTGTCTGATTCATTAACATTTCTTTCTCATTATCATGGAAGTAGATAAATCAAGGGAATCCTTATGAAAAAATCACATTATTCAAAGTTACGGCGTTATGTTAATAGTTTTTATTTTTTACGTGCGGTAGCTGGCATCGGAAAATGTGAGTTTTCACGTAGGAGCGTTGAACTCTGCTGTAATGCGGAGGGCGACAAATCAGAAACTTTACAGCTGTACCTAATATATTATGTTATATGATTTTTAACAAGAGTTCCCATCTTAAATTCCTATATACCTGCGTTTCCTGTATTTCAAAGTATTAATATTTAATTGTTTTTCCAAAGGATTTCTAATAAGACTATCTGCTTGTACCTGCTTTTATAAACGAGTAATAATTTAAAATAGGTAAATCTTACGTAGCTTCGTTATACTCGGAAGTATTTCTAATAAGACTAATGTAGTACATAATTATTTAAAAATGTTTCATCATTTTAAATAATCCTTCTAACTAAGAAAATAAAATTTTATTTTTCGTGGCATCGTAGAAATATTTCACTATTGATGTTATTCAAATTCGACGTAAAGCAATAAAGTAAATCAAAATCAAATTGGACTTTGAGTTACTTTATCGCTATCCGTCGAATAGTACAATATTTATCATGTTAATGTTTTCAATAATCTGTTAGATATTGGTGAGCGTTAAATTTAACATGCGTTTAAAATAAATCGATATTTGTAGCTGTGAAAACAATTTATTTTGAAACATTACGCAATTTATTTGAATAGGTACTTACATGTTTATTTAATGAGTGTAATCCTAATATTTTCATGAAAATTTTGCTCGCTTACATTTGCTTGCTTTACTTAAGCTTTAACTTAGTTATAGTATGTTAAAGTGGCCAATGAAAAAACCATCAATTAAATTTATATTTAAATCCTTAAAATAGATGATAAATGCTCTGCTTTAATAGTTAATCAGCAATTAGTACAAAATATAAGTACTGCACACAGCACCTATTAATTTCAGGTATAGACACTATTTAAAAGAAAATACGACTCGAAAGATCGCGCTTTTTACCTAAAGGTAATACAGAGATAGGTATAACAGATTAGAGACATCCTAAAAACAGGACAGGTTAGACGTATCCTGAACAGAAGAGCATGCATGAGGAATCTGATGGAAGTGAATGAAGCAAGAGAGATATGTCAGGATCGTTGTAAATGGCGTTCCGTAGTCTCTGCCTACCCCTCCGGGAAACAGGCGTGAGTCTATGTATGTAATGTAATACGCAATACGAAATATCTGCAGTACATAGATACTGTCATGGCAGTCATAAACATATGACGAACATAACAGTAATGTGATATAAAATGTGTAAAGATTTGAACATGCGAGGCTCCAGACACGCAACTTTTACCACGCGTGCCCAATCATTCCACCTAGATTTTTGTAAACGACCACATTGCCAGTTAGGCTGGAAAAGGCTAAAAACGGGTCAATTGCCTATTAGGCTAGACTTTTACACGCCTGACAATCCCATAAAAAACCTTGTATTTTTATTATAGTTTTTTCAAACTGTATTTGTGATAAAACTCATGATAATGTGGACATTTTGCTGAGGAAATAGTACTGGTTTGACTTCCAACGCTAAATTAGTTAACTAAGACGGTAGTTCACTTAAACTGGTAGATAAAGGAAGGAGATCACCATCTTTCTCCTTTTTTATGCGTATCTGGGGAGATGATGATGGTTTTTTTTGTTTAGTTACCGTAAATGGTACTGCAGACAAAGTTAGTTGGATGCCGACATTATGTTAAATTACAGAGACTCTGTAGAGTTGGAGAGATTCTGTAAAAACTTAACAATTATTCAAATTGTTTTCTTTCATCAAAAGCATTTATTGTATTTGCTTTTCTATGTAAATTGCCGTTTTTCAATATTACTATCAAGAAAAGCCTTTTGGTATCGAGATAGTTGGTAAAACTATCCTTTAGTAAAGCATCAGTCACAATGCGTTCATTCTGATAAGGTTTATAGAATGAACCATTTTTACAATATTTACAAAAATATGGTAAAAATGGTGGAAAATAATCTACGAGCATTCATACATCGAAATTAAATCAATTTGGTAGAATTTTTACGTGCGTGTAATAAAAACCGTACCATAAAAGCTTGTGAATATGAATGTGCTGTCATCAAACTGCGGACAACTGCGGCAACATAAATGAACATATTTTACCAATATTATTTGGGCAAGTCGGAAAAGAGAGTTCATTTAGAGAATATAAATTATTAAACCTTTCCATACGGTATCAGTTCAAAGTATTATGAAAGAGTAACATACCTACTGTGGTATATACCAAAAGTTGAAGTTTGTATCTTCCTAAGCAGTTTTTTTCCCAAAGCAGAAATAAATCCTGTGTCATGCGGCAATTTTATAAAAATTCAAGCAAGTAATTCAAACAATACTGAAAGTTTGTCTCGTGTGGATATCGAATCCAAATTGCTCGGCTCAGAGGTAAACCTCGAGTAGACGCTTAAATACTACGCCTTTCGGCTAAAATAATAAAGCAATAAATAAATTTAATAACGTATGAATTTGCTTTACTTTTGTGAAGGTAAAATATCAATTTATCAGTGAAGCAGTGTCTAGAGACGCCGCCTTAGGACAGCCTATTAGCATCTCTGAGCATTCAACTCTTGGATCCAGTGTTATCAGTAACCGTTAGGTCATTGATTACTTTATCGAATCGTGCTTAATTTAAGCCGGTTGCTCATGCTCTCGAGATCGATCTCAGTCCTTGAATAAGATTTATGGACTTGAAAGTTGCATTACAAAGAAGATTATGTGCTTCCTTGAATCTGGAAGTGACGGGTAAAGAGAACTTTACAAGAAATTTATAATTTTATATGTAGACAATCTTTGTAAGGACAAATTACAAATAAACTACAACTGACGGATAAAAATCTGTTTGAAATAAATTGACTAAAGTGCAAAGGTAGAACTTACGGTAACTTGGTTGCAATTGGTCAAAAAGGTTAGAGCCTTTTTTTAAATGCCAAAGTTGTTAGTTGTATTGATGGGTACATTGCAACCCATTGAAAATTATTTAATTACTTACATGATAGTAAATAATGTACTTCTATCGTCAGCAAGGTTAAGGGTCATTACATTCCTAAATGATTTTCCTCGGTCTTTAACAGACGCAAAGTGCTCACGATATATTCAAAGTGTTACGTAAAAGTTAGCCCTGTACCAATAAATTAGAGCTTTACTATTTCCAAATACAGTTGGTCACTAATCTAGGCGAAGGCTAGAGGGTGGCCACATTGCGTGCGACTACCAACATTAGCATATTATAGGAAGTGTGTGATTACTCGCCACGGACAGACAGACGCACAACTTACCCTATATATTCGTATTTTAGGTTGGCAGGCCCTTTGCGTCCTTGGCAGGTCTATAAATATTATTATTAGGATTAACCTCATTTGAATTTACGTCTGCTGAAGGAATTGGGGTTGGCGTAAAGGTTATATTCGATTATAGGGTTGAAGATTTTTTGAGTAGACTATTTTTGATTTTACTATGGTTGTAGTAGATATTAGTAGATTTACTGATGTTTTGTATCGGAATATTAGATGACGAATGAGTAGGTTACCTGGTTGCCAAACGAAGGTAGTGATCAAAAGTTAGCTCTTCAGCTTCAATCCAAGTAAATTCGGTAGACATAGTTGGTAGAATATGAGTCTATTGTATGAAACTATCTCCATATATTCATACAATTTCTACCACAAGCTTGTCTAATTTACATACGGTTCTCTAGTTTAATAGTACCTTATTTTCCTCTCTGTACCATCTTAATCGACGGGTATTTGCCCTCTTGTTTTATATATGTGATCAACATAAATAAATCAAACAAAATTGAAACATCAAAGCCATGAAATGCTGCCGATACTTTTATACATTATAGAGCAAGGCTTGATCAGATTTTTTTTTTATGTCAGTGCGGGGATAATTCTTGCGTGAAATATATCATGTATGGCTGTATTTCAGAAAACATTTACATGTATAATGTTTAATATTATATGAGCGGGACGGTCTCCCGTACCAGGAAGGATAAAATCCCAAAATAACTCTTTACTGCAGCTGTTTCTACATAAAATACAAACGGCATTATCCTCAATACAAATATATTTCATCATAGTTTACGCGAAACTTGTAAAAGACACCATATATTCATTCGAATAAGGGTAGTTTTGAAATGAAATTAAATGCAATTATTTTTATAATGTACACACAACAATAAACAATTTGTGACACATAAAAAATAAGTCAAGAGGTAGTATATATGTTTTCGAGTAACCTTTGCTTGCGCCCGCATGCGTATATCTATAGCCTGCGTGCGGGTTGCTCACCGAATCTGAATTTTTTGGTTTTTAAGTTTTCAAACTTATACATTTCCCATCACGCAATTAATACGCATGCGTATTACGGTATACCAGCCTGCGGGTGACAAACGCATACCCGCATATTATACATAAAAAGGCCTCAAAATACTAATAGGTATTTATGAAGTTAGGTAAGTACAACATACTGAACTAATGGAGTTCAAGTGATATGTATTTATTGAGCTATATCGGCATCTCGTTAATCAAACGACGCCGCGATGTAAGCACATGTGGCTACAGTTAACTGGGGACGAAGGAATAGGAATGTGAAGATTTCGAGACAATGTGTTACAGTGTGTGGGTGATGGAAATATCTTCGTGATGTAATATAGTGTTACATCATGCCAGTGTATAATATACACTTGGGACAATTATTTGTGTGGCACACAATTTTTTATAGCCAACTTCGGCAGCATAGTAACATCTGTGAAGCCAGATTTAGCCATAGCCATAGATAGATGACAACCAATTTTGTCAGTCGTCAGTCCCGAGGAGATCTCAGCCATTTTGGAACTAAATCAGTCAGCCTGATTAGAGTGAACATGTGGAAATTACCTAAACCATAGTTTTCTATAATAAACTATCTAATAACTAATTATACAATATCCCATAAACACAGATGCTTTGTACAGATAAGTGCACTATATTTTTTGCCAGAGCATACTGTGTTTACCCATCGATATAATCGCGGCAAGAACTCGATAGAGCTGCGACCGTATTATGTCAGGCCGTGACTTTAGCGACAAGCTGCGCGAGAAGTGTCGGGTGAATTTGTAAATGCGACGCTGAACTCTATTCGGTGGTTGTCGCAGTTACTCAGTATTAGGTCCCGGAATGAGGCGAAAGCTAGGCCGTTTGTTTGTTACGTAGTTTTGAAAGAAAGAACGAAAGAAAGCACGGCCACGGAATTGCATCGATAACTTTACCCGTAGGACATTATCATCATCAAAATCCGCGTAGAATTATGGGTGAGATGAAAACTCGACATCAAACTATGCCAACCCGTATGACCAGTGTGGTTCCACTGTAGGCCAAAATCGATTCGAAGATACCTAATACCTACGTCCACGTGGACTGCGAAAACCTCTATGATGCGGATGATTATGTAGGATCATCCGTATCATGTCGCGCCGCTTGTCGCTCAGTCTGAACTCGTGGTCGCGTTTAACCTATAATCGATGTACCGATAAAAAGTAGCCGCGATGTATTTCTGTATCGAAGGCGTTCGACACACGTCGACCGTCATGTCGCCGAGCCTTGTCCGTTGGCTAATGATATTTTAATAAGAAGCTTGCAAGCTTACTTTGAAAACGTTTTCAGTAATGCACGGTAATTATTTGTGGCTAATGGGGTATCGAGGCTACCTCTAGTTTTATATAATGACTCTTCATGAAATAGAAGGCCTAGAATGATTTGTAAGTGAGTGTTTTGTTTCAGTTCTTTGAACACCCGAATGTAAAAAGACTTAACACTGTATAACACAAGCCTCTGAATCTTACGCGTCTAATATATTGTACAATACGAAAAGTTCTTACACTGACATGTCTTCTCCATCAGGTTCAAACCTGACGTATATTACGACATTAACAAAATAACTTTGCGTTTAAAAGAAACAGCTTCTATAATTTTTAAGTACGTAATTGCTTAGACGCTTTTTAGTACCTTTGTGTTTTTGTCCCTAGTAATAGAAATGGAAATTAAATATAATTATGCAGACAGTTTCACTTTTCGCTAAGCTTTGTAACTCGCCGACTAATAGGCGTATCACAGGAAGGATGTAATTATGTGCATGCATTATCCCGAATTGTTTCAAAAGGACTTGAACTCATAATTCAATTCGGCGGACGAAACATAAATAGTCATGTAAATCGCCAAACGAAGAAAGGAATAGACGGAGATCGTTGTCTACTTGGCAGTTTTCCAAACTCAATAGGTAGGTACGGAAAATGCAATGTGGCAAATCTTTTAAGTACTCGAATCCAACTTAAGTTGACTTTAAAGTTCGTGAATGTTTATACCATTATTACCAACGCTTGAGACTATTGTATATATGAAATGATATGATATGTTACCTCAGTGTAATCCCGGTCTTGGATACAACCAGCATAACTCTAGGACGATGATGACAAAAAATTTGTTTTCTTCAAATATTGGTATATGAGCTTAATATAGTTATTATCTTGGTGAAAATCTTGTTATAACGAAATTGGAGTTGGAAGTTGAAACATGTTCACAACGCTTGGACGAAATTATGGAATGTTGAACAAAACGAAACGCTTTTTTGTCAGTTGCTTCAACGATAGATTACCTCAAACCCTAAAAATAAAACATACCACAATACATTGTTATTAAAGGAAAATTCTGAAAAACATTCGCATATCCATAAAACTTATTACCTACATAATATAACAACAGTTTTTTTATATCAATAATTTACGTTGTAGCGCCATTGCGTGCCTCGGTTATATTCATTTGATAGTATACAAGTTGAGCAGAGCTTTTGCGTTACAGCAGTCGTGATGTTTAGCAGAAGTATGACTGTCACTGGATGATGGACGACCGGAGAGCGCAGTGTAAAGTTTTACAATGTTTTGCGCACGAAGCTCTCTGCAGTGTCTATGGGAAAATGAACTGTTACCGATGCATTTATCACGGGTAGACTGTGTACTATATTGCTGAGATGACTGTATAGACTTGCTAGTTTCTGCCAATAGGTTCGCTCGCGTGGCATCGTGATAAAATAAAATAGCCTATGTGCTTTTCTGATATATAGGTTCTCACTTATAATCCGCGTAAGTAGACCAGGCCATCAGCGGTCGACAACTCGGTCCAAACAGAAAAAGCCAAAAAAAAATTTTTATCAACATCCCTTCAGTAGTTTCGAGAGTGTAAAAACTGCCTTTCATAATTACCCTCACAAATTTTCGCGTTTGTAATAGCAGGATTCTAATATTGGGAGTCGCCCAATATTAGAAGCTTAGCCCAATATTAGCCCTTATAAACTAGTCCTGTCACCTTTAGATAGGCATTACTTATTATGCGGATAAAGTCGAAAATAAAGCAAAATTATTACGATGTTATTTTCCAAGTAGGTTATTTTAACAGACTTATCGGAAGGTTGTGCGGCAGGCCTTAATTTCGTTATTTTGATTAAAATGTATCTGACAACAAATCTAATTTGAAATTTAATACTGCTTTGATGCTAGTTTTATGACTGAACTTATATTAGATTTTGTGTAAAATTTTACTTTAGGTAATAAGATATTTTTGCCTGAACTTATAACTTTAATAAGTAGATAAGTAAATACCACGTATTTTATTAAGATTATTTAAGATTGCGATTAAAACTGTAGGTTCTACGTTCAGAAACTATTTTATAAAAAATATGGTAACTACATCCTGCCTACTTTATTTGGCCCGGAAAAAATGAAACCTTGCTCCTAAGAGCCAATTTGTCATAAATAATGTCAACATTTATTTTTGTGTTCAGTCAAGGAAAAGCCCACCCGGCGACTTGCGTATCTGTGTCAAATGGGTAAAACAATATCAAACCCCACTGGCCCCATTCATAATGCGTCACTAAGGCTTTGTACGTTTAGTTACGTAAGCTTTTATACGACAAGGGTTGTAAATTACCAGATTAAAATAAGATTATATAAACAGTTTCTCTTCTGGGCACGAAAATTTTCCCTCTAACCGTTTCGGGTTAGCCCACAGGCAGTATAATATTTGTTATATTAGCAACCACTATTTTAACTCCTTAGCTATGTAACTTTTACTCCACATGGAACTCACTGACCAATATATTTCTAGCCTTAACAGATTAGGCTCTATGATGATATGTCAATGCGGAAATATTCACGGTAGTAGAGCCTTGCTGATTTCAGCATGAATCCGGGCCGGCTCGACCGGGGAAGTACTACCCTCTCACAGAAAATCCATGTAAAGCAACAGTACCTAAACTATTGCGTTTCTTTCGGAGAGTGAGAGTGCCGGACGCCCTATCCCCTATTACTTCTCCCTCATCCCACTCCTCATCCTATCCCTTTTCCCAACCCCAAGGGGCGGCAACGTACTTGTGAGTCTTGTGACTCCTGTGGTGTTGCTTGTGTCCATGGGCGGCGGTAATTGCTTACCATCAGGCGATCCGTCTGCTGCCTATTATAGCCCACAACGATGGACAAGTGCAGGTTGATAGACTTGACATGTCTTATTAGAATTTTACGGAGAACGCACACACGTGCAGGTTTCCTAGCGATGTTTTTCTTCACCGCTTTAGCATGTGATAATTAGCAATCTAATACGCACATAACTTGGAAAAGTCGGGGTGCGTGCCCCGGTTTTGTACCCGAGTCCCTCTTCGTAGAGATATTTTAAGTCTCCCCACAAGCCATTCGCTGCATAAATAGTAATCAAAATCCTCTTTAAAATAATATCATTCGTGTATAAGGGGATTATAGAATTCCCTTTGTGTTTGACAGGGTTTATTAATTAATACTGACAGTAATTGTTGGAGTAATCCTCAAAGGGCGAGCGAAGGGTGGATTGATATCAGTAGTTTCTATCATACATAACTCCTCAATTAGAGCGCTAAGCTTGAGTGATAGGGGAGATTATTGATCGTTAATATCTACACTTGAACTAAAGGGAGAACATTCAAATATGCTTTGAAGTTTTGTTTTTAATTAGTACTACTAAATAAATGGACCTCGGTGAATAAAATATATTTCTGAAATTATATTTTGCTAGTCTTTAACTTCGTGCTTCGTCCCTTGTGTTTTGATATTTCGGCTGTAGCAAGCTCCATGTTTACTCAAAATTCGAATGTAAAACTAATGTTATTGATCTTGAAAGCTCAAAAGCCTCATTATTAGCAGTCCTAGCGTTATCCCGGTTGCATCCAAAACTTTCGTCTTGGAGTCCCGGATCCGCTTACTAGTCCAACCAAATTCGTCAGAATATTAGATTGCTACAAAAAGTTGAAATATGTAAATGCTTTTTAACATACTTAACTGCAGATGAATGCTACTCAAAACGCCTTGCCTTTTCCAATTTAGTGGTGATAATTATGCGACGTTGGACGCAACTGCACGCCGCAATGCGCCTTGGAGCATCGGCCACTAGTCTTGTCCTATAGCATCTCGACAAACTGCCTACTTGTATATGATGTTCCTATTAGCATTTGGATAGATGTTTAGTATAGACCAGGATACGTGTTTTGAGAAAAATGTGGTTTCTCGCCGATAAAGTTGTTGATGCTGTTGATTGCATGCGATATTCTATAAATAAAAGGTAGGCTATAAATAAATATAATCTTAATATATAAAATCCTTGCGTTACTGACTGACTGACAGACAAGCTACAGCAGAAACTATTGGGTGCAGGAAGCTGAAATTTGGTATGTATGTTCCTTGGGGACCGTAGGGGTGCACTAAGAGGGGATTTCCCGAAATTCCCATGGGATCAGCCAAAACGGGTAAATTTAATAAAAATGCAGGCGTAGCTGCTGGCGTCCTCTAGTATATTATAATATAATAATATGCAGGTCATATTGATAATAGCATTTGGTTTCTACAGCAGAGGCATTTTGTCATACCATAATATAAAATAAACTGTAAGTGTTATTTTGTGGAGACTTTTGGGGGAGACCTATGTCCAGCAGTGGACGTATTTCAGCTGATATGATGATGATTATTTTGTATCCCTTCGAAATTGTTATTATTAACACATCTGTAAATTATGCTTTAACCCTTGACAAATAGGACAGTATTTTATTAGTATTATACTGATCAATTTCTATGACGATACTGTTAGACTAATATTATGTATTTATGATACTCAAAAGCTATTTTAGCTAATGCCCTCTACAAATCACGCTACATATTAACATTCTTCGCATTTACAACATCATAATATCGGTCATCGGTCAGGCACCGTCCATATTTTAACACCTAAGAACCGTGCGACCACGGGAAGGTCGTAAATTACATAAAATGTATTTCAAACGTAGGAAATGAAATTTTACATCAATCATGGACGTGTATGGTACAAAGAGCGCTTTAAGTTTTCATTATAGGAGCTATGTAAGTACGCTTTAAGCTGTAGGCCCATTATACTCGTGTTAGGAAATTATTTACGGTTGCAGCCCTCCAACATCGTTTAGACTGTTGAATGCAGTTTCAGAATTCATCATTTCTTGTTGTAGATTTATACAGTGCATATAGCACGTATGTACTTACCGTAAACTAGCTGTCGTTTTTCAATATTGCTTTCAGTAGCAGCAAGTTTCTTGTTATTCCTGTGGCTGGTAATATTTGAAATATAAAGTCAATATGTTTTAATGCAAATGAGTTTCGCATTTGTCATATACTTACCTACCTATGTATGTAACAAAATATTGCAGTGTCGTCTTTCTTCCTTTCCTTTTTTCTTTTCTATTAAATGAAACTGGCTGGTCAATTGACATATTCATAATAGTTTCGTAAATTACATCGTTCGACGTTCAAAATGCATTTCATGTACTTTTTTTATGTTTTTATAGACTCACGCCTGTTTTCCCGAAGAGGTAAGCAGAGGTGTAATATTACACCCACATTTCGCGATGAATTTTTAGGTCCCACGTTATAGGGGGCGAGCCTATTGCCGTACCGGGCACATTACCAGACTCCGTGCTACCACTGAGAATTTCCTAACGGAAAAACCCAATAAAACTTTGCCCGACCCGGGAATCGAACCCGAGACCTCCCAATCTCACGCGCACAATTATGCCGCGAGACCAACGAGGCAGTCATAGTTCATGTACTTCAGCCAAGGAAAGATAAAGATAGCGAGAAATCCCGCTTGTATAGCAGTAAAACTTCTTTGTAAGGATAAACACATTTCCAAGTTATTCCCAAAAAGTACCAACAAACAAGTTACCTGTCAGGTGTTAAAAGGATGCCAGACGTTTTACTTAACCTCGACGCAAATATGGCGAATCACGATACTTTCTTGCAAGTTTATTTTAATGTGTAAACATATTTCTTTTTATGTGAATTCTTGACGGTATCGTGAAATAACTCACGTTATCGGGTTGTTGTCACCATTCGCTTAATGTGGTGGTACTTGACACATAAATTTTATCTTTTCTGTACCTATTCGTATCAGGTTTGCGCCGTTGCAACTGTTTAGCACTCATAGAGGTTTCAATTGACTGTATCTTAATGTCTATCGTTATGCGAATATTTAATATATTACCGGTGATGTTTTAAAGGATTATAATATTTATCAGTTCTTCTAAATCTCGTTAGGGCCAGTAAAGGAGAAATATGAGGTAGCTTATGGTAATGTAAGATATTAGTTATACAGAATTTTATTATTTTGCCGTATGCAATATTAATCTTATTGATTGGCTACTTTATAAGCTTTACAATTATTTAAATAAGTTATATGGATAATTAAATAAAATTAATTTAAACCTTCGCGGTCATTAACACTAATATTAACTTGTCTTATTAAATTCATGGCAAAATGTGGGTGTAATATTACATCTCTGCCTACCCCTTCGGGGATACAGGCGTGAGTCTATAAAAAAAATTAACTTGTCTTTTGGGGGTATGAATACCACGCACCCTTGTATCCGATATTTCTTTATCGTTGAAGTATACATCCGGATAGCGAATAAGGCAAAAAAGTTTGCTAGGTATTTACCGTGGTATATCGCGATAGGAAATTTAAAATTACATGAAAGTAATTCGTCGCAAGAGTGAAGACCCTTCATAAAAAGTCAGACTATCTTTTCAGTCAATATAATATTACAGTATTACTGATATGTTCAAAACCTAGCTCAAATTACATACGTAGGAGGCGATATGACGTCGCGAAAATCAGGTCAAGTGTGAGAAATATAGGTTTTAAGCTGGCAGAAGTCGGTATTATGTAAACTACATGAGGAAAGCTAAGAGAAAAACCGGGTACTCAAATGTCTCAAAAAAACTTCAACCATGAAATATAAATCCGTCGGCATCTTAAGTACTACTAAAGTAATTATTAGTGCTGTAATGTCCACATTAATTACGATTAATTGGTAGTTAATTAGCGTATAATTTCTTATTCATAATATGTTATATTGACCGAGGAGCGCCGTGTAATAAGAATTAGTGTGCATTTGAATTTTAAATGACGGCCTCGGGTTTCTGACGACCGACGATAGCAGTGATGGATAGATGATAGGAAACAATATTTCATGATGCTCTTTATAATATTATATTTGTTCCTAGGAATTAAATCAAATGTTATGTTCCTAGAAACGATGTAGGTGTACGTTATTTTAAATCTTGAAAGTTCGTAACTTTAATTTTACTCTTCGATTTAAGTATAGTTAATTAACTACCATCAAATATTTTCGGCATTTTAAGAGGCTCTATATACGATCAAAGGAACAAAATTGGGCCCCAAATATCTAATTCTTCTCTATAAATTAACTGCAGTGGAAATGATTACATTCCTTGCAAAGTTGACACTACCAATCTAAGCACCAACACTCGTCCACAAATAACCAAGTTTCTGTAGCTTGTAATTTAAAAATCACCACGAGGAATGTTAAGCACGTTTTCAATAAAAATGCTAGATGTAGTCGGATAACAAGTAAGTAATCACAAAATAAAAGCGCAAGCGCAGCTCGATCGCGATGACGGGCCATGCGCATCGTGCGATCCGTTATGCGCTTGCTTCGTTTTTTATCGCAACGCGATTATCGCCGCCCCGTTAGACCACCGCACGCGTACAATTTGCTCACTCGCTTCGCTACGAAAACACTGCAATTCTCTACCAGATTAATTACCCCTCACCATTGTGATTATGAACTTGTAATTATGGCTCCTATCTTTCCACGGGCACTTATCGTGCCTTATGTAAATGCTTAATTGTCTAATGGTTGTTTTATTAATTGTAACTATTCGTTCCGTGGAAATGGACTTTTTGCGCGGATTCTTTGCTATGCTAATGTACCGTGCCATCTGCGTCGATGGTTGTACATAGACAGCATTGTTTACTTTTTATTGTAATTAGAAATTAGTGCCTTGGTTTGTCTTTTCTTGTTCACATATTTCGCGTTGCTGACGACTATGAGGACTTTCTTGGGATCTATTATGTGTCTCTTTTCTTGTATTATGTTAGTACGCTAATACGTACTAACATAGGTTTTATTACATACATTTTTATTTTATAGATGTAGTTACTATTTCTTGTAGTTACTGTTGCTTACGGTGCAATAAAGTTGTGAGATTTTCTTAAAAGCATTTCATTGTACATTAATATAAAATTTGTTAAGCTAAGACTAACAGTTTCTTTTAATTTTGCTACATTTAAAGATATCTGTACAGGGCCTCTACAGAGCGTAGATTTGGATTTTTGCAAATTTTCGACGTCAGGCTTATGGTTCGGGAGAGATTAAAAGGCTTTAGCGGTTTTAAAAGTGTATGTCGTTGTATAAATAAGCTGGAGTAAGCCAGCGAGACGATACGATGTACCTTAAAAACGTCACGAAAATGTACGCCGCGTAAAATTGTATAGTCACGTCAAAGGCTACTGAAAAGCTGGGTAATTTGTGACCAAAATCATTTGGCGAAGACAATAGGCTCAAAATATATTAGACTCAACTAGGCGTAGTAACTGTGTAGCGATAATCGACTGCTGGGAATACGCATTTAGATAATAGATTCAACAAGCATACTTACATAAACCCTTTTATTAGTTTCTCACATAAAATAAAGTGCAATTTAGTTGGCATGAGTGTTTCCTACTTTCTAATGGCAAAAAGATGATCAGGGAACCAGTTTGGTCCCGGCTAGTGGTAATGAAGAACATTTGATTGATAATATGTACAGGATTGAACGTTTAACTAACTAGTACTTCATTTCGATTCGTTTGCACAAGATAAATTATTTGTTTGCAAGTAGGTACGTAGTGGTATTTATTGAATAACTAGCTGACCCGGCAAACGTTGTTTTGCAATTTTTTTTTTTTTTGAAAAATAGATGTTGGCCGATTCTCATAGATACCGGATAAGCACAAAAAATTTCATCAAAATCGGTCAAGCCGTTTCGGAGGAGTATGGGAACGAAAACTGTGACACGAGAATTTTATATATTAGACTAGCTGACCCGGAAAACGTTGTTTTGCAAAATTTTTTTTTTCTTTTTTGTTAATTAGATATTGGCCGATTCTCATAGATACCGGATAAGCACAAAAAAATTCATCAAAATCGGTCAAGCCGTTTCGGAGGAGTATGGGAACGAAAACTGTGACACGAGAATTTTATATATTAGATTTTGCTACGGCTGCTGGTAGTGGTTAAGGACACGATTTGGCTATCAATTTATAAATTGTGGGAGATAGAAATTACATACATACATACATAGACTCACGCCTGTTTCCCCGAAGGGGTAGGCAGAGGCATATTAAACGCCCACTTTTCGCCAGTGTTTTGATCCCACGTAATAGGTGGCGAGCCTATTGCCGCTTATCGGGATATTTTGTTTGCCAGAGCCTCGTCCGTTGATCGGCAGGTGCACCATTTGCAGGTGAGGTTGGCTTGGATATAGAAATTAGAAATTAAATATATTGTAAGGATAAAAAATTTAAAATAAATCTTGAATTTTTTTATATTAATTAGGTATTTATCTCGTATATATTTCACTAAGCTTTTCAAGCTATCGCAAAATATTTAGCTTGTACGAACGACATGTTCGCACATCATTGGCGAAAATCAAATCCAAAATGGTCTCTTATTATAAATTGGTCACTTCGCCCCCATTGGTCCCCTTTTAAAAACGACAAACCGGCTGCTGTGAATAAATATATACTAGTTGGCAGCAAGCTGTATTATTATCCATTTGTCAAATCTTTTAACATTTGGGGTACAATACTGGGTAACAATCGCTCCGTGGGAATTGAGAGAAATAACCCTTTTGCTTGTTGCGTCTGCAAATAATAAGAATTTTTGTGTCTTGCCTCTCAAGTTAATATATTTTTTTTTGGACTAGTCACACCCTCATTCCCACTACTGTGTCACCTGTGTAGCCAGGTTCAGCAGCAGTGACGTTATGTCTATGTAAAGTTAATCTCACGCTAATTTTTTAAATTTTC
The DNA here is from genome assembly GCA_944739405.2 of Euclidia mi. Taxonomy (NCBI): domain Eukaryota; kingdom Metazoa; phylum Arthropoda; class Insecta; order Lepidoptera; family Erebidae; genus Euclidia; species Euclidia mi. The sequence continues at coordinate 35,358,596 of OX123204.2, forward strand.
ATCATCATCATCATCAGCCTTTAACAGTCGACTGCTGGACTAGGCCTCTCCTTTGAAAGGAGGAATAGGCCTACTATACCACGCTGGCCAAACGGGTTGGTATAGGGTTTGTATCAAGTTTTCCTTCTCTTACAGTGCTGTTCTCTGCATAATAACTATATGCTCCCTCTGTCGGCTCTTACGACACCCATGGGATGATATGGGGTGGTGACACAGTAGTTAATTTTATCATATTGAATATTTATATTTAGTTTTATGCGATCTATGTTGCATTTAAAGACAAACTTGTATTTCCCGAAGTTTCGTCCATATTGCATTGATTTCGATCACTGGTATCTCAGATTAGTGAAGTATCAATCCGTGACCAAGACCGATGAAAAGTTTGAAATATAGTATGTATCGTATCGTATAGTTGTTGATTAAAAATCTGTATACAAGTATGGGTGTGTGCTAGCAATTATAAATACGAAGGATTTATGGCGTATGGATAATTGTTTGTGGCATGTTTCGATGTCGCGTGCTCCACTAAGCTTCATCGCAGTAACACATTGATAGTGCGATTACAAATAGCAGTGTGCGATCGTTTGTTTCTTGCTTGTAATTGCCGCAATCATAGGTTTTAGTTGCATGTTCTTGTTTGGAACTGAACTAGTTATTAACAGGAGAAAAATGTAGCTCCGTGCTTAGTAATAATTTCTGTGGAGCGGAGTGAGTTTTCAGGGTGTATGTACCTACTTTAGATTTCTCTATCTACGTCAAAGTCAAAGTCAAAATCATTTATTCATCTAGGTCACAAAGTGACGCTTATGAACGTCAATTTAAAAAAAAAAATTACTTATAGAGAAATCATTATAGACTATCTAAGAAAAACTATTATCGAAACTTTAAGCTTGCTTATCTGCTAAACAATCTGTACCCAAAATCACAAAAATATCATAAAACATTTTTACTGTTGCTTCCGCAACACAAAAACTAATCGTACTCAATGAGTAGGCAATTTTCTAAAGGCGGCTCAATCTTCTCGTGAATCTAGAGTGTTCCACAATCATGGCTTTCGATGTTACTATTACAACTATTTGCATTATTACCGTCAATTAACAATACACAGTCGAACACAATAAACCAGATCGATTCGGACGATAAAAGCTGGCTCTAAAGGTTTAAACCCACCAGCTCGATGCGATATTATACACGCAGCGCTTGCGTTGCGAACGCCCGGTATGATTGTGAACAGCGACAAAATACGAGCGCTGCGTTCAGCAGGCACGCGACTCGAACTATGCGAACACCGCGAGCACGCGCGTTTTTAAAGCATACTCCGAGTGTCTGAGGAACGCGCTCGCTTGACAAACGTCAGTGGACTAGAGTCCTAATCAAAGCATTCTTGAAGAGTTTCAAACATCGGAAGGTAAATAAGGCGAAAGCTAGAAGGACCAGTTTGTGAGTGGAATGGAAGCGTTCGCTGTGTAATGAGCCATTGTGAGATTACAAATCGCTGGACACTAGACGGAATGTCGCCTTTCATCTGTATCCTTACAGACGATTGTTTGTTATTTTATTGGTATTTAAATAATAGTCGTAAATAAATAGTACTAGAGTTTCGCGAGTAGACTTACTATACAAATATACATGTGACGGATCTAAATACATAGTATAGTCTAGCGTAGTATGGACTGTCATCCCGTGTCCATAGTTGGTGTAACCTACGCTGAAACATCGTAACAAATAGAAAGAAAAATTTACCCTTATTTCTTAAATAACCACGAAATAATAAATATACCTAATGAACGACAAAATCGTATACTTAGGTGATTGCTGCTTTTAAAAAAGATTCTTAGTTAATGTTTTCCTGATAAACTTTCGTCCATCATTTACATCGAAATTCATCAAACTAAAAGCTGTAAAGCTGAATCCATCTAACACTACTTTCTTCTGGCTATCTGGTAATTACAGCTTTGATTACCCATAATGTAGATACATAGAGGTTTTATCATACTTTAAAATAACACGTAATACCAGTAGCGCGAATTGTTAATTATCGCTTGTCCCGTGTCTCGGAGAGCACGTTAAGCCGTCGGTCCCGGTTGTCATGAAGATCTTTGACAGTCGTTACAGGGCGTCAGTGCCTTCTAAATAAACTGACACTAGTCTAAACCATGGAATATCGCTATCCCTTCGGGTTGCGGAGGTCAGACAGGAAGCCGCTCTGTGGAAAAGCTAATATTCAGCCAAATCCAGTAAGACTAGTAAGCGGCCCCAGATTGAAACTGAGATAACGCTAAGAGGATGATAATGACCAGTAGCGCTTTGAACCAATTGGTACACAGCTTCGCAAATTACACACTTGTTTTACAACTGTTTCACAGCTTGAAGTACATATTAAAAGTAATTAAAACCTTCGTCAGATATTGGCCGTAATTTAATAGTAAACCACAGATGAGAGAATTATCAGATGGAACGCGCGGCACTTTTGCGTGCGGCCACTAAAGCAAATACAAAATTGAAAAGCGAATACAAACTCGTCTCAGTGCGCTACGAAGCATCGTACAGTTCACGCGTCACGATCACTTCAACTTTTAAATTCTCAAAATGCCGTCTTGTGTTCTTAAACACTGTAAAAGTTGTTCCTAAAAACAAAAACAGGAAAATGGAATATCTTTTCACAGGTAACTATTGATAATTTGACTGTTTCCTAATTTAATTTCGATAAAATTCGTATTTGTGCAAGAAATATGTAAGTGTTGCCAGTTTTTGTCGACGCCGTTCTGCCTGAATTAGGGAAAATGCACTTGTCAATTGATTATGAGATAATGATTGTCATGTTAATGAAAAATACATTACCGTATTATAAAAGTATATTGTAGATATATCTTCTTTCTCATAAATATAGTAATAGAATTTCAATTTCCATTAGTATATACCTTACATAATATTGTTTTGAGTTTGATCCCCAAACGATCCAAATATTCGTGTACACCCTGCTACTCGTCAAGCTTATACACTTTGACCTTTGCACCGTTTTTATTGCGTAAAGAATAAGTATCAAAATCGTACAGCAAATGTTTAGCTTGACTTGGTGCCGTGTGTACATACATACTTATGGCGTAGGGAATAAGTATCAAAATCGTACAGCAACTGTTTAGCTTGACTTGGCGCCGTGTGTACATACATACTTATGGCGTAGGGAATAAGTATCAAAATCGTACAGCAACTGTTTAGCTTGACTTGGTGCCGTGTGTACATACATACTTATGGCGTAGGGAATAAGTATCAAAATCGTACAGCAACTGTTTAGCTTGACGTGCCGTGTGTACATACATACTATTTATTTCTCAACTAATCGACGCCAGCGGCTTCGCACGCACATATTTTCTTATTTCTCGTTTTGCCCGATCCCCTGGGAATTTCGAGAAATCCCGTCTTGGTGCACCCTTACGGTTCCCAAGAAACATACATGCTAAATTTCAGCTTCATGCGCCGAGTAGTTTCGGCTGTAGCTTGTCTGTCAGTCAGTCAGTAACGCAAGGATTTTATATATACAGATTTACGAAGTAGTTAAAACTTAACTCGGTACCTACATTTAAGAAATGTATTTATAAAAGCATTAATTAAATCCATGGTAAATTCTTCAAAACCGCAAATGAATATAAGAATATTATATAACTATATGCAAAATACTGGGAGATTATTCATAATCTGGCAACTTTTCACACACATAGACGCGCGTGTCCGTACAGTGCCAGTCGCCAAAGGTCACGCACACATAGCTGTCAACGCGCCACGCTTAGTTGGACGAATACGCTACATCTGATTCTTGTTAATAAATCTATGTAGTAAACTATCATTTGCGAGGTAATCGGATACTTAATCTTAAGTGTCAATAATTTTCTTAATGTTTGGTATCCGTTGGATGTGCGTTTTTCAGGTCGTGGTTGCTTACACCCAGTTATGTTTAATGCCTGCATTGACGGGTGATTATGACTTGATTGCGGGTGTTAGCATATTGATTTTGGCGTTAATGGAACATTTAAAATATGTTGTTGAAATGTAAAATATCTACTCCCGCGAGAATTATCTCTATACTGCCATTTAAATCTCTTTCTATTACATTTTGCAATTAACTGTGGTGGAAATGCGTTCTATGATAATAATTAAGTACATCCAAGATTGACTGTCGACAACGGTTAAAGACAGAGACTTTGTTGATAAACGTATCCGATTATGATAAATCTTGTCTTTTTTTTCAAAAGGTTTTCAATATTAATTTACTCTCAATATTTGACTTCGATTTTAATAAACAAATAATCCATCAGCGTCTTAGCAAGAACAACAAAACTGCAACATACTCATTACACGGCGAATTAACTCAGCAGTATTAAAAATATGACATTTATCTATAATAATGCAAATAAAAGTGCGCAGATGACTGCGGCTTGTAAAAGCGTGAAATAGCAGCCATTTTGTTTTGAACACAAAGCCTTTCAATTTGTTGCATATTTACTTTCAATTATATAGTTGTGCGTAGGTAATTATTTTGTACGATTTAGACGTTATCTTATACGTCATTGTTGTCATCTTGATTGCGACATGCCGTTTGAATAGAAATTACCTACCTACCATTTTTTTTAATTTTTTTTATCTGTTTTAATGTCTGCTACATTGTGGGATTCAAGATGTATTTTTTATACACATGGCGTGACAATTTCTATATCGTCGCGCGTCGTTGTGATTGATAGTTAGATAATGGGTTTGCATTTTAAGTGCCAATTGCGTCCACTTTTATATATTTTAAGTTCTTATATAAAGTTTTGAATAAATAAATTAGCTGTCTGAATCATCGAAGATGATTGTACAGACAGATGAATGTAAATGCAATTACTTACATTATGTAATTTAAATTACTCTACCCTTATTTAACTGTACAAATCCATTAAAATAACAATGTACATTTTATGTTACGTTATGTAAAGGCGAGTAATAACCAATTTTACATTTTTAGTACAAAATATACAAAACAACGAGATATATTCACGCGACCTGTTAATGTGCGCTAGTCGCGAAAGTTTAAAAGTAGGTATTTATTATCCAACCGTCTGTAAGGTGTTTGATTAGTCTATCATCTAAAATAGCGTGCAACTAAATTACAATTTTGATATTAAATTACATTTTAAATTAAATTCACACTGTAATAAGTAGTCTTACGGTAGTCTAAAGCATAACCGTTTTAAGGCGGTAGGCGCAAACACATTAAATCAATAAATAGCATACTAATAATAAATAATTATCTTACTAATACTATAAACGTGAAAGTTAGAATGTTTGTTGATCGATCACGCTCAAACCACTAAACAAATTTTAATGAAATCTGATAGGGGGATAGCTTTACGACATGGAGTCTTTACATATCGAATCTTTAAGAAATGTGCTAATAGACTGCCCTCTTGGTGTACTGATTAAAGTTCTTGACTGTTAAGCCGGGGCCCTGTAGTGGGTTCGATTTCCACCCAGAAATAAAAACCCAGAAAAATCTTTGAGTGAATAACCACGATGATTGTTCTGCCTGGGTCTTAGGTATTAATTCTATGATAAGTATATACCTACTTAAGTACCACAGTAAACAGTTTCTCTACTTATATGTTTCATACTTTTTTCGTACAATATCAATAATTAGACATCACATTAATAATTTAAATACCGCGTAGAAAGTGTGATAATATTTACATTTATCATAAATATCTGAACAACGAAATGACTGGCAATATGTATTTATCTGACGCCCAATCAGGGCTCCTCACTCTGATTTATGTAGGACAATAAAGATGTTGAGATATAAAATATCAAAGGGCCTGCTACGGTCAGCAATAACAAACATTGAAAGGTACCGATGTTATCTCGTTCGTGGTGCAATTTTCATTGAGAAGATGGTTTCAATGAGATTTTATTATTTGGAAACATATGCCGTATTATTTAAATAATAGCTTTTTCTCGTGACTTGGCTCGATATGTTGATATAAAGTATTCTATCTAATAAGAAGGTGGGTTGATGTCTAAGTTTAAACAAACATTGATCTCCTAATTCAGTCGTTTATATGGGTATCAAAAGTTGCCCATGCTTAGACATATTCATGCTCAGTTTAGCCGTTGCCGTGCCACTAAACTGTCATAATAATTTAGTCTTCCTTTTCCTGTACTAAAAATAAAATACATATTGTATTATATATGGGACTGAAATATCGATGCTGACGGTACAATGCGGTGCCGATGATTTACTGCCGGCGATCTATACAAAGCTCTCTTCACACTGCCACGGATTAACGTGGCTTTAGGCTTACGATACGTAGTACGTACATAACCGTACTAAGTGTCTCCCGTTTCACACCCGGTTGCATATGCACAATGCTGCTTAATATTGAAAGAGCCAGATGAAAAACCGTAACATATTTATTACAAACCGTAAAATGAATAGCTGTTTTTTATACATGGTGATCCAGATCTACATTGGCAGCGGCAATATATTATAGGAAATATTATATTTCCATTTTTTGTAAATATACATCGTAAATATTTCAAAGTTTTTGACATAAATTGCTAAACGTATGCTGCTGCACCCAAAAGTATAAAATATACGTGCATGTCGAAGAAATCGTGGTGGAATATTTTACATATTTTTCCTCTTTTATTAGCATACAGCAGCGTGAGAAAACTTGACGATTTTCTGATGAAGTAAAAGATAATTTTAACCAACTACGACGTTTTACAAAGTGCATTAACACGTGTCTTCGATTAACTCGATAATGTAGACTAGAATTTCGATATCGCTTATCGAATCTAACTCTTACGACAAGAAAGTTGTCGAACATTCCACGGTTTAGGTAAAGACTATTATTTGCATAATAACTTTACACGGACAGTCAACAGCTCATTAACTATTGACATATGCTTGAATTGAAAAGAAAATAAACATTCTACCAGTCAAAGTTGACAAACTTGTTCAAGAGTCAAGAGCCTAAGCGTTGGTGCGTCGCGAAAGTAAAGATGACATGTTTGGGAGTAAAATTTACAAAAACAGGGAAAGTGTTTGCTTGTGTAGATGTGTCTTAACGGGAAGTTTGTAGTCGTGACCAACGCGTGCGCATGCTACGTCTAAATTTACAGGTGCGGCACGAAAATGATCTACATCGAGATAGTGCGGTTTATTACAAGAGTTCAGACTTCTTCTACATCTGTCACGTAAATCTCCTTGGCAACGAGATTGATGCACTCGCGACGGGAACAGCTGTACCACTAAGTATATACAGCCAAATGAGAGGTTATTATTTTTTTGTACGTCTCGCGGTAATGCAGTGTGAAATGAAAGTAGATAAAACACGGGCTGATGTGAAACTTAGATTGGCTAGATTACACGAACGGCTACTGTGATGTGTCGCAGATATTTTGAGGTTGTTTTATCTAGCTGTCATTAAGTTTCATGTCGGTGATAAAATAATTTACACTTTCTTGTATATCTGCTACTTCCTATTCTTTGTTACTATTGGTCCCTATAGATATATTGGTCGATCGGTCGCGAAAAAAAAAGACTTTTATAACATTGACTTGTTTTAAAAATGTTACCAACTGTCGTACTACACTCGTTAATATCACAAATATTATGAAACCAAATCAAATGATTAGTTTACAGCTTTATTTTTCAAAGACCCATTGTCTTTGTTAATACTGTCACACACATACACTCATATCATTATGAATGTTATTGTTTTTATATTAGAGGTAAAGTAGCTCTATGGATAATTACACCGTACTTTAGAACTTGTATAATTATCCAAATTAGTTGGAAGACATTTTACAAAAATGAATAATTACTGAAACTTGAAAAGTACAGCGGTCATTGTCTCACAACGGCGTTGTAAATCATTAATACTGTAACCATTTTACTGACACCGAAATGTCCACGGAAAAATAAAGAACAAACAATGCTACTCACGACGGTGATGGTGTAGATAGGAAGATAAATATTTAGAACTAAAAGCTCTTTTGAACGATGAAAAATGAGATCTAAACGATTTAGATCTAAGACAAGACGAAAGTCGGGCCGTTACTTACTTTCATAATATTTTGAAAGAGCGGACATTTAGTGGCCATTATATTTTTACGCTTAGCCCGTGACACAAATGTGGCTTTCCGAACAAAGCCTTCGTTCGGAAACTTAGTCACCTCTTACTCACTGTTCTAAGAAAACACAAAACAATATTGAAAAGGAAGTTTGACAATTGTTAAATTGCTTGCGATTAAACAATTTGCTTTTTGAACGCTCACCGTTTTCGTTGTTATTTCGTGTACTGTAATTATTTGATCGTATTTAATGAGCCAAAAGATTTATGTGATTGTTTATACAATTGTAGGGCAGATGGGCTATTGTTACAAGGTTCTTCCTTGTAGACTTACAATATTAATGACAATCAAAATAATACGCACCATTTTGGAAGGAAACACGTCAATCAATCAGTAACGGAAGGAAATTGAATTAAATAACTATAAATTGCGATGTTTGAATTGTAATACTGGTTGTAAAAATGCATACTCCATACATAGATAATAATATAGATATACATAATCAGTATGAGATATGATATCATTTACATACATACATACATAGACTCACGCCTGTTTCCCCGAAGGGGTAGGCAGAGGCATAATAAACGCCCACTTTTCGCCAGTGTTTTGATCCCACGTAATAGGTGGCGAGCCTATTGCCGCTTATCGGGATATTTTGTTTGCCAGAGCCTCGTCCGTTGATCGGCAGGTGCACCACTTGCAGTTGAGGTTGGCTTGGGACCCTAAGTTCTTGGTGGGAACCCTATGCACCTATGATTACATTACATTTAATTATCACAAAGGCTCAAGACATACGGGTGGTCTGCCCACTTTCACTCAAGATCATCCAACGAATTAAGTAATTATATCAAGCTTTATATGACGGGCGCCATCTTCACAATTATAAGATTTAATTATGTTTCGACGTGCTAACTTGCTATGTTCTGCTTTCATTATTTTCTAAAACAGATGTTTCACGTCAGTAATTTTGGGTTTCGGTTTCCTCTATCGTACTATTATTGAGGGATTACGTTTTAATGTATGAGATTAGATGTGTAATAGCTACACGAACATACTCTTATGCTCAGTAATCTATACTTACATTACATTCAATAGCTTCTTAGTCACAGTTCACGGCTCCTGTAGCGGATATGATAACGTACACGCCAACTATCGGAACAACTAACAATCAAATTTCTACATACCATAACAGACCTTATTTTGCATTAAAATAGATGCGATATTTGTTCCCAATATCTCTCCTATTGAACAATACATGTCATAGATCTGGATGAATGAATGCTCTCCGATACATTGTTCCCGTCCTTCAATTGTTTTTGCACGTAACTCACCTTCCGCGCCCATTGTTCATGCAAATATCTCGGTTACAATTCGAAAAAGCTATCATCGATTTTACGCACCACCGAATAGCCAATGGTCGATGAAAAAATACAATACGTTTTACAATAGTAGTACCTAAAATGATTGTCAGTGATTCATGCGAGTTATTGTATTTTTATTACAAGGTACTATTATTGTAATTACTATGCGTCAGGTCGTGATATACGATGAGATGCGCTGTTACTCGTATAATTGCTTTTTTACTAATAAAATTTTTGGTTACGATTTTACTTTCAAATTTAACGGATTAATTATATCGTACCGTGGGCTTTTATGTGTTCTATAACTCGTAAAAGTTTAATTGAATTACGTAGGACGCATTGTCTTCCTACGGAAAAGTCAAAAGGTTACCATAGATAATAGAACGTTATCTGTAAATGATAGATGGTTTATCTTAAGGCGGCTTTACTTAAATTCTGTGTGGACTTATTTATTGATGCTAATTTATGATCATTTGGGAAATACATACCACATATTATCGTGAGTACAATAATAAGCTAGGAGTTTACGGTATTTCATGGAAGTATTTCTTCACAACCTAAACTACGAGTAGACATAGGTACTCCAAAATACAATATTGCCCTCTGAAAATGTAATGTCCCTAAATAACTAAGAACAGGAGTTCACTCCCAAATATTTACTCGTACATTACAGTACTAGGTGGTCTGTGGTACTATACAACGAGCTTAGATTGAAAGTATATAATATTAGTAAGCTAGCCTCAGGCTACGAGCACAAGCATTGTAATCCACCTAATAAAAAATACTTTAAAATTGGGACGATAAAAAGTAGACTGCCTCCGGCAGTGACTTACACTGATAATTAGTTAACAAAACGTTGCCGGCCAGTAATTGTTTAAGTGTATAACTATGTGTGAACTAATTTGTTGTGTAACTTTGGCCCACTCGCGTGCCATTCTGTTTATGAAAGAACTTTAAAAGTTCAATTTTTCCTTTTGCTGTACCACATGTTTACATCTGTAAGTAGTTTTTCTAGGATAAAGTATTTCTCTATACTCAAATAATTTACATATTATGCAAGTAATAAAACCTCAGACCTTATATACCTACATAATAATGTATGTATGTATGTATTAAGAATTGTACTGTCTGTTAAATAAGTATTATGTTATCTATTGTAATAAATCATTTCAACATTTTTATAGTTTGGTGCATATGACGAAGAAATTTTAAAACGAAAATTAAACTGTCAAAGTATGAAAGCAAATATTATATTACTGAAGTCATTATTAATTTCATAAAATTATGATTACACTGAGCTATCAATTTCCATTTCAAATTACGTATCTTTTATTGAGCAGTTAAATATAATATTTACGATAACACACTTAAAGAGCGCTTGCACAAAGGTTTCTTCCTCCTTAAAGATAAAGCTCTCTATATTGTCAAGAAGATTTCGTTAAAGCTTCACGTTCCGAATTTAAATATGAGCTGACAATATTGACGTTATCGGCCTTAATTTCTCACAAGAATGTGTTTTTTATCGCTTAACGAGCAAATTGGGGAAGACAAGAGTTGTCTTTGGTTAGATCTTGATTTGCAACGTTATGAATGGGAATAGTTATTACAATCTACATGCCATTTTAAGTTTTACTGCATTAATAGTCGTGGCTAAGGGCCGGAACATATCTGACGGAAGATCCGTCGCGTTTTATCGGTCGCGTAACGCCAATACATACAAATGTATAGAAAAACGTTCAACCATTCACACCTGACCGATAATCCGTTAGTACGTCGAGCGTACTAACGGATTATCCGTCGACGTCGCGCGCACCACGCACCACGTGAATTTTGACCTTTGAGTAAGGAATATAAATGGAGAGGGCAAATAGTAGGTACATATAGAAAAATTACATTATTCACATAATATATTATTATATTTTATATTTGTATAGACTCACGGCTGTATCCCCGGAGGGGTAGGCAGAGGTGTAATATTACACCCACATTTCGCCATGATGTTTTTATACACATATATACGAAACCGACATAAAGCCACCAAACATAGTGTTGTTTCATTTTGTCTTAGGGATATCTCTGTCAAAAAAAAGAGATAGCCATAGTTTACTGGATAAATTGATCATGACGATATTTTATTAGAAATGTCATTCGTGCCACTATCGCTATATTTTTCGCCAAGGTTTGTAGTACATCTGCTGTGAAATCGTTATCTATCGAACACAATAATTTTGTTTTTGTGCATAAATATGTCTAAAAATCCGATATTGGCTCTCAGAGAATATTTTGTTACATGTTTCATACAAGAGTCGTCTTTTGCTTTGCCATGTTCGCCCCCATTTGCATTATGGAATAAACTAATCTGGCAAAAGATTTAAACTAACAAAGGTAACTCACTACAAAAATGTATTATTCTCCTCTAACCGGCTCCATATCGATATCGATTACATTCTGGAGAACAATTTGCATTGCATTTGGGCAAAGCCATTTTATTTGGCCAACGTTTCGAAGGTGTGCACGCTAATTTCGTAGGTGTGCACGCTAAATTCGTAGGTATTGGACATACCATATCCATGTCATTCCTAGATCGGTGATTTTAAGATCGTAAGATTCCAGGGCCGCCAGACCTTACTTATTTTTCAGAAACGAAATGTGTAGAATAATGTAGTGTTAGTACTATGTGCTATGAGTGTACGCATATTTGCTAGCTTGGATCGAGGGCCAATTTTTGGGTATGAGGTGCTTAAGGTCCACGGGAACAATTTCCATACATACCTATAGAGAAAACATTTTGTGTCTTGCTCTGCAACTGTAGTCTGTAACTCCTTCTATATCATTTGTATAAGTTTTGTGAAAAACCGTAACCAAATCGTATTATCGTCTTTTATTTTTGAACCTCCATACCTAAATAGGATATATATTCGAATAACGCTTGTTGGCTACTATAAAAAATCTTCGAAGTCCGACATATTTTTAATAGTCAAACTCGAATTGCAATAAAAATAACTACAGAACTTCAGTGACTACATAACATCAAGGAACACGAAAAATGGTTAGGTAAAAGAATATGACAGTAAAATATTGAGCTGCCCTGAGTACGGCCCTGCACGAACAAACTTATATGTGTGCATAATAGCCACGCTTTCAGCGAATGTGTGCAGATACGCTCGACGCATTTTCCGTCAGATGTGTACCGATTCATTTGACGGAATAGACGCGACCGAAGATACGTTCGACGCATCTTCGGTCAGGTATGTTCCGCCCCTTATACGACAACAAAAATTATGACTAGAAAGTCATAATTTTTGTTGTCGTTTTTCACGAAAGTTGGTATATACCTATATGAATGTATTATTCTACGCCATTCTGCATCTACTAACCTATTTAATAAAATATAAAAATTGTATAGTATCATTCACCGTTACGGGCATATTTTGCGGTGAAACTACCGTTAATTAGTCGAACAATAGACTAGTTTCGCTTTCATTGATATACGATAGCAATGCCACACGGAATTCGATATGATATGTAATTGACACCCGTAGAGTAATTTCGCTGAACAAGTAGCAGAGTCTGAATGATTCGTAGGATGATGAATGGCCGGCTCTAATTACATAGACATTAATTTTGGATTAGTATTAGTTTGCACATTTATCTAATTTGCTATGCGGTTTGTTACGAGATGGATGTAATTTATTTGAAACTAGACGTCGACAGCGGCTTCGCCGCGTCAATTAGGCATATAAACCTTCCTCTTGAATCATTCTATCTATCAAAAACCGCATTAAAATCCGTTGCGTAGTTTTTAAGATTTAAGCATACATAGGGACAGACAGACAGAAGGCAGACTTTGTTTTATACTATTTAGTGAAGTGTATGTAAAATGGTAGAGCTTGACAAATTCAGGTTTGTATCGTTTTGTTGATGTTTTTGGTTTTTCAAAAAGTCTGCCGGCGTAGGATTGTATGTAAGAATTTAGATTTTATTATTACCGACTGGGATTTTCAAAATGTTTTGGTCCACACTAGCATTTAACGTCTCTTAACGTATAAATAACCTGGGGGCTAATTCTGCTATTTTTATATGGCATTGATATTATATTTAGAATAGACTCAGAAGCGGTATTCTGATAACCTAATGTCATTTTCGTATAATTTGAATTAAACAGTTCGTCGCTGACACATATTTTGACACTTGTTTCAATTTACGATCTCGTTACAACTTCGTTCAATTATCAGATAATTTTGAAGAATACGCTTTTTGTGACGTTAGTATGACACTGATATGATATCGAAACTATATTTATTTAGGAGAATTGGGATATTTGAAGACGTTCTACTATGTCCTGTATAAAGTCGATTTGTATTAGCATTAAATTATTTTCTCATTTATGAATATTTTACATTTTTTTTGTATTAGCAGCTTCTTATAACACTGTGCTAAAATCTACCTATATAGTTTAAGCAATTTTATTTGCAGTCGTTCACTGTATTATTCTTTACACATATGTATGTGCATGAAAATTCACACGTAAACAGAGATGATATTGTGTTAATCTTCGAACTTGTATGCAACAGCGTTAACAGTAATTTACAATTTACACTTAAACAGTTATCTTCGCTACCATCGTGTGAATTTCACTTTCAATCGTCATTTTTTGCACCGAGTAAACCAGTTTCCTTACACTCTGAGCTCCCACGGCCATAAATTTTCATACACGTCAGGGGTCAATCGCTATTGGAAATATTGGTCTAGATATAAAGTGATGAACCTACGTGGAACTTTCTTGCCACTCTATTTGACGTCGCGATATGCGAATAATTGAAGCACTCGATCTACTAATGGTGAGTGTTGTCGCGAATATTTTCTTTGTATCTATACTTGTTGGTACATTTATTCTGGTCTGATGACAAGCGGTTAATTTTGCATTGGGGTATGTAATTCTAGCGAAGCAGCTTGTGCTTAGATTGCCAAGCAGTGTATTCAGAAATTATATTCATTTTTTATGTCATCAGCAACACTCAAACTAATTGACTTCTATTTTTGAACGTAGATACTTCTATTTTCTCGTGTTTGAAGTATTCCTATGTAACTGTCCGTTTGCGAAGCATGTTTTAACAATTAAACTAATTTTCCAGATAGATTTACAGGATCTCTTCAAGCTATAGCATTATTATTACGTAGAGAAGTTGTTTGTTGATCCAAACATACGTAGGAATGTTTGTATGCCTTACTTTGAAGTTGAAATCCGCTGAACTATTTAAACTAACGGCCGCGTAACTACATACGAGTACTGTATACTACAACAACGAACAACCCAGCTTGTTCGTTGTTGTAGGCTCCTTGTTGCGTGTGATATATGTGCTTAACATAGTCTACCGTCTCGAGTTCTCATTTACATTTCATGTTATTGGAGTCGAAAACAAGAAGTGGGACTAAACCTAGTCCGCTGCTCACGGTGCATATTAGTACTTATGTGGTATCAAAGCAATAATAATTCAAATGTTAGAAAGCGTTATATAAAAAGCTCTAAGCTGTATAACTTCAAGTTAATATTTTTTCGTGTGGCCTTGCTTTCGTCTTCAGCGGGTCAGTACTGAGACCTAGGTCTTTACGTATTCCTCAAAGCACGGTAGTGTCCTAATGTAAGTACCACAACAGACGGTCACCCATCCAACCGGTGACCTCTGTGAACGTTGCTTAACTTTGCTCATCTATTTCTAACGACAAGTCACGCTATAAGCACTGCAAACTTCAATATACTATTTTAGCTATTTCAAACAGAAAATGGCTTCTTGGAATATGTTTTGACATTTGAAAATTGAGTTTAATTTTAACCGTGCTTTCGTAGGTAGACCGTTATCTTAGAAGCTTTTATGAGAGTTTGCCGATAATTTGAACCGTAAAACCGAAATAACAGCATCATAATGTGTTATTGTGTAATAATAATTTCTCAGTATTAATATAGTTAGGATAACTTACTCATATAATATCTTCGGAGTTAGTAGTTTCTGACTGAATGTATGAGAAATATACCTACCTCTCCAGCCTTTGTTTTTAATCATTAATTTCGCATTGAGTAACACGTTAGCATTATAATATAATGATATTATACTTTTTTGTTATAAGTTGCTGCTGTACAATTTATACCAACTGCCACATGTCAAGCATTTTTGGTTTAACATGCTATGAACACCATCGACATTGTTCTTTTACCACAGATGTGTACGGTAATATTCTCCCAATGCGACCCCTCACGGAATGATAATAATCTTGATCTTTTATCTTTCTTCTGAATTTGTCTCGAACCTTGGACGGGAGCCAAGAATGTATACCCAGATATGGCCATAATTTGTAATCAATAACATCTTTGATAACTCTCTTATAAATAATGTTTGATGTACGTATGTACGTAGTACCTACCGACTACGAGTCAATGAAAATTAAATAAAATTTGTATTTGGAACATGAACAAAAAAGTTTGTGAAAACATAGCAGAAAGGTCTTTGTTCTGGAACAAAATAGCTGGAAGTAATTATTATTCGAAATATGAGTTAGAAAATTCTCTCGACAACTTTTTATTTAGTCGAGTTCTTAAATCGATTTGTTAATTTTATTGTCGTCGTTGATTAGTCTATTTATTGATTCGCCATCTGTGTATCAAACAAATAACACTTGATGACTTTTAATTTGTGTGCTCAATTTATTTTTAAATTGGTTTTGATTCTATAATCGATTAAACTTTCATAATACCATTGACTAAATAATTGTTATTATAATAACTAGAAATGTGCAGTTTAAATAACGTAGTGCTGGGCAGCGATTATTTCAAAACATAGTTTAATTAGACAATGTTAATCATTATTATAATGTCAAAGAAGTTTAATCATGTTTCATAATTTATTTATTAAACAAACTTGTGTTTATTGAATTAAATAATCATTTTTCGTTATGTAGGCGTTCGCCAATGCGGGAAGTTATATGCCCAGACATTTATATTCAATATTTAATATCTTTTAGATATTAATTTAGTTTGCATTTCAATAACAATCAATTAAGACTTTCACTCTTACCTAATATTAAAAAAAAATCGGTGATCAATTATTTTATTTAAATTAATAAACTAACGAATTGTTGATTACTTATGACCTTATACAACTAAAAAATAATTCATAAAAATAAAATAATGTAGATACGCATTGATCAAAATATTGACTGCCACAAAATCTATTTAGCATAATCGCTATTTAACTAACATCTCAGTTTTTAAATGTACTCATATGAAATTCATGTCTTAATACATGGCAGCGGTAGCCGAGTGGATATACCAACAGACTGCTATGCAGAGGGTATGAGGTTCGAATCCACGGCGCGCACCAATGACTTTTCGGAGTTATGTGCGTATTGAATTGTTAATTATCGCTTGTCCCGTGCCTCGGAGAGCACGTTAAGCCGTCGGTCCCGGTTGTCATGAAGATCTTTGACAGTCGTTACAGGGCGTCAGTACCTTCTAAATAAACTGACACTAGTCTAAACCATGGAATATCGCTATCCCTTCGGGTTGCGGAGGTCAGACAGGCAGTCGCTCCGTGGAAAAGCTAATATTCAGCCAAATCCGGTTAGACTAGAAAGCGGACCTCAGATTGAAACTGGGATAACGCTAAGAGGATGATGATGTCTTAATACTGGGTACTAGGTACTTAATACTTAATATCTTGCCAATATAAAATGTACGCAACGTATCTATGCCCTTTAATGTATCTTAGCATTTATTTTGATCATCATAATATATATAATGAATAGCGTTTGAGAAAGAGCAAGAAACATTTATGAACAGCTCTTTGCTTGGTGTCATAAACCTATAGCTGAGTAATCATAGGGTTAGGCCAACCAGCTTGATGACACGTTATGACATATAATAATTGCTGGTAGAAACTGTCTAGTAATATATCATTGCAGCTCTTATAAGCAAGCTTATGTGCAACTGTGTGGAAAGAAAATTATAGGAAATTTAAATGAAAATTGCCAACATGGATAGAAATGTAAAAAATACAAAGCAAAAAACGATTAAATTAATCACAAATTCAAAGTGCATTGAAAAAACTTATTGCTCGTTTTTGCGGTGAAAGAGCTTTGTGATTAGACCTGCTTGTCAAACATCATACTTGCCGTAGTATTATTGAGTAAAGAGACCAAAAAAATGCATACTGACGACGTTTCTATTTCATGGATATAATATTCTAAAAAGTTTAGTCGATTTTCCGGGCCAAGAAAACTTATTTACTGTATCGTTACAATGCTCTATGTAAATGTCTCATAACATGATTTTGTATTATCTTCTAGTTACGTCATACAAATTAGAAATGATCAAAGGTTGAACTCTTCCTGCATGCCATTGAAATTAATAGTATACTGCGGAGTGGATGGCACACGTGTGCGCCTCAAGTCAGTCAGCAATTGTGATAATTTCGATACACCGACGTACTAATACTGCGGCAAATTATAAGGACCAGTATCCAGCGAAGATGTGCGGCAGCTGAGCTGTAAATAGAACACTAGGAGTCATTTCATTTTTCTAACGTCGCTCAGCTCGCGATTATTTGTGAGGATGGCTGGATGTTTGTTACCCTTTCTTGCAAAAATTGCTCAACAGATTTTGATGAAACGTTGCAGTTAATATGTAGGTAAATCAGAATAGCACATAGACTTTTGTCTTGATAAACGACTCCAACGCCTTTCAAGTCACTAGCAGAGGAGAGGAGATGAGCGAGGAAAATATGCACTACTAATGCATATTTTCCTCGCTCATCTCTCGTGGAGACGTAGACGGAATGCGATGCAGATTTGGATCGCGTTTATTGCCTGTAATTTTGCGGCACAACGAGACTCAGCGCTTATTGAAAACGATTGAAATAATTTCTCTGTGGTTTTAAAGGAATGAGATGTTATGAGACTATCGAAGATTATTTATGGTCAAGTGTTCAGTATTGTTTAATGTTTATGGGTATTTATACTGAAGAGGAACTGAAATGGCTGAACCTTAGAGGTTAAGGGACTGTCATAATAGAACTGAAGTCTGCAAAACAAAGATTTCTTTTGAAAATTTTCTTTGCTGCCTTTGACTTGCTTCGCTTACAAACTAAAGTGACGATTTCGACTTTCTCATACTAACGCAGTCAACGATGCCTCTACTCCCCGTTCCTTATCGTAACCCACACGAGAAGATGGATTCAAAACCGCAGAGTACGTTCTCAGCGTTTCTCATCAAGACTAAGACGTGGCGTGTACACTAGCAGATGTAGGTTGCCTACGTAACTCCTGAACTCCCCAAACACGTGCCACAATACCCTGTGTTCCCTTTACACAGAACATAGCTGTACGCTGCAACAATATCTATATAGTGTGCCAGCCCTGCAATTTGCGTTTATGGCCCTATTCAGACTTGGCCATGAATAGACGCCCACCCCGGTACGAGCATGACTCCCTGTGCCACTCCAGTGCACACGCGCCCTACACAATAGGGCTGAATGATGAATTTAATATAATTTAACGCCCACTGTGTGATTTTCTCATGACCTAATGGTGAACGCGTCTTTATGCTAAATAGGCACCCTGTTGAGAACAAGTTTTAAGTGTAGTCTAGCTTTGAATTATATCCTATTATTATGTTGAAGTTTTTGGGTTGATATCATAATAAATAACATCGTTTGGAGAATATGCTACGCATGAAACGTAAATGGTTTCTAGTGCTAGAATATTCTGTAAACCAAATATAACAATAATGATAGCAAGATTCACACAGCAAAAAAATAAAATTAATTAATTGCTTACAGTTGATTTCTTGCAGCGTCATCGTAGCACCGAAGAATACGTATTGAGAACTAAATTATGGTAGTTTTATAATTAAAAGTATAATCAATAAAGTAGATTAATGATCTTTTCACATATTGATTTATAGTTTCGTTTTATGATTTCACCTAGTTGTAACACACGAGTCTGTAGAATACTATTGTTTAATGGATGAGCAGTTTGCTTGGAGAAATGGTCTAGCGAAATCATGCATTCTGTTACATATAATATATTACCCGAGCTCTTGTTTGAAAGTTAATACATTCCTAGAATATGAAATGGCAACACTTTCGTGTACTTAATATGGTTTACATTGTTAGAAATTAATTTATATTCAATTATTCAAATGCAAAGGCGTAAATTATGTATATAGATGTAGATATCTTGGTGCGAAAGGAAAGGAAATTGTTTCCCATGTTTCGGTAAGGTTTTAATTTAGGTATAAAGTTCTTTGAACTTATTTATAATTATAAATAGTAGCACATTCTAAAATAGCCGACATATAAAATTAGACTTTAGGAAGTAAGTAATGATTCTAACATTATTCCTGAAAGACATAATGTTAATTACAGCGACATAATTACATATGAGAAGAGTTTGCATATTAGTCACTAATCTGCTCTTAAATCAAATAGGAAAATATTGACATACAACTTAGTAACACAAAAATTAGGAATTAGAATTATTCTATAAACCCTACCCAAAAAATTTAAGGCAGACGCCAAAAAATCAAAACAAACGGCTTGTATCGCTGCAACTATTTCGGATTCGGGTCACAGATCCATAATTTCTTTTTACTCCACGTGATATCTCTCGTCTGTAATAACCAATTTGTGTTTACAAAGCGTTGTATCACAACACACGGTTCGGTGGAGGCGTGAAAGGCCTAAATTACATCCATCACAATTTCGTTACTCCGTCAAAACTGAGATATGCATCAGGCGGAAGATACCCTTTGTTTTTGCATTTTGATTTTCAAAATGTTCTGTTTGAACTGCTGTCTTAACTTTTGAAGACTTTTCGTTAATTTTAATTTATTCTGTTGAGTCATCGAAGTATAAGAGATCTGGAACATTCTGTTAATAGAATATAATAAAAACTTGAGTGAAATTAATTATTTAATTATATAAAGCAATTAGAGATCTCATGTTAAGTTAGATATGATTTATTCATATGCTTAAAGAGTCTAACAAGATAATTAACTGATAATTATGAAGCTGGCAGTGCCATTTATCTCAATGTATATTTAATTTGAGTGTTTTACTGAATAATACAAAAGATTTTTGTGTGAAAAAGAAATAAACCTTGCTTTAATATATAATAGGTATTAGAAGTTTTTTATTGAAATCAGGTTTTCATTTTTTTGTATATAAATCTATCTATGCGTGCGCCATCTATATTACAAAGAACACTACTGTGCTATTTTTATGTTAGATTAACGCTGCCATCGGGGCGGTACAAAATATCCTTTGGTTAATAACAGCTATCAGACCTACTCAGATTGATTGAACTTGCAATGCCTGTCCTCTGTAATGTTCATAATTTTTTAAATAAATTAAAATACATAATATATCATCAATCAACAAATTTGTAGGTACTCTTGTATACTGGTCTTCCGTTCATTGTTCTCGCTCACAGTGATCTCTATTGTCTTCTCAATGTTTGTTTGAACTCGTTATATTTAAATGTGCAATGAGAACCGCTCCTTGCGAAACGTTTTTTCGGTCGATAGCTTTTGAACAATTAGGACTTGCCATTAACTGTTGATTTTCTTCTTATTTTGCATGAAAATAAATAGAGGTACTGTCACTTTTATTATTATTGTCTACAGAACTTATAGCATAACTTTTATATTTGCAGGTTCTCTTTATCTCATGTTTCATATAAATAGTATACCAATCGTACCTTATCCCTATATAAAGAATATTTGAAGTTGTTAGAATCACTGCAACAAGCTAGCACCCATCGATATTGGCACATACATATTGTTTTTAATTCATATTTTCTACACAAATGGGGAGAGGCGCTGTTTGCTCAGTAAAGCGTAACCAGTTTAAAATTGCTCAGAATTTCTGCTGCAATTTTTCACGTTTTTATTGTAATTTTTTTTCTGTTGCTTCAATTTTACCTGTCATATGAAGTATATCGGTTTCGTGCGTTTATAACACCTAAATAATTATCTTCATTAATCACTCTTAAATAAAATTGCCCTCTTAATTTTTTGTATTATGTAATTTTTTTGCAATTATGCACTTTAAAATTCTACTTGTTGTCGCTTATTAATTGTAGACGTTTATAATTATATACTAGACACACACGACACATGATACGAGATATTTTTTTGTAATGCGATTCGAAACTTGCCGTCAATTTGAGATATCCTTTCGATTACAACTTAGTTCGGTGTGTTTTTGACAAAAAGCCTACTATTCTACAGAGTAGTTATTATTATATCAATAAGGGATATTTTTTTTTAATTTATCTTACCTTACCATCTTAAGGACGCTTTAGCTTTAAGTTAATAATAATAATAATAATAATATTCTACCACATTCACACAACACCATCTAGTCCCAAACTAAGCAGAAGCTTGTACTATGGGTACTAGATAATGGATAAACATACATATATACTTTTTTTTTTGTAAATACATACATATTATACATAGAAACACCCAGACCAAGACAAACACCCATGTTCATGCACACAAATGTTTGACTTGAGCGGGAATCGAACCCGATAAGTTGCAGTATATTAAAATGATATTGTATGACTGTTGTACTAAATGTCGGTTTCTCTTTACAGGTAAGTTACTTGCTGTTTAACGTCGTCGGATGCTCTTCGATGTATCGTAAGAGAAAATAAATCCATTCAATAGTTGTTAATGTGTATTCAACTGCTACAAAATGACAACCTTAACTGACGGCTTGTGCTATAAATTATGAGGTTGTAAATGCATATGAATAGGTTTGTATGTTAGTTTGAGTTCTAATGGTAGGTAATACGGCAGTGGCGGATCAGAATCAGGAGCTGCGTGAATCAAAGTTCACGAAGCTAGTTTTGGGTTAAGATTGGGAGAAATTGTACTCAAGTGAGGGTATATTAAAGGCTAACGATGAGGATTATTAAAGTAAAATTGGGTTGTAATTTCCAAAATTTCATAATTTCCGTTTTAAGTTATTTAAGTATACCGTTGTTTTTGAAGCTTTGAAGGTATCATATACTTATATTATTAGGTATTTTAATATGATATGCGTTTTTTAATAAAAGTTTGGGTTGTCTAAATACAGAGCGATGTCTTCTCTAAAATTTAAAGTTCATTTTCCGTTCAGAAGTATTCAGCCTATCAGTTTCATACGATTGAATTGTCATCGACCACGTGTACGATAAGATAAAACGTTATTGTTGTATCCAACAATGAGATACAAGGAAGATAAACGTGATGTCACAATACACACAACATACTTTATAAATTAAAACATCGAGTTGAACAAGACCGATCAATCTTCAGCGATATGATTGTAACAATATGCAGGCCTTTCATTATCGCGTTGTTGCACATCTGTGTTGAAGAGACCGGTACTATTAACTTTACATGTTCAATCATTATTATAGGTAATCGCTTTCTCCGCCGACACTGCGTGGGTAGAGCTTAATTCATGCACTGCTAATCCCTGTATTGCACGCAAGAGTACTTGCATAAATTCAGGATTAACGCTACATTCGCCAGTGTTATTATTAATTATATTTATATTTTAAGGAATTATATCTATAAACTGTTTAGTAAGTCGTATACTAGATGGCATAGACAAGTAGCAGTACATAAAACATTATAAATTATTGTATTTGTATTAGAGTAGGCTCTGGTTATATTATTATATCGATTTTCTTTCTAATTGTGACATTAGTGGATTAACCAGTTTGTCGGCCCTTCAGATCAATGCACACAGAACGTACTACAACTATATAGGTAGGAAATGCTGCAATGAAAATAATTGAGAGATTATTATTTTATACTGACTATCTAAATTACGGATTACATACATATATTGAAATGGATTGTATGTTTTGATACCACGATGTATATAAAATAATAGGGTAATGAGCCTTGTATGCAAAATGTTGTTATTTAGTGGCTACGTGTCTTCCCTCGCCATGAGGATGGTTTAGCCATTGCAGTTTCCGCAAGTGCAGTTCTTTTAGAAATTGTATACCATAAGTACTCTAGGCAAACCAAGTTATTATTAGTTTAATATACACTTTTCTTACAAATAGCTCAATATCATGCCTTGGTGTTTGAACCAGTAATTCATTTCATACTTACGAATATTCAGAAAAGGCGAAAAGTACTATCTGTCTTCATACATACATAGACTCACGCCTGTTTCCCGGAGGGGTAGGCAGAGACTACGGAACGCCATTTGCAACGATCCTGACATACCTCTCTTGCTTCATTCACTCCCATCAAGTTTCTCATGCATGCTCTTCTGTTTAGGGTACTTCTGACCTGTCCTTTTTTTAGGATTTCTCCAATCTGAGGGGCGATTCAGAATCCTTCGATATCTCATTTGACATTCGATTCCGTTAATTGTCGAACGGGCTACCTCATTTTTTGTCAAAACTATCGCATTTCCTATCAATTTTATGCATTCAGTATGAAGTAAAATAATAAATAAATCGTATTCAATGAATATTTGTTCAAAATATCTCTGATAGGCGGCTAAAAGACGAGGACAATAATTTGACATATCGTACGATTACTTGTCGTGACATTCTGAATCGGCCTGCTGGTCAGAAAACGTCCGCCTAGGTCTTCCCCTTCGTCCTGTCCTATTCACACTTGCCTTATATTCAGTGGCAATATAATGCAATGAGTTGGAGAATACTGTGATTTTACTGCATCAAAAATGTAGATAATACTTTTTTGTTTTGTCCTTGAAATAACATACTGCACAAATTGAAGTACGTAAAAGTCAATTATCTGTTTTTCAGTCACCTTAAATTTTTCCAATATGATATCCGTTATCCCAAATGCCAAATGGTCTGCGAATAAAGAGTACTTTAAGTACGAGTACATCCGTTATCCCAATACGGTGATATTGAACCGGTATCGGTATAATGTGCATAAATAATATGTAATGTCGCGTCACTAGTAATCCTCCGGAGTGACGGGCGATCTGATACGGTCTCTGATACGTGATGTATCGATTTTGTATACAGTATTATTGTGTTTTGCGTGCCCGTTGGTTGGCTACGGGTATACGGTTACGTGCACCGGTGAAAGTTGGGTATCGGTATTCGTCACAATTTAATCTCTATTTGGTTTTTTGTGTAGGGATTATCTAATTGTTGTACCGAAGCTCCAGCAAGCACAAGATGCGTCGAATTCCATGCTCGGCTTAGGATTGCTTGTCTGATTTGAAGAATGTTTAGTCAAATAATTATCATATAATGTTTCATCACATCAGCCTTAATAGTCCACTGCTGCACTAGGCCTCTCCTTTGAAAGGAGGAATTGGCCTATTATACCACGCTGGCCAAACGGGTTGGTATAAGGTTTGTATCAAGTTTTCCTTCTCTTGCAGTGTTGTTCTCTGCATAATATGCTCCCTCTGTCGGCTCTTACGACACCCATGGGATGATATGGGGTGATGACATTTCGTATGCTTAATCCGTCACCACACGGACTATATATGATGTTTAGATGTTGTCTAATGTGCAATAATAAAAAAAAACATCTGTAAAGTTTCCACGTGATAGAAATTATATAATCTTTATGAAAATATGGAAAGCTTTATGCTTGGGATACTTATTATTGTAGCTTCATGCCACCATTTTCATGCCACCATTTTCATGAACCAAAGTGTTATTAGTATCTTTAACTTCCAATATAATGTTTCCTATCAAAACGACTCAAATCCAAAAGTAATGAATTCTAAAAATAAGCAGTAACGATATCGACTTCAAATTGTGTTCAATACTTCAAACCATAAATGCCATCCTTACGCTGTCTCGTGCGTCATGAGAGCTCTCGTCTTTGTCCACACATTTCGGTTCTTAAGCCCACTTGAAAAACTAGCGTATGTTTTTTCAATGTTTGTAAAACCGTTGACCAAACGGTAGCGAGGATGACTTTCAACTTTACGAATGAACGCGTGGCGCAGTTTGGAGTATTGACACTTTACAGATCGCATTCATCATAATATAAGACCTACCTTACTAGCAGATAAACGTTAAACACTACATAGGTGTTAATGTAAATATACTTGTATTTGCATCTTTGAAAGGGTACGAGTGTTAAAATAAATCGTGGGCGTCGCCTGGAGACGCCCTAGTGCATAAATATGCATGCATAGACACATTAGACGCTTCCCGTTCCATCTGCATCAGTAATTACTCGAGATCTAGAATCCGATTAGTCGATTTTCAACGACACGAATTAAAATTAGACCACTTCGATTAAACGACCAACTGAATTATTCGACTACTTGAATTAAATTACTAGTTTAATTAATCGACTAGTTAAATTATTTGCATTAATTGCTCGACTTGCAGTAAGTATTATTATCGGAGTTGTAATTTGAATATGCCGTTTATAACAATTTGTGAGTGAAATTGTAACTTGTTACATTATACAAACATCGTACTATTAATGTTTTTGGTCGTGTATGCAGTATTATCGTTTGGATTTCCGATGTTTATTTTCACTTTGAGTTTATCGACTGGTATGAATTATTACTATTAGTACTATAAACATTTATAATGCAAACGTATTTGATCATTTATATACTGTAGACATTTATGTTCAGTTAATATTGCTAATCGTGAGATGGGCATACCGCCTATTAACTTTTCTATATAAGTTATGTAAGACAACTATAATACTTCAACAGTTTCTTCCATTTATGTCCCATTAAATCACGTGCGACAAAGTGTTCCATTTCGATCCCTTAAAAGCACTTTATTTTTCCAAACCATTTTACTGATTTGGAATAGCTTTGTAAACACGCCGGGATTCACAATTTTGTCGGCACGCGTAGCTCACTAGGGACCTACCATTATAAATGAAGTTCTACGCGGGAGGCCTTTGTTGTAGGTTTTAAATTAAAATCTGGTTCGTATTCATCCTTTTTGTTCTGTTATGGGAAATAATGCCGTTTCTGAATGGATGCAGTTGGCAAATTGAGAATCCGGATGCATTGCCAACAAATTTTATTAATAGGCATATGGTCTGGTGATGTGAACTAGCAGGATCGGTTTTGAACAGAATTATGTAATTTGTAAGTACATCTTGACATGGCTGAACATACATGTATGCTGCATATATTATATCTTTGAGGTTTTGATGGCTTCAGTGCATGACATTGCTATATTTATATGTATGTGCGTACATTTGTCATGCTATTTGGAAATTTGCAGTCGGCAGAGCAATAAATCCAACGTCTTTAATCTGCATTGCATTGTTGATTGTGATCACAAACGGCTTACACTACCCGTAATACATACATTATTCTGTAGGGCGCGACGTAGCCTTACAAATAAAAACCCACAGTAAATTATCACACTTTGATATGCAAAACCTAAACCAACTTTCTATGCATTGTGCAACGGTATAGATTTGAAATTATTTGCATCCCAAACGATTGCACTTTCAAACGGTTAAATAACCCATCTGTGGGGAATTATAAACTTTACGCATACAATAGAACCGTTGTTCTAATATGAATGAATGAATGAATGGTTCAAGAGTGAAGTCGTTCGCATTTCGGTCACGTATGAATTGCATCCTGTACACGAACTAACGGTATGTTTATAGGTTATTTGTGATTTTATGGCCGTCCTTATATGGGCTAATATTTTGGTCACCCTTTCGCTTATGCAGGTCGTGTCAGTGGGTCTTGGAAAAATCGGGCATGAGTGCATGACTGCCATGGACTTTGTACGATATTTTTTTAGTTTCTTGTAATTTTCTATTTAATAGTTTTAAGTTCAAAGTCAAGTCAGCAAAAATGAATCACTAAGAAGGTCAATCGATTTTTTTGCATTGAATAGAACCTCAAATTGGAATATGCTATTTCTGCTTGTCTCAGTATTATAAACAAAAATATGATTTAGTTTAACTTTACCTTATCCTTAAAAAAAGCCTTTGTGAAGTATTTCGAGAAAGATTTTCACATTATCTAACCACTTAGTTAGATTTCTCGGCACCTTTAGGCAAACTTTCAACGAGACTTATGAATATTATGGTAATGCAAGTAATCACCGTGGATAATCGAAATGATGCAAATTCTGGTGAGAAGATAATGATGCGAAAATCATGCATCTCGTTCTACTTTTTATCTATATCTCTTTATTCTATCCTCCTCTAACCGCTACCTATGGATTGACTTGTGTCTCTCTTTCTCTCTCTCTCTATCTCGATTATTTTACTGAAATCGTTGTAAGGTAATTGCAGTACGAGCATCCAACTC
This sequence comes from Euclidia mi, assembly GCA_944739405.2. Classification (NCBI taxonomy): domain Eukaryota; kingdom Metazoa; phylum Arthropoda; class Insecta; order Lepidoptera; family Erebidae; genus Euclidia; species Euclidia mi. Next base: position 35,386,386 of record OX123204.2, read on the forward strand.
TGAAAGAAAGCATTTAATTTAACGAGACTAGACCGTAAAATTGCAAAGCAGAAATACGAAATAGGCTTTATTAATATGACTTTTCATTCATCACATAATGTATCTTTCTAATTCTTCAAAAGATGTGCACCAAGTCATCATTATATCCAATATGTATGCAACAACCTCCATGTTCTCTATCATAACTTCCTCTTCAAACAAATCTATTTCGCTTCCATTGAAATTAACACCAAATGCGTAAACAGCGGTACACGTGGTTCAATTTAGTGCGGTGCATTTCCGCTGGTCTATTAAATACCTAAAGCTATATTCACTATTGACAATGACATTAAACTTGATGAATGAGTATTATCGTTGGGTAACAGTGCGTTCACCTGTGTGTTTGTCTGTCAGTCTGTCATCGATACAGCCTTTGTTCCCAACCCCAGTCGATTTAGTTCAATGGATTGAAGAAAATTACGAAATACAACCGAATGTTGCGCCGACAATGATTTCTGTGTCATTGACTTTGTTTCGCGGTCATTGTCATAAATGTTTTATGTTCTTGTAAAAAAATGTGGCTTTGTTGGAGAGACTGGCAGCGAAATTTGGTTTAAAGTTAAGGTTACAAAGCAATTTGAATTAAAGTAATCCATTAAATTACGCACATAGGCTTTATCAGCCATATTATAGTCTGGGGCCCAATTCTCCTAAATAAATTTGTTCAAAATACAGTTTCGATATAATGTCAGTGTCACAAATGATATTCTCCTAAATTAACTGATATTTGAATGAAACTGTAATGAGATCGTAAATTGAAACAAGTGTCAAAATATGTGTTAACGACGAACAGTTTCTTTCAAATTATACGATAATGACATTAGGTTAGTAGAATACCGATTCTCAGTCAATTCAAAATATAATCTCATTTCGTTCAAAATATAATTTCAATGTCATATAAAATAGGAGAATTGGGCCCCTGTTTACCGACACAAAACTAATAACGTAACAATATAAGTTTCGTCAAATAAAGCGTTGTTATCTATTATTCTATACTAGCTTTAAAATACCGTTTGTAAGCATAGGGTGTTATATTATTTTTAGCGATTAGTACTATACTAATGTCCAGTGCGGGAGCTTTGAACCTATTTAATGGAAGGAAAACCACAAAGGTATTGCGCATTGGTTTAGGTAGGTATATGTCAACGCGTTATTCAATAACACATAATATGATACATTGTCTTTCATTAGACCATATTTCATCGATGACACTTGCATAGGTATGATCAAAAACATTATTATTTGTTATAACTATTTCTAATTGAATACAGTAAGTTATGAAATAGTATGTGTATATTAAAAACAGTCAAACTACGGCGCCCATTAAATTCTAGACCCGTAACAACAATTTGTACGACACACAAAATGTAGTGGGGATCAAACCCGCTGGAGTCCACTTATACTAACAAAATATTAGTAAAATCTAGAACATAAATACAGCTACACACGTATATCCAAGTAGTCCCCAGTCAATTTCAACTCCCTGCAATCAGTTAATTTTCTTCGGTAATCGATCTCGTATTGAGTTGCGCCGAGTGGCCATATATTCCAGCGAGTAACGTGTAATTTTAACATTATCGCGTAAACGGATAATGGACATTGTGGCGCTTGCACACATCGCCGCGCCGCATGCCGCTGTTACTTCGCACCAGCCCGGCATGGTCGCCCTACAGCCTGACATGGATACATAAATTGAATCTCACGATTCGATTCCATCACTGTAATTATACCACAAGATCGGCGTGCACTTAATTCATCGACTTCCGACGATTATCCATACACCGCTTGTTATTATGGGAATTGATTTTATTGAGACATACTACGCAATCGGCTGCCTTATGCCTCCACAAGGCTGTTTTCTAATAACTACCACAATTACACTATCAATCGAAAGCGAGTAATAAAAGTCGGCCATTACGACAGTTGATGCCTACTTTTTATTTAAATGTTTTTAAATGAACATTGGTTTCCTCTTTGTGTACGATCAAATGTTGCGTCGTAAGAATTAAATGTTACAATAAAATCATATGATGGCTACATTAACATTTCTCGGTTGCGGAATTACCTAATAAGAAACCAACAAATGCCCAATATATTCATGCGATTGATCGGCGTACCAATCGATTCGTCGTTGGTGTAGTTTGTTTACATTTTATATTATGCATTTTTTAAACAGACTTCAGCTATTCGGCTAGTTATGTTTGACGGTTAGCTTATAATAGAAATGTTAAACAAATTACGTTTGTGAATTTCAAATTATTTTAACTTTTAAACTTGCATGTCATAATGGATTGCACAATGGCTCGTGATTCTCTTAGAATGAGTTAGCTGGGGTTAAATTCAATCTATTAATCATGGCTCGTGTTCTCCACATTCGTTTCCTAAATCAAACTATACGAGGTTATCCGGCAATGTACCATTATCGTACATGTCAATCTGTGCACCCTGACGTCCAATTAGGGCGGCGGGAGACGAAGCACGCAGACGCTCGTGTCATCGTTCACCGTCTGCCAGCATCGCTGCGATGCTCATCGAATTACTCGTACCGTTGCCTGTCCCACTCCCACAATAAATGAACCACGAGTCATCATGAGATTCATCCCGAACGATCTGTGCAACCCGCTGACAACGAACGTGACAGTCTCAGTCAGACGGAACGTCACAGCTATCGTGAACGTTCGATTCACCGCTACGCTTATTGCCAATCACGCTCAACCATTAGCCAAGCTTCTAATAAAGATATAAATTACGAAAAGTTAATTAAAACCCTTATCTACGTCGCGGTGGCAACGCGCCCGACTTCTCCGCGGTCGGTCGTAGAAAATTGAACGATTTATAGGAGAAACGGCTGGCAAACATCTGTTAGTACTTGATTGATTTACCGCCTGTGACAGCTAATACTAATATTTTTATACTTTGATACTTTCACGGATAAAATCGTGATCCGAAATTGAAACTATATAATAGCTGCGAATTGTTTTTGCACAATACCTGTATTGGCAATTGTGCCGATATTTCTCTCATAGTATAAATTGCTGCGAATACAAATCCTCGATAAAGATATTGTGCTTTCGACTGGCTGGTAAGATAAAGCCAATCTGCCTCAACGGTAAACACGGTTGATATCGGGACGGATAACATAATAGACAGTGATAAAAGTTGGAATTGAAAAGTAGCTGCTTTCCAATTCAATCTCAGGCTTTGGCCAATATGATTAGCATTGCGAGAGACGCGGAAATGCATTAGCACAATAACTGTCAGACGGTCCGTCAGCGCACAAGCGCACATAATATATGACGTGGACTCGGCGTGATGCGCCCGCGCCGCCAAATGGGTGCGATTCTCACGGGGACCAGCGTACGCGCACCTCAGGAAGTTATGCGTCGTGTGAAAATGACATTATTGTTATGATTAATTCTGAATACAAGAAATAAGAGCCGATTATTTACAAATAGTAATATCGTACGGAACTGCTTTCAACTGACGGGAATCAAGAAGTAGTTGATAGAAATCTAAAATCGATAACTTACCTTTTTTATAGTGCCACTGCAGTTAATCTCTCTATTGATTTAAACTGCTTCAATTTTCTAAGCAGTAAAACTGAATTGATATCTCTACTAAATGAATCTTGGCCATATACGGTGGGACATATAGCTATAACTAATTGTAGAATGTAATTGATTCCAAGCTACCGTCTGCAAGAGCTGAATTATTGTGGTAGTAACAAATGGCATCGTGCCGCCTCCTTCCGTGGCTTGAGCCGGTGTCCATTAATTGTCATGGAGGCATCATGCATCACTGATTCCCGCATGATGCCTGATGCAACCGAGGTGAAAGGAGGGACTTTGCACAACGGGGAATTGAAGCCATAGATAATTGCGTTTCGCAGACGGTATTGTATTCTAGTCTGGAGGTTTCGACATTAGGGTTTCGGTTCTCAATTTGCAATTAGCCGGTGAAACGAATGTGTATAACAGCCGATAGGATTTGTGATTCTGGATTATATATTGGCTGGTTATTTGTGTTAAGTCATCAGTCATCACATCAATCAATGTTAACTTAGCATGAAAGGAAATATGATGCTTAGGTTTCAGAATTCCTCTTTTATACAATCAAGTACAAAATCAATCCACAAAACGGCGATCACAGCAGATTGACTAGTAGCTAAATTGGCTCGACTACATAATGAAGATTGCAATTCAAAATAAACAAATGATTTAAATAGATAGCTGAAGAAATGGACGACGAAAGCTTAAAATTTCTTACGTCATCCTTCCATTTACAAGCTAAATATAAGACGCACCAAAAAAGATGTGTACAAAATAAAATAAGCATGATGTATCTTAACAAGCTGTTGACATGTCTGACATTTTGTAAGTAAATCTGTCTACAGATTCGTTCTGGGCCGGGCCACTTAGGGTGGAGACAGTTTTGAGGAGCGCGATGGTTATAACAGTCGTTCGGGGCTTAACAATATGTTACGAGCAATAAGAAGATGTCGAACCTTGATATTGATGTGCGCTTTCATCGGAATTGGACATTATTTTGGCGTCTTTGATTTGGTCCAATAGTGAGTTTGGTTGATACATTCTGATGTTATTCCCTTTAGTTGCAGTCTCCGACAAAGTGTTAGTTACTGAGCTTGACGCAATAGAACGTCTTGTCCCTGTAATGTAAACATTTAATATGTTTACGCTACCAAACTTTATACCACTTCAGCTATCTATTAGAAATATATATGAAAATTCACATTGCACAATGTCCATTGTAAATATTTTTATTGTGCACATTATATGCCTATTACCTTGAAATAAGTCTGTGTATAATTGGTTGTGGTTTTCCCACTGGTTCTCGTATATTCCCTGTACAATCTACAGACGTCACCTTCAACCAGTTATGTACAATGCAGCCATTGTATGATGACAACAATTTTATTTTAAAATAACAAAGCGCAAAGAAGGAAAATTATAAATATTTCAAGGTAGTTTTTGCGTCCCATTGTCATTATGTCTTTGACTATAAATATGATCTAAAAATAGCTGTATTAATTAATTATGGGGTAAATACGATATATATATATATAGAGTAGGTGCCATGAATATTATTATTATTGTCCTCCTTCACACACCAATATAGCGCACGTTGATTACATAGTATAATTGTCATATTAAAAGCGAATATATATTTAATGATAGAGATGTGAACATCTTGGCATTTCGAATAGATAAAAGCTTAGATAAAATAATATATAATTACTAACATTCTATCTGCGATATTAAGCTCTCTTACCCTTTTATTTCTGTCTTCAGAAAAGAAATATGAGACATGACTTTCACTGTTTGTTAAAATATAGAATATAAAATATCACGATTTGAGCATTTGCGTTCCGGTGCACAATAATCGTGGCTAGAAAGCAGTTAATGCAGTCAAAGTCACGATTAAAAACTAGTACAATACCGTAATATGTAATTAATTCTATAAAAAGATGTCTAATTGCCTTCTTTGAAGTTTTAAAAACTTTCTCGTGGTTTTTATGTGCGATATCTTTAGAAAAGTACGTGGAGTATTATTTATACGACGTGACCGAGTGGTTGTATGACGGGACGGTTCGCATACAGTGAATTGCACAAAACGAAATGATTGAGACGTGAATTATCTATAATAGCATGAAATTAATATTCATAATAGGTTTTACGTTACGGAAGAACGTTTCATAGAAGTAAAAGCCTAATTCAGAGTAACCATTGTGTGGTGCTGATGTGGAAGTCGGATCGCGGGGTCGGTCAGGTCAACTGACAGATGTTTTTGGGTTTTTTCGACGCTATTCACTCATGTTTCTGTCAGTTTGATGATTCGACGGTTTTGTTAGAATTCGTGTAGAAAGTCAATTGAAGGGTTATTACTGTAGATATAAGAAATATCTTATGAATAGACGCTATTGAGTATCCAGTATGTATTTGTTTACGGTAAAAGTTGCCGTCGTAAATTCGAATATTTACTCAAAGAATGTCGCTATCATTTGAGATATCGCCGAATGTGATAAGTTTTATTTTCGGTAGTAAAAAAAGAAAGTTATGCCGGATTTGTGCATTTATTGCATTTTTACCTTGCTCGTTATCTAAGCAACAACACGAAAAATCCATGGGTGCTAAATTCTTTGGAATAAAAAAAAATTATAACGTACCAGTTCTTATCTTACATACATAAGCAATGTGAAGAAAACAGGCTGGTTATTTTCTTTTAACATCTCTAACAAACATACACTTAACACTACTATAACCGTATATGGATGTAAACTATCAATTGTATTTTAAACAAACTTCAATCGATCTTTTCATGTTTAAATTCGACACGTGCCTATCGTAAATGGTAAACATGGGCATGTTAGCAGAAAAGTGAGCGCGTTGATATAACACCGTATGCATAATGTTTCCTAACGCATATGCGTAGGGGTCGTCAGCACGTTCAGAAATAGACGTGGAATAGACACAGCAACTAATTATAGTGCCGACGTGGATTAATGCGAGGGGATGTTACCGAAAGTAACCGTATCACTTTAATGGGACCATATAGCTTATACAAATATTGTGCTTAGCTTTAATTTGTGTTTTGAGGAAATGTGTCTTTGTATTTTGTGAGCTGTATCCTAATTACACTAAACAGATTTTATGTTGTCCGTTTTTGGACATAAGATGAAAATATTAATGTGGAAACGAAATAGTTAACAGATTTTAATATAGTTAGTCTTTCAAACAACAGGCATTTGAGTAGACAAATTTGACGTCAATAAAAGAGTACGTAAACAAAACAATTGCAATTGCAGTGCATGCTAGCCTTCAATATATTTTGATATCGGTTTCTTATGTCATATAATTAAATTATCTAAGTCAAACATATTTCTTTATCCATTTGAATCCAATCTTATGTGTATGTGTGAAATTTTCGTCACATGACTGCCGACTGGACCGTCACATGACTTGACTGCACGTTTGGCGTAATGGTTTAAGCAGTCGCCTCACCGCTTGGTACTGCACCGCGTGTTGTGGGTTCGATCCCCACACGAGACAACACTTTGTGTGATCCACAAATTGTTGTCTCGAGTCTGGGTGTTCTTTGTGTCAATTGATTGAATGTTTCTAAAGTCCCCCGCGACACAGGAATTTCTTCCCAGTGCGGGAGTTGTCTTTTTAAAACGAAACGATTAGTAAGCTATAAAGGAAATATAATAAATTAATAAATAAAGAGTAGCCTTACAGATAGGGTATCACTACTAGATAATTATGCACTTATTTGCGATACTACTATGTAGCGATAGCCGAGTGGAGAGACCGACGGACTGCTACGCAGAGGGTCTCGGGTTCGAATCCACGGCACGCACCAATGACTTTTCGAAGTTAAGTGCGTATTAAATTATTAATTATCGCTTGCTTAACGGTGAAGGAAAATATCTTGAGCAAACCTACATGTCTGAGAGTTGTCCATGATGTTCTCTAAAGACATGTGAAGTCTGCCAACCCGCAATAGGCCAGCGTGGTGGACTATAGCCTTACCCCTTCTCATAGTGAGAAGAGGCCCGTGTTCAGCAGTGGGGCATATTTCTCACCATTTTCGCTGCCATGTCTACAATCATTCAGCAAAAGCGGGAAATACAATTCAAATCGGATTCATGAAAAGTCTTTTATAAGTTTCTTATATTCCGCCACCGTATTTCGCTCAAAGTATTTGATATAATGCTCTGTCGTAGTATCGTAGCTCGGCATGCCTTGCTTTCTGGCTCGAAGGTTAATATTGAAAATGCTCATGCATATATGCATTTTTATGAAATGCTACGAGATATTCTCACGGCATGTGAAAGGGTTGCCATTTGCGAATCGTAAGTCAACTGGTCTCAGACTTAATACTAGTGAGTGATTGGAATGAGGTTTGTAAGTGTTCGAACCTAAATATTTTGATTTAATCAGGCGTTACTTAGCGGAATTCATCGTACCTAATGGAAAGAAAGAGGAACCCACCACGCACCCTCGGATTGCCCACCCCAACTATTGCAATAGAAAAAGCTTATCAATACCGTACTCCTCTAAAGACAAAGGATAAGGGAAACATGGAATAATGCGGAAATGGGTTCCAGGAAAATATATGGATCAACCGATGGATGGACTGATGAGCAACGGCTGAACCAGCTCAGTCGTTGCCCATTGGTCCTGAGGATGCCTCGTGGAGAGGCGAAACACGTGTCGTAGCATAGTCGGCGCATACACAGCGGGATACTGCACGTCAGGTATTTTCCTGGAACCCATTTCCGCATTATTCCATGTATCTCTTATCCTTTGTCTTTAGAGGAGTTCGGTATTGTCAACCTTTTTCTATTGCAATAGTTGGGGTGGGCAATCCGAGGGTGCGTATTGGGTTTCTCTTTCCTTCCATTAGGTACCTAAATATTTTATTTGAATACGAGTTGCCACAATGAGTTTTTAAAATATATTATACTAGACTTCGCCCGCGGCTCCACCTTCGTGAATTGTACTTAAACCTTCCTCAGGAATCACATTATCTATTGGTGAAAACCTTACAAAAATTATTTCGGTAGTTCTTGAGTTTATCGCGTTCATACAAACAGACAAGACTACGAGAGGACATTATTTTATAAAATTCTTCTCTTTTACGCGAATAGATTCCAAAACCGTGTTATAACTGCTCTATATTTATTCTGTTACTTACATTCAATGCCACATTAAGAAATTAGTTCTTGATAAAGTCCCGTTCATTTTATTAAATTCAGTCAGAGATTAGAACTTAGCCTATACACACGCTTCTACCTGCAGTTTTCCATACCACGGACAATAGATAAGATATAATTAGTAGCAAAAACATTAAAAGATTTCTTGACTCAATAGTAAATCTAGGAAAGGCAAACTTTGAGATTCTTTGTGCCCACTATTAGTGTTACGAACACATAACAAGGAGCATAAAACGCTCTGAAACTGGAAACATTAAACTGTGGATTCAACACAACATCGTAGGATGTTACCACATGTGTTTTCTATTTGCTTCGTATCTATGTGTCTAGTAGGTAAGAGTAAAAACATGGATTTATAGATTGCTGTTCACCGACTTCAAAAAGTGTAATTTCAATTCAGTTCTACTTTTTTCTCAGAACGCCGTTCCTTTTTTAAACCTATTTCGTAAATCATGTATTTGTTTCGAAGGATGAACATCTCGTTGGGTCTTATTCAACTTTGACGAATGAAATGTGAGGTCGCAATTTATTGTGGAAAATGTATGTCACTACTCTTTGAAATAACAAAAAATACTTTTCGTACGCAAAATTGTTGTATAACAACCATTACACGCTACCATTGCGAAATATAACGGCATAAATTCTACGCTCACGCAGCAAAAAAAACACCAGCAACAGAAATATATACCTACAACTTTTTTATTTCATCAAATTAATATTCATAACCCGTCATACGGTAACTGGCGTAATGCGTATCTATTAAAAACGTTTTCGTTATTAAATAACTAGCTACCGATAGCGATATCGATATCATTGTAACGTTTGATTAAACTATAACTAATATTTATTCATCTATACTAATATAATAAAGCGGAAGAGTTTGTTTGTTTGTTTGTTTGTTTGTTTGTTTGTTTGTTTGTTTGTTTGTTTGAACGCGCTAATCTCAGGAACTACCGGTCGGATCTGAAAAATTATTTTTGTATACGATAGCCCAGTTATTCCGGAAGGCTATAGGCTATATAACATAGCGCTTCGACCCTTTGGGGCCGGGCAAAAGGCTAAAAAGGCTAAAACATAATGTCGGCTAATCTCAGGAACTAGCAGTCGGATTTAAAAAATTGTTATTGCCTATGATAGCCCAATTATTCCAAAAGGCTATAGGCTATATTAAATTACGCCACAACTTTTAGGGGCCAGACAAAAATAATAAAATGGTCACACGAGAAGGGGGAGGGTTGGGTCAAAGGCAAAAAAAGGCTAAACTATTCGTTTGGATACAATCTATATGGGTATCGTTTTCGAGATTTTCGGGACGCTGATTAATAATATGAAATTTATTTAGTGATCCAAGATGACGGACGGGAAATCAAAGATGGCGGATGAGAAAATTTTAAATATCAATATGGGTATCGCGTTCGATATTTTAAGGGGTGGAGAATCGAAATATAACATCTATTTCGTGATCAAAGATGGCGGAGGGCAATCAAAGCTGGCGGATGGGAAAATTTAAAAAATTCAATATTGGTATCGTCTCCGATGTTTAAAGGGATGGGGAATCCAAATACAACATCTATTTCGTGATTCAAGATGGCGGATGGGAAATCAAAAATGGCGGATGGGAAAAATTTTAAAAATCAATATTGGTATCTTCTCTGATGATTTAAGGGATGGTGAATCCAAAAACAACATCTATTTCGTGATCAAAGATGGCGGATAGGAAATCAAAGATGGCGGACGGGATTTTTTTTAAAGTCGATATGGGTATCGTCGCCTATATTTAAAGGGATGGGGAATCCAAATCCGACATCTATTTCGTGATCAAAGATGGTGGATGAGAAATCAAAGATGGCGGATGAGAAAGTTTTAAAAAATCAATATGGTTATCGTCTCCGATGTTTTAAGGGATGGCGAATCTAAATACAACATATATTTCGTGATCAAAGATGGCGGATAGGAAATCAAAGATGGCGGATGGGATTTTTTTTTAAATCAGTATGGGTATCGTCTCCGATGTTTGAAGGGATGGAAAATCCAAATACAACATCTATTTCGTGATCAAAGATGGCGGATAGGAAATCAAAGATGGCGGACGGGAATTTTTTTTAAAGTCGATATGGGTATCGTCTCCGATATTTTAAGGAATGGAGAATTCAATACCACCATCTATTTCGTGATCAAAGATGGCGGATGGGATTTTTTAAAAATCAATATGCGTATCAACTCCAATATTTAAAGGGGTGTGGAATCCAAATCCAACATCTATTTCGTGATCAAAGATGGCGGATGAGCAGTCAAAGATGGCGTATGGGATTTTTTTTAAAGTCGATATAGGTATCGTCTCTGATATTTTAAGGAATGGGGAATTCAAAAACACCATCTTTTTCGTGATCAAAGATGGCGGATGGGATTTTTTTAAAAATCAATATGGGTATCGTCTCCGATGTTTGAAGGGATGGGGAATCCAAATACAACATCTATTTCGTGATTCAAGATGGCGGATGGGAAATCAAAGATGGCGGATGGGAAAAAATTTAAAAATCAATATGGGTATCGTCTCTGATGATTTAAGGGATGGTGAATCCAAATAAAACATCTATTTCGTGATCAAAGATGGCGGATAGGAAATCAAAGATGGCGGACGGATTTTTTTTTTAAAGTCGATATGGATAAATATCGCAGACGATACTTTAAGGAATGGGCAATTCAATATTATATAAAAATCTATGTTTGTTTTTGCATCATTTATAGACCCTGCAATGATAAGATATTAAGCGCTAAGTCAATGGTAACTTGGAAAAGGGGCTTGGAAAAAAGGGAATTCAATAAAAACTCTTAAAAAGGCGATACGGAGTTCGCTGGGTCAGCTAGTCTATTCATAATACCCGTGCATTTTTTCTCGAATCGATTCATCCACAATTGATTCCGTGATCGATTCGAGACTCAATTTCGTGACGTAACTATGTCTTGTTGCTTTATTTAAAAAATCAATGGTCATTGTGCTTTCTATGTCAAACAATAATAAAGGGTTATGTAATATGCAAAAAGTGCAAAATGTATTGGAAATAAGCGAGAGTGGCTTGTTGTAGGAAAGTGTTCACTTGTACTTCATGTTTACTTAACTAGTTTTACATAATGTTGTCTAGTTCAGGGATGTTAAGGATATCCATATCCGTAACCGAAACTATCGGATATCCGAAATAAAAAAATATCCGTATCCGTAACCGAAACCGAAATAAATGTTTCGGATAATTTCGGATAGAGGCGGCGTCAAATCTATACATTTATATAAAATTGGAGAGTCTGTTTGTAATATTAAAATAACCGCTTTTTACTTATGGATGTAAACAGACAGACAAAAAATTCGGTATATGTACCGTACATATACCGAATTTTTTGTCTGTCTGTTTGTTCTCGCTAGTCTCTGGAACAGCTGGAACGATTTTGACGAGACGTTCACTGGCGGAGCGCTGATGTACCAAGGAGTAACTTAGGCTATAAATTAACCGGGTACACGAAGTAGTTCCCTCAGAACGCGGGTGAAACCGCGGGAAAAAGCTAGTATAATAAATAATACAAGAAAGTTAAGATACGTTATGTTATACTTACTTAAATTCGTGCAATCATCATCTTCTTAGCGTAATCCCAGTTTCAATCTAGGGTCCGCTTACTAGTCTAACCGGATTTGGCTGAATATTAGCTTTTCCACGGAGCGACTGCCTGTCTGACTTCCGCAAACCGAAGGGATAGCGATATTCCTTGGTTTAGACTAGTGAGTAGTGTCAGTTTATTTTAAAAGGCACTGACGCGCTATAATGATTGTCAAAGATCTTCATGACAACCGGGACCGACGATACAAGGGGACAAGCGATAATTAACAATTCAATACTATAATAATATATTATATAACTCCGAAAAGTCATTGGTGCGCGCCCTGGATTCGAACCCGATACCCTCTGCATGGCAGTCTGTTGGTATCTCCACTAGGCTATCGCTGCTTTTAAATAAAAAAATAAATACTTGCAATGTGCACTCCAAATATTTTCTCTTTAACACGAAATGAATAATAAAATACATATAATATTGTGCGTTGGCTGATTGTAGTACCTACCAAATGATGACCTCAATAAAACCATTTTGTTATCTATTTACCTTTGAAATCCTTTAAAAATCTAATATCCGTAACCGAAACTATCCGAAACTACCGGATAATCCGAAATAATTTCATATCCGTATCCGAAACCGAAACCGATATAAAAAAATTCCAATATCCGTATCCGTATCCATATCCGAAATTCCATATCCGTAACATCCCTGGTCTAGTTAAAGCTGTTTCTGGAAGATAAATGTGCCTTTATTAACATGATTTATGAGTAAAACTAAGTTGCTGCAACGGTGGCGAGCGCGAATGATTGTGGGAGTTTGAATTTACTTTTTTGGCCATTTTGCCATTTTACCTTTCCATATCATACAAGTCATAGTCATAGTATAAATAGTCATAGTATAAATTTAATGTAGGTAGCACAAAGTTAAGAATTCATTAATAAAAATGAAATATAAAGAATGATAGTTAGCAGCTTATATAGATAAATATTAAGGAAGTATGCTCCATTAGTATTTTATAATTATGCTTAGTGAGTGTAAATCATTTTTACAGGTAAATTAAGTCATGAAAAACTACACCATGCATCCTATCAAATGGTCATATATTCACAATTATTAGACACGAAGACAAGAATCATGAAAGTAGCCTTAAGTTGTTTTAAAATTCTTTGTGTCACAGGGGTTAAAGACCGCAAAACACATTTTCATAAATGCTATTTTCTAAAATAAACGCCAAACTGTAGATGTAGGCATTGATAATGAGCTAATAAGCATTTCGAATACTAATTTAGTCATGCGATTTTATATGCCTACTTTTTAAACACCATGGCAAAAACACGCGCACGGACACAATCCTAGCGTGAAATAAAGCCTCAATATTCTTTTAAGTATGTATTTCGTTTTCAATACGGAGCTACGGTATTATTCATACATGTTTCCAAAAATGCTTTAATGAGCTTGAAGCTAAAGTGAGCACTCATGCTTAGATTCAATTAAAAAAAAAGTTGGTAAGCCAATAAACATGACGTTTATGTACCGTCTTTTTTCCGTTCAAAACGAACGCTTAGGAACGCTTATTATTAAAATATACACGACTAGGCCAATGCTAAGCCTTCACATTACCAACCGTCTATTTGAAATCTAGGCTAGTACGATACATTGACATTAGGTTTACAAGGAGCTGTAGAATCGATACCCTGTGACATTTGATGAGTCGTTAGCACGAAAGTATCGGTGATGTCTTTTATCGATAAAACGCGTGCCGCGAGGGCAAACCCGCCAAGCCTCCCGTACCATCCCCGGTGCTCGCCGACTGAGAAATGTAAAAAATCACGAAACCCTTTGCATGAGCAGCCAGTCACGACATCTCCTGAAACCGTCTACACTAAATTACGTTTATAAAACAAATGGCAGCGACAACCTTGAAATTTTATTGGATGAGATACCATTTTGGGAATACGCTTGAAATTTTGCACATAACGACTTAATTTTGTTTGACTTTGAAGCGAACTACACAGAATTTGTTGTTGGCTGAAGGGAATTATGTTAATTCCCTTAGCTTGCTTTTCTTTATCAATGTTAACCGAACATATGTAAGTGTGTATGTATATTTTGTTTTACGCGCCACGTTATACTAAGCTAACGCATTCCCAATACGTTTCAGATAAAAATAACTCAAAGGCAGACCTGAAATCGTAATAGAAATATATGTAGGTAAATCATATTTTTGGAGAAAACGTATCCTCCGTAACTACCCAAGGGGAGCTAGAAAATATGCCTTTTCGTAGATTGATGTTATAGCATGGTAATATCGTTATGACTGACATGATCCAAATAGCTAATAACGTATAATTTAGAAACATAAGGACGATCATTGAAATAATATTAAATGGAAATATGAAGTAGCTAAGAGAAAGAAGCAACTACTTTTGCCTGAATAGGTACTCATTTACAACGGCACAATAAATGAATATATTTTTAACAAGGTCGTACTGTACCATATTGTTTTTTCAATCAGTCATTCGTGTAATAAGCACGGCCACAATATTTCCTTAGCTTATCACCTTAATGTGGGTATAATATTACACCTCTGCCTACCCCTTCGGGGATACAGGCGTGAGACTATAAAAAAAAATATATAAAAAAATCACCTGTGTACACCCTCATAATAAATACATATTATTTATACACTAAACTAATTTAGTCTTATTCCACAGCACAGGTGGTAAATTTCAGTATGATTGATCATTATTTTTCTGAAGTGATAAAAATTCTTATTAATTTGTATCTATTGTCTAAACTGGCACGGTACTTGTGAATAATCTCTAAGTAACTAATGTTGTTTTAGTTAGTTATCGGCGTATTCCCAACGGGGCTAGTGTTTATACAAGAAACAATAATTAAGATAAGAATTGGGGTAGGGCTCTACAAAAACTAAACGTTCCTACTTTCTGTTTATAAATGAAAAGCTATAACTTAAATCCAAAGTATATTACCACAAAGCAAACTCCTGTCTTAGTCATATTTTCGCTTATATTAAATTAGCTTGATGCTCTCTAATATTTATAAACATTGCGCTAATTATTCACACTGAATTCGCGCTAATCTGCTCTATCTCATTTACCTATATTTCCTTCAAACGAATTATCAACAAGAGATCTGCATCAAGCAAGTCTGGCGAAATATTCTCGACTTTCAATCGGTCATTTACATCTTCGCTCATCTTATTTCACAGTGGAAACTCGCCTTAAGCGATACTCGCATTTTACGTAACCGTACACCTTGTGTTTACGTATATAATTACTTGTAATAATGAATAATAATGTTCCTATTATAATTGGCACTGTTATTTAAATCGCGTACGTCATTCTGTTGGTACAAGTTGTTGATGGCAACGAAAATAATAATTATGTATGATGTTGTTTGATTAACGTATTTCAGAAATTGTTATAAATTTTATTATTTTAGCTTTATAATGTTAAAAATGATGACCTTTTTAGGTGTTAGGTACTTTCCATATCTTGTGTAAGCTCTGTGCTTGTTTCATATGTTATCTTTACCGTAGACTTAAATGTGGTTGCCCACGACTAACCGCGCTTTTTTACAAGATTATATTTTCTGCGAGCAGTTGTTTTACTTGTTCCTTATTGAGAAACATGAGGAGTAAAATGTGTATTTTTATCGTACCTAGTCTTAGGTAGTGGATAATAAAACTCAGTATGACATGGTAGGCATGTGTATGAGATATGATAGCTTCGATCCCTGGTTACAGAGAATTTCTAGAACGAATAAAAATATGTTGAAGTCTTTACAAAACATTTCTTGAGCAAGAGATTTATATACTTAATTATTACGAGATTTTGTAGCTGCCAACTTTTTGTTATGAAAAAGTGTATCAGGCGTGGTAGTACTAAGTTATGCCCACACTAATGCTTTCATTATTAAACTTCATGATTTATACTGAGTCTGATTAAACCGTCACCTGCGTTGATTTACAAGAGAACTTTAACGTTCACAACCAGCCGTTAAGATTTAGTACCTACCAGTTAAGAGATAAAATATTGCAAGGAAATACAAGATTCAATGCAGATGCATTAAAGATTTGAAATCGTGATTATTGATACTACATGCACCTTTTGGTTAACTTACTTACAGTCACTTAGTCAGATTCGGTGTTTACTGTCACTAAATAGATAATTTAGTGGCCAAACTTCAAAGAGGTTTTCATGTGCTTCACACTAACATTCCTTATAAGATTGCTAAATTTTCTCGGCAATGTCACGAGGTGCTAAATTATTTCTTAGTTTACACACCCACATCTGCCAAGCGATTCATCAAGACGGCATCAGCAGTAAATACTTTGATATATCGAACGGTGTCACGGGGCAAAGATATAGTGCAGATAGTCGGGTAATCGATTCGGGTTTCACAAGAGTCCGCCACAGCTTCGAAGAGATTAAGCAGATGTCAGTTGATTCACAACAAGATTTCAGCCGAAAACTAAAAGATTTTCAGTAAATCACGAATCCGACTGTAGTATGGTGAAATATAACTATGGCATACAGCGTCTATAAGTTGAATAGTTTTTCATTGGCACATAATAAAAAATTCTCACTTGCGTTTATGGTCTGTGCGATGTGAGTTTCTCCTTTTGAGCTTAATCGTACCGGGACAAAATTGAAAGCATTTGGCAACACTGCCAGACTTCGTGGCTTTGCTGTTCATTACAGGATATGTACTACTTCCGTTAGCCGTATGTTACTTTGGTTTTCATGTCTTATAAAAACTATAACCACCTTATTACAAAACATGGACTAAAAATAAATCGAGGTTTACACCTAAGTTTTACTGCGTAAAATTGATCTTACGTGCACAATTAATCCTTTTTTGTAAAACTATTGCCACTAAAATTCGTTCTAACAAATGTCAAATTAAAATAAATAACTATCTTCGTCAAAAAGTCCTTTTAAAAATTCTCCATCGATACCTAAACCTGGTTTTATATTTAAGCCATGTTTTGTAATAAGGCCCTAAGAGTACCTTGTATGTTACTACGGAAACCTAAAAATGAGTAAAAGATAATATTCTTGAATTGTATCTCGGAATTGCGCATGATACAGAATATGTGATTGTCAGAAGAAAGGGTCCAAACGTCTTTGCAAAGGTGAGTACATTGTTACTTTTACGAACAGATAAGTGTAACACGGTCGGAGATCATCCTGGGCGGAATAAGGGCCGTAATTGGATGCATCCGAGCACGCGCGGCCGCCGACACATATACGCGATGTGACACGGAACCCTTTGGTGGCAACGCGATGCCGACACGCGACGCGTCGCTATGTCGCGTGTCGCGAGAAACTCCACATCCACTTTTTCGTCTCGACTACCGCTAATGATTTCATTCCGATACGAATGAGGATAAAAACAATATAATTTTACTCCTAATTGATTTTCTCGCGATTTCATACTTTCCTCGACCGCTGACCACTTACAAGGGTCCCGTGTTAAATCAACAGCCGTGCTAAACGAACGATTCGGTCACGCTTATCCAGCCACACTAATTATTTCACACTTTCCCGTTAAAAAATTAAGAGCGTTATAATCGTCAGTGTCTCTATGGCTTCCGTTCCGTCCGATCTGTCGTGCATTCTATTCCAGTGTTTCGAGTTACCACTCGGATGCACACTGTTCGCTTTTTGCCGATTCTGTAATGCAAAGCGGTTCAATACGACCGCGGTATCTCGTTTCCAAACAATGGGCCTTTGTATCGCACTCGAAGATTTCGTTTGTATTTTACAATACACGATAGAGAGATCTGTGATTCTCTTATCGCTGGATGTTGACTGCATAAGTACGAATCAAAAGCATCGCTCCATATTCAAAGCGAGCATTTCTCATTAATTCCGTGTTGTTCTCGCAAATATAGTTTCGTATTTTCGGTGAGAGAGTAGTCAAATTGTACTCTCGCTGCTTTTGTAAGTGAAAACGATTGCACAAGGTGTATTCTTGTGGGATTGTTTGGTTTGTGAATACAAAGATTTGTCCTATTTCGCCAGTTGTTCAAACAATTACATTGCAACTCGGATACTTAAATATGTGTCTTGGCTTGGTTTATTTTGTGACTGTTCCATAATATACTTACTCGGTAAATAAAAAGAAAAATGTGAATCTGTGGCGTAGTACCTCGTGCTCTAAACAAGTAATAAACCCTTTATTTCTCCAATTCTTATTAAATCTCTCCGGTCATCGGCTTAATACTTTTTTGCCGTTTCTTCGTAATCAGAGCATGTCGGGTGTACCGTACTGTTTCTTGTGTTGCTCAGCGGTTACTCAGTGATGATTAACCGACTCCGTCCAACCAGAAAGTGTATAATGAGTTTATTGTAATTGCCCACGCGACCGCTCTACTATGTTTAGATAAACGGGACATAATATGTGTGAATATTATGAGGGTATGCATCACAGATTTAAGACTCAGATGGAGCGTATTCGTCCGACTAAGTGAGGCACGTTGACGGCTATGTGTGCGTGACATTTGGCGACTGGCACTGTACGGACACGCGCGCCTATGTGTGTGTAAAGTTGCCAGATTATGAATAATCTCCCACTACCTTGTATATAGTTTTTGCAAACGGATATAAAAATATTACATATTTTATATTCGTTTGCGGTTTTGAAGAATTTACCATGGATTTAATTAATGCCTTTAATATGTAATGCTGTTATGAAAATTATTCAAATAAAAGAAACCATTAATGTATGCTTTTATAAATACATTTCTTAAATGTAGGTACTGAGTAAAGTTTTAACTAATTTTATTCGTAAATTGAGAAATAAATAGATTATGTTTTGTGATTAATACCCTCGATCCAGAAGAAATACTTATATAATACCAACTACATATATTTACGAATACCAATCATTGTTTATTTTTTGTTTAGATATATATATTCTCAGTATAGTATCTGGAAATGTTTGGTTAATTGCAATAGGCTTGCGTCCTAAATATTAATTAGCTATAAACATTTTGTCATGCACACAATAAATTATGAATATATGATTCATAAATCAAAACAAAAAAAATTGCAATTAAAAATTAATAATGGCTGCAATCAATGATTTCTGTTTCTGTACTTAATGTACACACGGCGCCAAGTCAAGCTAAACAGTTGCAGTACGATTTTTATACTTATTCCCTACGCCATAAGAACGGTACAAAGGTCAAAGTGTATAAAGCTTGACGAGGAGCCATGTGTACACGAATATTTGGATCGTTTGGGGATCAAACTCAAAACAATGTATATACTAATGGAAATTCTATTACTATATTTTATAAGAAGAAAGATAATCTACAATATAATTTTACATTACGTTAATGTATTTTTCATTAACATGACCATCATTATTACATAATCAATAGACAAGTGCATTTTCCCTAATTCAGGGAGAACGGCGTCGACGTAAACTGGCAACACTTACATATTTTCTGCAGAAATACGAATTTTATCGAAATAATATTATAAAACAGTTAAATAATCCATAGTTATCTGTAAAAATATATTACCATCTTCCCGTTTTTGCTTTTGGAAACAACTTTTACAATGTTTAAAAACGCAAGACGGCATTTTATGAATTTAAAAGCTTGATTGATCGTGGCGTGTGAACTGTGCGATGCTTCGCAGCGCACTGAGCCGAGTTTGTATTCGCTTTTCAATTTTGTATTTGCTTTAGTGGCCTCACGCAAGTGTTCCGCGCGCTCTGTCTGCCTTTTGTTCTGTAGTCTTAGGTATGCATCGGAATCTTGTGATAGCATGCAGTATGTAAATCAGAGAAAGCCTGCATCCATTGTCCTGGTGTTAAAATGTTTGTGGAACGGATTGCTGGAGGCGTTCGTTCGTTACATACACGCGAATGAAAATGCATTTTCTGTTTTATTTTGTTTTTTGTGCTACCTGGTAATGGCTCCTCACAGCAATGCCTTTTTAAACATACTTACAAGAGAACAAAGAATGCTCACAACCGAAACGGAATTTTCTAGTATCTCTAATAATAATTATAGGTAAAAATATTTCAGATTATTTCTTAAACCGCTCTACTTTTTCGCATTCCTATAGAACGGTTACATACATGCCAAATTATGATTTATATTTTCATATCTGTTATTGATTAACACATATTTCATGTCACTTTTACGAGACATGTGTACGCATCGTATATATATGTATTGGCTGTATGAAGACAAATGGCTACTAAAAAGTCTCGTAATTAAGCAATAAATCAGGTGCCTCTATAAACATGTCTGTGAAATTTTAAATCTTTCTTTGACTTGATTATCTTAGTTTAATAGACAAGATATAATAATTAATGGTCTCTTGTGAAGCTTATGTTTCAAAACATAATGAGTGGCCATAAATTAAAGTTCTCTTAGAGCGGGTACAGACAGCATACATATGTCTATACATATATATGTTGTCTATAGAGAAGAGAGAATCATTATCATGTATCTGACGATGAAGTAAGAAACATGATAATTCAAAGACTTATTTTCCTATAATTGCTAAAACTAAGATTCGTGAAATATCGTATTTTGGTCACCATTTATTTACTTCAAACTGCTTAACGTGAGGTACTATAAACTTTTCTTAGACCAGAAATAAAATACATCTTTAGATTTTAATTTGCTTTACAATACTTTCAAAATTATTTGATAACTGATGACATTTTTACAAGCTGTGTAACTTTTTTTTTATAGACTCACGCCTGTATCCCCGAAGGTGTAATATTACACTCACATTTTGCCAGGAATTTTTAGGTTCCACGTAATAGGGGGCGAGCCTATTGCCGTACCGGGCACATTACCAGACTCCGAGCTGCTACTGAGAATGTCCTAACGGAAAAACCCAATAACACTTTGCCCGAGCCGGGAATCGAACCCGAGACCTCCCAATCCCACGCGCACATTTACATATGCCGCGAGACCAACGAGCTGTAACTGTGCCGGATATATTCTTATAATTGTATTTTATTGTTCCAGGTATGTACCCATGCGTCTATATATAGGTAGTCTAAGTTGAAGTGGGAAGCCGACTCGGTACGTAGAAAGTGTCACATCACATCCACAATGTTGTCAGTATATCAACATTCGACGTGTCGTGGGAGTACAGCATGTGTTCTGGTGCCATTATAGACCGGCCCGGCGCGATTACTCTATCGTAAATTAGTATTTCTGGCGTACAATTTGCGATAGCACAGTAGTGGGTCCTTTGTAAGTCGTAAATATCGGAGGTCTAAGGTCCAACTCATCTAGTCACGAAAGGCTTAACTTATTGCCTGACTACGACTATAAATCTTGGCTCATAATCAACATTAATCAATTGATGAGACTAATTGTCTTTAACACTTTCATGTCTCGTACGCTTATTTTTTCAATTTGTGTACAGTTATAATCGATGTTTTGGTAAATGGAAATTGATAGGTGTAGGTAGAAGTTGATTTATTTTTAGATATCGATGGATTAGAGATAGAATGACTCAAGCTGTTCTTTGAAGATTTTTTTAAATATTTGAGATTTTTTATTTAATCGGTGTCGTATGTTTTTTTTGTCATAACAGTATTTGTAGTAAATTACTTATACTTATATGTAGTGGTGTGGTCACAGTATCGAAATATTCTGCTAAACGGCCAGATATTTGTTTTGTTTGAAGAATTAAAGATCCAACAAGCACAATAAGCATTTTACGGATGCTAGACTAGCACAGCATTTTGACAACGAAGGAGATATTTTAAACATAAACTAATAGAAAAATATGTTATACTTTTCCATAGTTAACAAATTCATAATATGGTGTTGGTAATAGATAAAAGTGCATATTTTGTATATAGAGTCACATTACTTTAAAATTATTTCAAAAGTGTATTTTAAAATTCGCCATGTCGAGGTATTTGGTATTATATTACCTGAATCGACAATAATTTTACGTCAATGCAATCGTATGTCATACAACTCATTATACTATACCCGTTGGCTTCATAAGCCTTAAGGTGTAATAAATAGCAAATTCAATTAGTTCCATTGGACATGTATTTGAAACTTCGTTTAGCATAAATAGCTGGAGCAACTGATTTATAAATTGCAAGTATGTTGCAATAATTGCAATTTGTAGAGACTGCGCTAAATATCGTATAAGCATATATGCTAGTTTAGTGCAACAGTAACCTATTAAGTCGGTGATTCTAATTACAAAGTGCCCTCGTAAACGGCGCCAATGGGTTCTAAGGTATATTAAATATTGTAGAGCAACTGGATTGTACTGGCGTATCGTGGGAGAAAAGCGGCTTATATGGTGTGAACATATGTTGGCTAAGGCTGTATTAATCGAATATGGTTAGGTTGTTTAGTCTATGAGTTACGGGAATATTCTGAGGTCTAGAAAATGATGATCTTTAAAAGGTTGTGAGAGCTCTCAGAACTGACCCTTTATGACTGAAAATATTACATAACTTACATTGAATATTAATTGGCTTGATGTGAAGGAATCTACACTTTCTATAAGTAATATAATAGTAATTCTTGTACATTTATATGAACAATCAGGAAACAAATTTTAAATTGAACAATATACTCTAAATTTAAACGGAACCTTATAAGGAAGTAATTCTGACTCATTTACAGAACACAAAGCATTTTACTTTCGCCTCTATGAAATAACACATTTTTGCACAATAGAGCTTTTCAATAAAGCATTTCACATACAATAATAAAACGATTTGCATGTTTGGAATTGCAAACAACACAATGCCAGTAAACGAATTAAGCGCCATAACATGTCCATGTCATTTGGCAGTGGCTCTGGTAAAAATGTCAATCATGGCATTTCGTTCGTTAAATATGACGGTGTGTCATGCGAAACTGAGCCAGCCATGCGAATTCGTGTGATATTTTCGCGTGTTTATATTGTTTTTGTGGGTTTCTACAGCGATATGTGGAAAAAGGTTATGATCGTTTGATGTGCTTTCATGTTTATACTTTACTATATATTAATGTTTAGAACAACAGTCTGTTCTATTTTTGAAGGTTGAAGTATTGAGCTTTTTGGCGCTGTAAGTTTTTAAGACCATGCTAAAATTGTTGATGTTTTAGTGATATGAAAAGGTCAAGTATTTTGCCGATTTTGCCTGATATGATTTGTCATTATCACCATCATCAGCGTAATACGTGGTACTACAGTTGACTGTTGGACGAAGCCTTCCTTCAGGGTGTGTCACAATACCCGCTCTCCCATGTTTGTCCATACCCAGCTATCTCCCTCAAATCATGCACAGTTATGATTGGAACATCGTTTTTTTTTAATAATTTCCTATTAGACATAAATCTCTGAATAAAAACGTTGTTTTGCCGTTAACACCTGCACTATATTTCATAACACTTTATAATCACGTTCTCAGCTTTCTCGCACCGCACCGGTCCAGTCATAGGTCAACACGTTTGGATGTGTACGTTTTCATCTGTGTAACTGCTTGTACGTTTATTACTCGCAATTTGCAAGTAATCCCACACTACACATACACGTTCCCACGTTGCGGGCATCTGCATGAGATTGCACTTCTAATGCTGCTTAGATTTCGAGGTAATTCAAAATAGAATACGGATTTTGAATTGCCTGCGGAATAGTAAAGTTGTGGCGAATGACGTAACATGATAATTTTGAGCGTGATTACCTTTTGCATGATTGCGGCCTATGATTGTCCAGTCAGTTTTAATTTTGCATGATGACAGCGGGCGTTGCAGTCTCAGTGGGGTTTGCACTTATTGCAATAAAAGGGTATATTTTATTATTCATGAACTGATTTGTGAAGGACTGTAGACTGAACGCGTTCCTGATGGTAAATGAAGTATTATGCATATTGCCAAATTATAATCTATTAACAAGGGATGTCGTGTGTAGAATTAAGAATAACAAAGCTTCGTAAAATTATTTCCATACATACACTTTAATTTCAATATTTTGTATTACTTAATTTATTTATAACCTTTAAATAAAAACCGACTCAATCTAAATCAATTTAGACATCTAAATTTGTCAAAGGCAAGTTAACTTATCTCTAAAGCTCAAAATGAATACCATATAACACTTATCTCGTACATTAAACATTCACACACATCACCGTCGGCAGACTCAACGTGTTAATCACGACTGAGGCTAAAGGTGACGGGCAGACGTCCTCGTCTGTCTAACAACACACCTTAGATAACGTAATTTATTAGTACGTACAGTACTTATTTTGTACGGGAGTTTGTTTGGTCTAAATTGTGTGAAAATTTGTTTTTGTAGTCTTGACGATATTTCGATGAATTTTGTGGAATGAAGTGTGGCGATGAAGATTAGGCTGCAAGTGCCTGGGTTTGTCCCTATCCAAGTCCTCTAGGTCGTAAGCGCTGGAACCTAGCCAGCACGGGATCCTATCTCCTCCGCGAGCCAGCTCCGTGGGGGCCCGCACAGGCCCTATTGTCAATCGGTATCTCGACTATATGGTCAGTCCGACGCTTGATCGATGTCTGATGTGAATTAACTACTAGCATCGTCACAGGAATTTGATGGGAGTGAATGAAGCAAGAGAGATATGTCAGGAAATGGCTTCGTTGCAAATGGCGTTCCGTTGGTTCTGCCTACCCCTCCGGGAAACAGGCGTGAGTCTATGTTTGTATGTACACCTTCTTTTTTTTGTTTCACTGTGGTAAGCTTTTACGTCTCTCTCCACAACTCAGACGTGAGCTGCTTGGTGGATAGAGTAAGACCGATAGAGACTCCCAAAAACCCGCACCTAGCCTAACAAAATCTTCGCATTTTGTAATTTTATTTTGCGAGTTTAAGTACCGTTGTGAAAATTAAACGTTTACAAATCGTTAAAACTTAAAAGTGTTAATAAGCTTTAAAACATGAATAAAAATCCAATATTTCACTCTCAATTCCTCTTGTATGTCATACTTCTCGTTAAAAGGTTACGGTAAAATTCCGAGTTCCATTTATTCATTCAATTTATGTTTTAGTACAATGTACATTACCTTTTTAATCTCCGTGTAATCACTTGTGTAATTTTATTTGATGCTTTTTAATCCCGTTACCGATATCTTCAAAATTACAGTTCAAGCTTAATTGATTTATACGTTTTGCCTTTGATTGATGCATTTTGTTATAATTGCCAGTTTTGTTTAAGTGTCCATGGTTTATAATATGATGTCGAAAAAATGTATTTAAGTAATCATGTAGATGTAATTTATAAGTTCTATAAATAGGAGTTAGCATAAGAAGTGTGTCAAATGTAAATAGAGGTCTGTCCTACAATAGGCTAGTTTCCTACCAGTCAAATTCAATACTTTTTAGAAATGTCAAAAACAACATTTTCTTTGAGATTTGTATGAAAAGGCGGATTGTGACGTCATAGTTTTTCTACGTCAAATTGCATACCTATTATGAAAAAAGTAACAATTAAAAATTAAATGTTATGATTTTATCAAAATGATAAATGAAAGTGTAATTGATTCTTCATAATTTATTTCATGAACATAATCATTTATTTTATTTTTGACCGAGGAATCAGGCCTATTATCGGAGACGAAATAATACAGTGTTAATCTTATTCATCCTTGTTATCCGTGACGTATCCGTTTCGATAATGTTTCTAGAGTATCTATGCCTTTGCCAGTATGCATGCAGCCAATATAATCTCTTAAAATTAAAATATCGACTAAGCTTTTTTAAGCTGCCCGTTTTGAGTGACACGCGCTTCGCTGAAAACCAAAATCACAAACCGTACAAAAAGTGAAAACGATGTCTTGCATTATAAACCTAACGTCGAACGGTTAATTAAATTGAAAGCCGAAATCGTTTCCTGTTTGTTGTCTCTAAACTCTTGTAAAATTAAAAATTATCATAGATAATACAGATAACGAAAATAATAAGATCAATGCTGCACAGACAAAAAAGTTTTAACTTTAATTAATTAAGTTCTTTAATGTATGTTAATTTGAAATTAAGTGCCTCAGCTCGTGTCTTGTAAAATGGAACGGAAATGTTTATTAAAATTATAAATTGTCTGTAAAAAATCTTTGATAAATTAATTTAGTGTTATGGTTGTGTCGAGATAAGAGAAAGAGATACGGTAGTGATTCAATAACTGTAAAGTAAGGAACAGAGATACATATTATGTAGGTATAAAGAATGTATTGCTTAGATATCTAAAATCTAGAATTTTTCACAAACAAGTAGAGTTTCATTGTTATAAATTGTTGAAACAACTTTGTACAACTATTGGAGTTCTGTTGTTGGATTAACATTGGTGGAGTAAATAATATGCTAATAAAATAATGCATAATTCTATGGACTGAGCCGAGCCGGTGGTGGTTCGATTTCCAACCAAGACGAATCTTTGTGCAACAATGCACATTTTTTAGGATTTAATACACATAGTTATGTCTCTATGTTCCATTCTTGTGTCTATACATAACGCATAGCCTGTTTTTCTGCTCCTATTTTTTTCCTTATTCCAAGCTTATGGCTTGTGGTTTCCCGTACAATAAGATTTACCGCTGAAATACCCGTTTTTCTGGCAAAGTGAAATATCTCGTATCATTTATCGTAATGTACTTACCCTATACTAAGCAAAACCATCTATCCCTCTATTTGGTCAAGAACCCTTATCACTTATCATTAGCTAACGTACATACTTGTGGAAACTGTAAGAAAGACTAAAGTAGGTAGGTATATATTACTAGAATATATTTTCCTTTAGTATTATTACAATACCTATATTATTCATATCGTGAATTCAGTAGCATGCAGTGAATACAGCGAAATGCCAACAGTCGTTTCGATATCTCCCGACAAGATAACATCTCGATATAAATCTCTCGATCACGATTTAATCGAATTAAAACTACAACACTCGCTTTATCTTTTTATTTCTGTATTTGTTTTTCTCCATTAAGATATGTGTTAAATTAATCATTTCAAAATTAATTAATTGTTTCCGAAACTTCTCGACTTACATGTATCGCCATTATTTTTTACTGTCGACAATTAATTTGGAAATAATATTTTACACCTTCGCATGATGTTTTTTTAAATTCATAACTGTTATTGTAACAGTCGGTGAAATTAATGCATGTCCGGTTATTTGTTTTTGGTGTTGACTCGTTTTAAATTGCTCTAATAAATTGGGTATGTACATAAAATGTCACTGAGAGCTTCCGGAATCGATCTTGTAGCGTCTGGCGACAATTCCGATGGTCAGATGAGCTTTCACATCCTATTGACCGTTACGTAAGAGAATGAGACACGTCAATGACAATCGGAGCAAGAACTTGATTCAGAATTACTGTGCTGTTGACCGATTCGATTTCTTGTGCTTTCGATGACTCTATAAGCTCAGCCATTAATGTATGCTATGTATTACTGAAAATCTTACAGTCTTCTTGTAAGGATTATTATATATATATATATATATATATATATATATATATATATATATATATATATATATATATATATATATATATATATATATATATATATATATATAATTAGCGGATTACCAAAAAAATAACTTCTTCTATTTTACCCCAAGAACGTACGACACAGAAGGAACCTATTGTCCGTATTTTGTGATTCTTTGTTCAGTAGTGAAGGTCCTGCAAAGTTGACATGACTCTCGTCAGAGGCTTTCAGCGCATTGATATGTAATAAAGACAAGTTCAACCGTAACAAATAAATCATAAGTACCTACCTACCTGGATTAGACACCGTGAGGCGTGACGATTGGTTTTAAGTAACTGAAAGTTCAGCTTATAGACCGCACGTATCCAGGTTAATTAGTTCCATTAATAAAGATTCTCAATCACGCTTTGTTACTTTCGAAGTACGTAGTAAGTACCGGCTCTCCACATCATAAATCTCGGGTAGCTCGATCGGTATATTTCCCCAGCACCTAGAACCAGTCGCAGATTGTCAGCGGAAGCGGTTTGATAAAATATCGCCTAATTAAACAAGACATGGTTGAACAACAGCTATCTATAATTATAATATAATAAAGCTGCAGTCCGTGTGGTGTTGGATTAAGAATACGCAATGTCACCACCCCATATAATCCCATGGGTGTCGTAAGAGGCGACAGAGGGACCATACTATGCAGAGAACAGCACTGTAAGAGAAGGAAAACTTGATACAAACCCTATACCAACCCGTTTGGCCAGCGTGGTATAATAGGCCAATACCTCCTTTCAAAAGAGAGGCCTACTCCAGCAGTGGACTGTCAGGGGCTGATGATGATGATGAAGCTGCAGTCTGTTTGTTTGGAAGAACTCATGTCAGGAACTGCTGGTTCGATTTGAAAAATAAATTTATTTGTATGATAGCCATAGCCGACGATCTGGTTAAGATTGCGGGAAGTGGTTGGATGAGAGCGGCTCAAGATCGGTCTGTGTGGAGAACCTTGGAGGAGGCCTATGCCCAGCAGTGGACGTCTCTAGGCTGACATGATGATGATAGCCGCATTCATATGTAACATTGCGCTACGTATTTCAGCAACCAAAGAAGAACGTAATAGCACGGTTGACCGATGCCTTGCGATGTTTAAATGTTGTACAGCTGTGGCGGATAAAACCGCGGGCAGAACTACATACATACATACATATCGTCACGCCTTTTATCCCCGAAGGGGTAGGCAGAGGTGTATTTCTACACCCACTTTTCGCCAGATATACTTTAGTCCCACGTAATAAGGGGCGAGCCTATTGCCGTACCGGGCACATTTCCAGACTCCGTGCTGCTACTGAGAATTTCGTGACAGAAAAACCCAATAACATTGCCCGACCCAGGAATCGAACCCGGGACCTCCCGATCCCACGCGCACATTTATGCCGCGAGACCAACGAGGCAGTCGTATAGGGTTTGATGTCGAGTTTTCCGTCTCTACGCAAAGATGGTATTTGCATCGTGTTATCCCTTAGTCGCCTCTTACGACACCCACGGGAAGATAGGGGGTGGTGACACTTGTATTCTATGCCGTCAACCACACGGCGCGCAGAACTAGTTTTATTAATATATCGTTTTGACATCACGCGATCGCTTGTCACTTTACATTTTTACGATCATCGGACGTCCTACGAGACCGCTTTGAATTAATTAAGTGCGTTTAATGAAACAACCATATCAATTAGTGTCACACTCGAGCGCGCAATCGATTAAAATCGATTGACCGATGGGCGTGCGTCGTGATTATTCGACTGCCCACGCGATAGTTAGATCGATTCGTAAGACAACAAATGTAATTATGGTTTATTTACATTGCTTTGTATGTATGAGACAATTTAGGGCAGTTTGACTTGATCCGAGAGATTCAATTGAGTCGTTTTGCCTTTTTCGTACATCCGTGGTCTAGTTAATAACGTTTGTGTCTGCTAGTCGGAGGTCTCGAGTTTGATTGCCGGGTCAGGCAAAAGTGTTACAGAGTTTTTCCGAATTCTCAGTTTCAGCACAGTTTGGTGCTGTGCCCGGTAGCGGCAATAGGCTGGCCCCTATTACGTGGGACATAGGTAAAAATTCATGGCGAAATGTGGGTGTAATATTACACCTCTGCCTACCCCTTCGAGGATACAGGCGTGAGTCAGATAAAAAAAATGTGTAGACTCGGTTCGAAGATTGCGCTAAGCGAGTAGGTAAGTACATGGGAGTACATTACAGTGGGATGTTTAGGATCAGATGACAGTAATTATCATGGTGAGATCTTGGTTCTTTTCTAATCTTTAAAAATCTCAAACAAATTACTCCACAGAAGAATTTTATCGTATTCTCTATCAACTCAACATAGTTTTGAGTATGTAAAGCCTCAGTGATTATGCGGTTCCCGAGGCCTCATCGCTAGATAGCTTGGCAGATGGCCAACGAAACGTCCCTGCGGATTATTGATTGATGATAGCGTGACAGTGTACGGAACCCTTGCGAACATGTTCATTGAACTTGTTTTTGAGCGAACATTGTAATATTAAAATATCGTGATCGGTATATAAGAAAGGAATATTTATATTCTTTTATAGACTTGCCCCTGTATACCCGAAGGGAATGGCAGAGGTGCAATACCAATACCCACATTTCATCAATGTTTTTTTTAGGTCCCACGTAACAGGGGACGAGCCTATTACCGTTACCGGGCATTTTAACAGATTCCGTGCCGCTACTGAGAATTCGGAAAAACTCAGTAACGCCTTTGGCTGACCCGGGAATCGAACCCGGAATCAGACGCTTATGCTATCCACTGGACCACAGAGGCAGTCAAGAAAGAAATATATATGTACTATTTTATGCCTTTACCCACACTTAGTACTACTCAATTTTCGTGGGTGTTGTAAGAAGCGGCTAGAGCAAATACTCGCAGCAAGTAGTATCTTTGGGAAGAGATGAAAACTCTACGTCAAAACCTATACCAACTCGCCTAGCCGTCGTGATATTATAAGCTAAATCGTTATACCAACAGCTGGAACTAATTCCAGCAGTGGACTGACCAATTCAGTCCCCAGCTAGAATCAGTTCCAGCTTTTGACTGCGAAAAGCTGTAAAATAATAAATAATTCAAATTGTTTAACTGTACATTAAAATCTAACGAGTTTATGAACCGTAAATTTATATTATAGAGAAATTAAATACTCATCAAAGATATATACTTCAGCGTCGGAGTGCAGTACGTAGTAAAAGCATAAGAGGGGTCATAGACGTCACACACAATCACGACTGTATTAAGTATATTAACGATAGTTACAAAAGTGTTGAACACTCTGAGGTCGGCGCATTAACCTCGCGCGTTTCGAGTTATATGAGTTTCGTTAGCGCAGCGCTTGCTTAGTTGTCGTAGACTTGATGACTCACTTCTAGACGCTTTATAGGCTTAGCACATTATTTCATGACAACATAGAAATACACTCTAGATAGAGCCTAGTCACTTGAAACAGAACAAGTATGTCATTCCTTACATGAACCGAGCATCGACACCGCGCCCGACTTTTTATTACAACGTGCTTTTAACAGACATTTAGTCGCCTAAAAGTAAGAATTGTTACTAATTATTAGGTAATGCGCACGGTAGTACTATCTAATGTAAAGCTAAAATAAATAATTGGTCTACCTTCCTGTTTTTTTTTTCGTGTGAGTGTGTGGCCAACTCTAGTGTCGGTTTTTCAGACCGCCCGAAGGCCTCCGACGTGGACTAACAACTCTTATCCTACTCGTATGACAAGAACCGGGACCGACAGCTTTACGTGCCCTCCGAAGCACGGTAGCGCTCAGATGTGAATGCCACACTAGGTCACCCATCCAAGTGGCGAACTGTGCAAGCGTTGCTTAACTTTGCCGATCTGTTACGAACGACAAGCTAAGTCTCGCTATAAGCTTCCTCTGAAGTTCTAGAATTACTTTGAGCACATTAGTGTTGCAAAATCATGTAGCTACGCTCGCCTAATAATGGACCGGAAACCTCCGCAATGCCGCAGAGGAAGTTTAATCTCTGAGGGGATATCGAGGGCCTTTTTATTATGCAAGTAAATGACATGTTTTCTTCAAGCTATTGCCTCATTGAGTTGACAAGTTTACCGTGTAATGTCTGCGTCATTGCGCTCTTGGCACGCGTAGTGATTGTCGTATCCGATTGAGATGTTTGATTTTAAGAAACCAGAATTCGTTGGTAGTTTTGTGTCTTGTGTGAAAGTGGGATGTTATCCAGAAAGTAGACAAAGGTTTTTAGTTTATCTGTCATGTATGAAAAGAGGAATAAAATTTTGAAGAATAAAACAATTTTTTCAGGAGCGGAGCAGTAGCCTTAAATAACGCGGGTGTAACCGCGGGCATCGTCTAGTTCTAATATATAAAGCTGAAGAATTTGTTTGTTTGTTTGGTTGAACGCGCTAATCTCAGGCACTACTGGACCGATTTGAAAAATTCTTTCAGTGTTAGATAGCCCATTTATCGAGGAAGGCTATATGCTATATAACATCACGCTATGAGCGACGGGAGTGGAGCAGTAGCCTTAAATAATGCGGGTGTAACCGCGGGCATCGTCTAGTTCTAATATATAAAGCTGAAGAGTTTGTTTATTTGTTTGGTTGAACGCGCTAATCTCAAGCACTACTGGACCGATTTGAAAAATTCTTTCAGTGTTAGATAGCCCATTTATCGATATGTAACATCACGCTATGAGCCACGGGAGCGGAACAGGAGCCTTAAATAACACGGGTGTAACCGCGGGCTCATCTATTCTTATATATAATCTAAGCATTAGGGATACATAACTCTAATATGCTTTGTGTCTTGGCAGCTACACACATATATTTAGTAAAAAGCTAAATGGTATTTAAGACATAAATATTTGAAACAAGCCTTATGCCAATTTCTTTCAATATTTATCTGTTATTATAATAATCAGAGCTAAATATACAAACTTTCGCCTCAATATTATTCAAGAGGTTTTTTATTACAGTACTTTACTGGTAGATAGACTATCGGGTCACAAAAAAAGTATTTCATTAACAGATTAACTTCAATCTCGTCATAAAAAGTTTCAATACAGTGGTTTGTCCTGATTCGCGTTTCGACATTGATTGATTTGTTAGTTGTTTCCTTTTCTATTAATAGAAGTAAATTAAAATCAGCGGTAGCGGGAGACAGCTCATCTATATTTTACTTAAAACCATTAGACGGCAAAATTGGTGAAGAGGTGCTTTAGATTTTGAAAGCACATTAATTGTTGTTGTGTTTGAAAGATATCCGACGAATTGTGTCAGTGCTTAACCAAATATTTTATGACCTATCCTATTTCAAGGGAAACTATTCCATTTCAAATTAATTTTACCTCGATAGCCTAGATATACTTATTAGAAAGTCTAGCAGAAATATCCTCCTATAAGACTTATAAATTGCTGCGTAACTGTGCAATAATTTTATTCCTTTTGATTACTTATAGAATAATTAAAATAATTAACCGCGTTCTTATTATGTTGTTAAATCTATTGATAAGCACTTTATTTTATTGTTCAGTAATTTAAAATTTTACTGCAATATTATTTCCTATGATTAATGTTATTTATTCATGAATGGAAATAATTAATGTTGGCACTAAACTTATACTTGTTTTACTGGTAAATTATACTTGTTTTATTATTATATGGCGACTTTAAAATATAATTACCCAAACCAACAAAATCAATAAAATAAAAAAAAATAGCTGAGATTATTCTAGTGCAGCAAGATTTTCTATTTTCAGTATTATTATAAGCCATAATTCCATTACAATAAACATAACATAACTTTACGCCTTTTATCCCCGAAGGGGTAGGCAGAGGTGTATTACATACCCACATTTCGACAGTTATGTTTAGGTCCCAATATAGGTAAGGGGGCGAGCCTATTGCCATCTATCTGGCACATTATTAAGCGAGCGATAATTAAAATTTTTAATACACACATAACTTCGAAAAGTCAGAGGTGTGTCCCGGGGTACCTGGGGATCGAACCCGAGACCTTTCATTACAATATAAGTAGATAGATACACGAATATCAATGTATTGATGACTAAACAGGATAACTTATAAAAAATATCTACTTTCTAGTGTGTCATTCGTACTACACCACTGGCACTGTGCTATATGTAAATATATACTTATTTTGTTTAAAAAATTCACATTGCCATTTTTAATAGATAATCTGAGTAACAGTATAATTTTATGAACTTTTCTATTAAAACTGACATCGATTTCCTTAATAAACAAGTAATTTGTGTAAACAGGAAGCTATTACCAGTTTAATTACATACTTTATTAATTAATTATTCAACTAGGCACGCGATGGAGAGTGTATCTGCATATGTAAACTGGAATGATTAATTAATAAATAAATTATAATCATTAGTTTTGCTGGCATTTGTGTGGAGATATTAAATTAACCCATTTTTAATATCTCCAGGTGATTATAACGCAATTTTTAATGTATCTCCAGATGTTATCAAATCGAACGCCAATAATTTATCTCATTGAACACAACAAACATTCAATGTTAGCCATTAACACCGCCCACATCACCCAGTAAAAGCAACAGCCGGTATCGCACACACTAACATACATTACTGTTTCTAGAATAAGACTGTTCAATTTATATCGTACTGTACACTCAATGTATACTGTACATTGTGTTGATATCGGATATTATGTGTTTTAAAGTCAAGGTGGGGTTGTAGACGTCTCGCAGACGGCGGTGCTAAGTTCATTGACCCGTTTTCGTGCCTGAACTATATCTAGATGCTAGATGGTTCGATTGAATAACGCCAAAGCTGACAAGAGGATCGTGGCTCTCAAAACGACTAATACAAATCGTGATAGTTTAGTAGCAATACTATTTGATAGTAACTGACCAGGGGGCCAATTCTGCTATTTTTATATGACATTGATATTATATTTTGAATGGATTTAAAAGCGGTATTCTGATAATCTAATGTCATTATCGTATAATTTAAAATAAACAGTTCGTCGTTGACACATACGATCTCGTTACAATTTCATTCAAATATCAGATAATTTAGAAGAATACGCTTTTTGTGACGTAAGTATGACACTGACATGATATCGAGACTATATTTATTTAGCAGAATTGGGCCCCTGGATAATGCTGATATACTGTTAATCAATCTTTTAAGTACGTGGGTCACTTTTATGTTATATCTGATACTAGCTATATGGAGTGTATTTCGAGTTCTATATTAGACTGTGTTATATAAAAATCGAATTTGATCCTAAAACTACTCAAAAAGGTTTTACTTTACTTCTTAAATATATTCAGCTTAATTTTTAGGAAGCTCCTTTCCTAACATTGATTGCTTTTATATCTGAACTTGGAAATCATTAAATAAGTCATTCGATTACTTGGCTATCAGACCTTTTTAATCCGTAAAAATTAAATAACCATTATAAAAAACGAATGGCCATTATACGCTAAAAATAGCCCTTACAAAAATTCATAAACATACAGCCATTTGTAATCTCAAATATCGTCATGATGGCCAACGCAACCCCTACGTAGGCAGGGGGTGGGAATTAGTCAGAGGTGATTGACCTCTGTAACTGTAGACACGAAATGTGTGGGTACGTGTAGGCATTAAAGTGCGTTTGCCTCGACACTGTAAGTACCTTCTACCCCTCATTTTGTATGTAATTTAGTTTGCCTGACACATTTGTTAGTTTGACGTAACTATTTGTCAATTTTCACGGGATTATGTTGGTGTCTTGTTGAATAATCAATGCAAAGTGTAGTCGAATTTTCAGAGCCGTGCTTGATACTATGGACTTATGTTCTTCTAGGTTAGAATAGATATAATGCCATTTTGTAACTTGTTTATTTTTTGTGGCACAAATAATACAGTCAATACATTAAAAAAGAAAAGGATTCGTTCCAAAGACATGAGCTGATTCCATTGTATCTTAGGTTACTATAGGAGAGTACCTAATAATAAAAGCTTTTGTTAGCTCACCATGCATCCTCAAACATGAACATGTGCATCATATCTTCGTAATTTGACGTCATAAGAAAATGTTCAAAGCACAGCACGCTACGGCGGAGCCACTAGTGCTATTAGCCTTTCTGAAAAACATTCGTTATTTTTGCTGAAAATGCAGCACATTTTCTCGTATAAAACTCCTCGGCCGTGATGTTTTCCTGGTACCTCGATGAGCTACTAAGATACCAGAGAAGCATCGTGTTATGCTTTTTTTTAATAAATTCATGAAACATCTGGATAGTAGTACGAGGGTCAAACTGAAAGTTCTTAGAACTGGCCACTTATAAACAATATAATAAAAAAAATATTCTAAAATTTGAAAATAGAACTCTTTGCCAATATTACTGAGTATATATTTCATTCATTTGTCATTTGTTTTACGATTTGGCGGCAAATTGAAAATTGTCTGTGTCACGTCAACATGAATTTAACACGAGAAAATTTTCGTGCAATGATTTTTTATGACTTTCGATGTCATTTAAGTCAACAAGAAAGTTATGATAGACTACGATTGGCCTTTCACGATGAAGCCCCATCTCGTGCGACTGTTTACAACTGGTTTAATGAGTTTAAACGTGGTCGCACTAATCTCACTGATGATGTACGTGAGGGACGGCCTTCTACGGCGACGACTGAAAATAACATCTGTGTTGTGCGGCGTATGATAGAGACTGACAAAAGAGTGACCTATCAGCAGATTCGGACAAGCTTAGGCATCGGTATGAGTCAAGTGCACAAAATCCTCCACGAACATTTAGCGGTCAGGAAGCTTTGCGCCCGGTGGATACCTCATAATTTGACTAAGGCTCAAAAACTCCATCGTGTGGATTGGTGCCGTAAAATGATTGAAAGATTTAACGGAGGTGACTCAAATGCTGTGTTCGACATACTAACAGGTGACGAAAGCTGGATTTACTGTTATGATCCTGAAACCAAAAGACAATCTGCTCAGTGGGTGTTTCCTTTCGAGGAGTTGCCAACTAAAGTGAAGAGAGATCGAAGTGCGGGAAAAAAAATGGTGGCCTCGTTCTTTGGAAGGATAGGTCATTTCGCAACAATTGTGTTAGAGGATCAAAAAACAGTTTCTGCAGAATGGTACACTACCAATTGTTTGCCACTTGTCTTGGAAAAAGTTCGAGAGAAACGACCTCGCAGTAGGATCCTCCTTCACCACGACAACGCCTCGTCGCACACCGCCAAGCGAACGATCGACTATTTGGCGACATCAAACGTTGAATTACTGGGTCACCCGCCGTATAGCCCCGACCTCGCGCCTTGTGATTTTTATTTATTTCCAAAAATTAAAGAAAAACTTAAAGGAAAGCGGTTTATGAATGCTGAAGAAGCGATGGCTGCGTATCGCGATGCCATTGAAGAGACCCCTAAGGACGAGTGGGCAAAGTGCTTTTCCCAGTGGTTCCATCGCATGCAGCGGTGTATTGACGTCAATGGACAATATTTTGAAAAGATATAATAAAACTAATAACTGGCTAATGTAATCAGTTTTTGATTTTCTAAGAACTTTCAGTTTGACCCTCGTATTTTCTACCTTTTTGAATGGAAATCATTGGAGAGTACCTAATAATAAAAGCTTTTGTTATCTCACCATGCATCCTCAAACATGAACATGTGCATCATATCTTCGTAATTTGACGTCATAAGAAAATGTTCAAAGCACAGCACGCTACGGCGGAGCTGCAGTGCTATTAGCCTTTCTGAAAAACATTCGTTGTTTTTGCTTCGAAAATGCAGCATATTTTCTCGTATAAATCTGCTCAGCCGTGATGTTTTCCTGGTACCTCGATGAGCTACTAAGATACCAGAGAAGCATCGTGTTATGCTTTTTTTTTAATAAATTCATGAAACATCTGGATAGTAGTATTTTCTACCTTTTTGAATGGAAATCATATTCAACTTTTCGCCGCATCCAGCAGATGATTGGATAAGATGATTAGTCCTTTTCTAACTGTAAATCATTCTAAAGAGAATTATAATGAATACAGGATTACGATCGAAGCGACTAAGATCGAAGCTATATTAGGTATCTGCAATTCTTCTATTTGTTCATTTAGTCTACGATTTCCTACTTATGCTAACGAGACGTACCCGGAGCACAGAACCTAAAGGAGGAACTATTACAGCAAATAGCAATTGCATACACGAGAGCCCTTCTTCTTGTTAAGTCGCTCATCCTCTTAATAATATGTTCCTATCTAGTCTAATACAATCTCCTGCGGTATAATGATTTCCTGGTACATATCCTTAGATTATATCGTTAATTTGTTTAACCCACTTACCTAGTTATTTAGATTATTGTGCAGCTTTGTTTCCTGCGAATTAACCTCATTTAGTTTAAAATGATGCGTTTATTAGAAGTTTTATTACTTAGGTCTTATGTGGGTGTTGAAGATTGCCCTAGTTTCAGATAACCTTCAATTAAACTCCAATCAGGCCTTTCATGGACTGATAGTCATTAAAAGTAGGTAAAATAATTTTTTTCAGTATTTATAAATTGCAGCTAATACATTTACCTATAGTAAATGTGTAGATACTTACAGGTTTGATTCTGACGTCATATTCATTACAAAAACGGTGATTTCAAAGTATTGTAGGTAATGTTTGACATTGAAATAGTTTTCTTACTCTTATATCTAGTTTTTTTATTACTTTGCTTTTCTTTATCGTTAATAAAATATAAAGTAACAAACTAAGAAACTAGAAATATCTTCTTTAATTAGATGAAAGCAACTCTACTTAGTTACCAAA
Organism: Euclidia mi; assembly: GCA_944739405.2. Classification (NCBI taxonomy): domain Eukaryota; kingdom Metazoa; phylum Arthropoda; class Insecta; order Lepidoptera; family Erebidae; genus Euclidia; species Euclidia mi. Next base: position 35,425,114 of record OX123204.2, read on the forward strand.
AGTTTTACTTGGCGAATACTTTCGAAGTAGTAGCTCCGTAACCCAAAAGCGTAAAAAGTTTGTTTGTATCAAGAACTCTCAAATAGTTATTTTAATTGGGCTGGTACTTTCTCGGTTCTGGTATGGCAACAGAAGAATTTACATCAAATTACCACACTACCTTGTCATGACAATCATGAATCATGTATTCCACCGATCTATACAAACAAAAAATGTAATCTATAATCGTCTCTATGTAAGCGCGGGCGTTTGCTTGTAAATATAAACCAAAACATTCTCCATATCAAACAAAATTATCTTATAAAGCACATCTCGAACCGTCGCTCTAATATCTCATATTCTAATTTCTATTATATGTAAATGATGCTTGTAATCTGATCTATGCTATAATTGTTGGTTTTTCTTGGGTTTATTTTGGTACTAACCTCTAACTGGCTTTATTAAACGATAGTATGGTACAGTTAAGTCACGTATGCAGTGTAAACAATTTGATTACAAAGTCGGATTTAGAAATAATTTCTACGTGTTTTTAACATAGATTGTTGTGATAAACAGAGCTATTTACTTGAATGATTCTTTACTAATTGACAGCGGTAGGAAGCGAGGCATTCATGAAATTGTGCATCAGCTATCGTTAGTTCATTTTAGCTAAAATTTAGTGTCGCTTCAAATACACTGTCATAAGCACGGCAAATATAGTTTAAAGGGCGTTTGAATTTTTGACTTATTTCCTGGGGTATATGGGTTGTTTTCCTTTGCATTTGTAATGTGCATGCCAGGTGCAAAATAAAAATATGCAGGCTTGTATCGGAACAAAGGGCTCATCCACGCTTCCATTTAGCACCTGGTTACAAAAGGGCCAACTCATAATGTAGGCATATAACGCATTCTCTTTGTCTCTACGACCTTGTGACTCGCTAATTCTGGAAAATAAAGCATTAACACATCCAAAAGCAGTATTTTCCTTTTAAAGACAAAAACAACCATTGTTTCCCATCACTGTTTATTTCGTAGAATAGAAAGTGAACTTAGAACAATAACATTCCGAAAAAAAAAATACGTTTTAATAATAACCCCGGCCGAAATTACAACCGACTGAGATTTATTACTGTCACGAAACGGCTACTTAATGACCATTGATTTACCAAGTTATTATGCAGCCGTGAAAATGAATTCCGTATAGAAATTGAACGTTATATGTTTTTATCAGGTGTCGAGATAAAGTTGTAATATACAATAGACATATGATAGAGGTGAAAGAACGTCTAAGTAGGAGTAATTTGAGCTTGCTTCAGAGAATGTGTAATTTCATCCAATTTGTTTTTTTTAATCGTATGTGCCGAGGCGTTAAGTACGCCGCTCTCCTACAATCGAAAGGTGAGATTGTTAGAAACGTACCAATTATAAAATGACTGCACATGTGGTGACTGCCAGCGATTTCTAGCTTTTCGCGTATAAAATGTGGTCGCATGATACTTCCACTTAGTCATTATACTCAGGCTTATTGTGTCTTAATTAATTCTAACTAGATTCTACTGAGTGATATTATATTTTCTAGAATTGGTGAGAAGGATAACGTATTCTAAAGAGTTTAAAATATGAACATCAAATTAAACAAACATTCTGAGTAACCATTTAAGACTTTGCTTTTGAACAATAATATTATTTGTCTAAAGAACAACTACAATATAATGGAAATGCTTTAAAATATGAATCAATGTATCATTTTGTAATCTCATCACCGGCGCCTTTGAGACGTAGGTAGGGATGCCATATGTAAATAGAGGGATACTTGTCTGTGGTACCTAAAATGCCTGAATTTTCAGAAAAATGCCTGTCTAAAGCAAAACCCTGTAGGTAAAAAGTAAAAGCCAACAGATAATAATGAAGAACGATATTTAATACTGATATTTGTCAGAGGACATTATTTTTTTAATAAGTAGTTCTTTCTTTTCTAATACATAAACGTAAAAATCTTCACAAGATCTAGTTTTGTAATTTTCCTGAGTAATCAATATTGCTTTTACTGATTCAATTGTCAGCCTATTTCTTTCTTTAAAATGCCTGTCAAATGCGGCAAACGCCTGTCATACGAGGGTCAAACTGAAAGTTCTTAGAAAATCAAAAACTGATTACATTAGCCAGTTATTAGTTTTATTATATCTTTTCAAAATATTGTCCATTGACGTCAATACACCGCTGCATGCGATGGAACCACTGGGAAAAGCACTTTGCCCACTCGTCCTTAGGGGTCTCTTTAATGGCATCGCGATACGCAGCCACCGCTTCTTCAGCATTCATAAACCGCTTTCCTTTAAGTTTTTCTTTAATTTTTGGAAATAAATAAAAATCACAAGGCGCGAGGTCGGGGCTATACGGCGGGTGACCCAGTAATTCAACGTTTGATGTCGCCAAATAGTCGATCGTTCGCTTGGCGGTGTGCGACGAGGCGTTGTCGTGGTGAAGGAGGATCCTACTGCGAGGTCGTTTCTCTCGAACTTTTTCCAAGACAAGTGGCAAACAATTGGTAGTGTACCATTCTGCAGAAACTGTTTTTTGATCCTATAACACAATTGTTGCGAAATGACCTATCCTTCCAAAGAACGAGGCCACCATTTTTTTTCCCGCACTTCGATCTCTCTTCACTTTAGTTGGCAACTCCTCGAAAGGAAACACCCACTGAGCAGATTGTCATTTGGTTTCAGGATCATAACAGTAAATCCAGCTTTCGTCACCTGTTAGTATGTCGAACACAGCATTTGAGTCACCTCCGTTAAATCTTTCAATCATTTTACGGCACCAATCCACACGATGGAGTTTTTGAGCCTTAGTCAAATTATGAGGTATCCACCGGGCGCAAAGCTTCCTGACCGCTAAATGTTCGTGGAGGATTTTGTGCACTTGACTCATACCGATGCCTAAGCTTGTCCGAATCTGCTGATAGGTCACTCTTTTGTCAGTCTCTATCATACGCCGCACAACACAGATGTTATTTTCAGTCGTCGCCGTAGAAGGCCGTCCCTCACGTACATCATCAGTGAGATTAGTGCGACCACGTTTAAACTCATTAAACCAGTTGTAAACAGTCGCACGAGATGGGGCTTCATCGTGAAAGGCCAATCGTAGTCTATCATAACTTTCTTGTTGACTTAAATGACATCGAAAGTCATAAAAAATCATTGCACGAAAATTTTCTCGTGTTAAATTCATGTTGACGTGACACAGACAATTTTCAATTTGCCGCCAAATCGTAAAACAAATGACAAATGAATGAAATATATACTCAGTAATATTGGCAAAGAGTTCTATTTTCAAATTTTAGAATATTTTTTTTATTATATTGTTTATAAGTGGCCAGTTCTAAGAACTTTCAGTTTGACCCTCGTATTATGGAAACCCTAGACGTAGGAAAAAAATACCCGATGTAAAAGTGTTGTAAACATTAGGCATACGTAGTAAATCTATCAGCTTATTGTTGAATATAGCTATATTAAAACCTGCCTAGTTATATTTTTTTGTTTATAGACTCACGCCTGTATCCCCGAAGGGGTAGGCAGAGGTGTAATATTACACCCACATTTCGCCAGGAATTTTTAGGTCCCACGTAATAGGGGGCGAGCCTATTGCCGTACCGGGCACATTACCAGACTCCGTGCTGCTGCTGAGAATTTTCTAACGGAAAAACGACATTTTCCAGCAGTGTAGTACAGAACTACAGACTGTTTGTCCGTTTCATTGCATGGTCACTATCAAGCGTACGATCAAACAAATCCTACGTAGTCTATGGTAAATGACGCATCGCCGTGGGTATTTTTGTTCCACTATTACCACTATTCAAAGCACGAATTCCATTTGCCACTAAGTCCCACCTTCCGTGGGGTTAATTAACGCTTCATTATGAGAAATGTAGGTACAATGTGTTTCGTCAGCGGAAACGATACAATGGTATTTAAGTTCTTTCTGACCATAAATACTTGTCTTATCCAAACATTATTTTTCCTGACCCTTTATCCCTTGTTTTTATTCTGCCATTATAATAGTATGCCACAATATGCTCGCCGCGCAAACTTATCGAATCACGAAGTTATATAGCTTCGTCACCGCCCAGACGGCCGTTAGAAGGTACTGCTCTAAATAATAGAATGTTGTACCCCTTGGTTCAAAAAAACTAAAGTAAGTTAAAAAAGTACTTTTCTGTTCAACCTAATCAGACCAGTAAGCGGACCAAAAATTCAACCGGAAATACGCCGAATTAAAAATCAAATCTTCCTAATTAGCTGCAAATATGATGCTGTGGATTGGTTAAGATTTTACTACGTGTTCTGAAATCTTATTTGCTAACGTTAATAAAACTAGAGGCAACAGCGAATAATAAATTAAACTTAAATACAAAATAATTAATTCCAACACTAAAATCCGAGCAGACGAACGCTGGGATTAATTAAAAGAGAGAGCATTGAGCGTGCGACACCGGGCACAATTACTGCGACAAATTCAGCGGCGACACTGCGACGAAATTAGCGAGCGACACTGCGACAAAACCTACCATGAACAGATTAAACGTACGTCGCGATTGAAGTGCGCACGAACGTGTGCTCACTTCTCAGACCTGAGGACATAAAGCTTTATTTAGACATTGCGATAATTAAGCGAAACTTACATAAGTTAGCCGTGTGGTTGACGGCATAGAATACAAGTGTCACCACCCCCTATCTTCCCGTGGGTGTCGTAAGAGGCGACTAAGGGATAACACGACGCAAATACCATCTTTGCGTAGAGACGGAAAACTCGACATCAAACCCTATACGACTGCCTCATTGGTCTCGCGGCATAAATGTGCGCGTGGTATCCCGGGTTCGATTGTGTTGTTGGGTTTTTCTGTCACGAAATTCTCAGTAGTAGCACGGAGTCTGGAAATGTGCCCGGTACGGCAATAGGTTCGCCCCTTATTACGTGGGACTAAAGTATATCTGGCGAAAAGTGGGTGTAGAAATACACCTCTGCCTACCTCTTCGGGGTTATAGGCGTGAGACTATGTATGTATGTATGTACTTACATAAGTACAGTGAGGCTTACTTAACTTACAGATGTAACAAATTTAATTTTAGAGATACTAGAGAAGTATACAGTTCAACATATTATATTATTATGCAGGCCCTGTTTTATAAATGACTAGTTAAACCCAAAGCATCGTCAGAGTGGAATTCGGTTACTCTTCTAGGGAAGAAAAAGTAAGCCTTCATCCATTCAAGTTGCTCAAGAATACATACTCTCCCGGTCATAAAAAATGTCTTATTGGTTTAGCCTGCCAAACTACAACAGAGCTACTTTGGCAATTAAATGTTGAGTTTTGAAAATACATATGACTTGCAAAAATGAAACCTCCAAGCACGAGGATAGATTTTTGTTCTCCTTGCGGCAGAATTTTGGTGCATGTTCTGCTTTACGCATTATTAAATGGGTTGCTGTCAAACGAAGGTCGCCAGACATTGTTCGACGGGAGCTGTGGTGACGCGAAGCTTTGATGAAATGTCGACCCAACTAAACAACTGAGACACACTGTGCAGGATAGATAAGGTGAAAGCGGTGGAATGTTGATTTAGACTGTGTTGTTCATGTTGATTCGAGATGTAATTGTACATTTAAGTTATTTGGTATAAAGAGCAATCATAATATTAGATTAATAATAATTAATTTTTAATAAATACGAACAGATTATATGTCGATCAACTTTCAGATTGTGTACAAAGCTTTTGAAATATTTGAGACTTCTTTTAAGCATTGGTCACTTGGTTTATCAGCTTTGTTACCAAAATGGCTAACACGTTTTCTTCCCATCTTGTGTTAAATGATTACCAATGAGGATGCACGTCTATAAAACCAGTGATTTTTAACGCACCGACCGACCTTTTAGTCCATTTTGATGGTTTTATCATCGCAGCGAGATTATACTTTCAAACTTACGTCCAAAATGCCTTTGAAATATGTACCTATAATATATTAAAGCGCGACGCGACGTTGCGAATATTTCAAAAGCCCTACGAAAATGTTGACTTACCCTGCATTGCAGCCTATAAGCTATTGGTATACTTAAAACAAAATTGCAATGGATCTAGAAGGATAATTTGCCTACAATGGCAGCAGATGACGTTGCATGTAAAAATACAAGTTGAGTTGGTGAACCGCTGCATTAAATTAAAAATCTCAACACATAGAGTGTACTCGGACTAATTTATGTTTCGCAATTTCAAAACATAAATTAGTCCGAGTACACTATATGTGTTGAGGTTTTTAATTATTAACAGCGTCACGTTCAAAGCTTTTACGACCCCGTACACAAATTCAGGATGATGTTAATAATATACGAGTGCGGAATAGTGACGTCACTTCTCAAACGAATGTGGTGAACGCATGCTAACATGTTAACATAGAGGCAGTGTGCGGGACTGATAACGGGTAGCCGTAAATCCACTGGCAACACACTTGATACATTCAAACGGCTGTAAGTAGACGTGTTGCCACTATCTGTACGGCTTTGACCGGGTTGGTACTCGGTAGTGTGTTGTACTTTTGACCATATATTACGCTGGTTAGGCTATTGTGTGATATCTGAACAACGTAGTGGCGTAGATTGCCGAGGGTAAGGCGAGACATGGTTTTATTCAGTTCGTAGACAGTCGACAACTATGATCACTTACCGCTGATTTCAATATCCGATCTATCCGTAGAATAAGAGATCTAAGATAAATATTTAACATAATTCCATACGTTATACATAATACGTCAAACACGTACCTATCTCTAATCTCCAAATCCATGGATAGATCGAATATTGAAACCGGGCGTTAGTCAGTGATGTCGGGTTTTGGTTTTTGGTCTTGAACTTGCTGACGGTTCTTAAACCATGTTTTAATTAGGTCTAGTACCATAATTATCAAAACTAGGAATCAGCGATGCGTGCTTTAGGATTGAGGATTTAAACACGAAAGCCCTTAGTAGTTCAATGTGCCGGGATATTTGCGTTCTCAATATAATGTTTTTTGCTTTAGCTGACGGAGTTATGATGTAAATTAGTTTACAAGTCTTAGAAATGGAATTAAAGCATGACAGTAACAAACTCGGACAGAAAATCAATATTAGTTAACCTAGACTAGATTTATCTGAGCGCCACTCGTCCCACAAATCACTAATGCAAATAGGCTCATTTTTTATTCAACACGCTTACCGCTAAAGGGTACATTCTCGACTTATCGATTTCACTTGTAAATGAAAAAGCTTTTAATGCTTTTTTTTAAGAATTTATTGTTCGTATAATAAAATGGAGATTTTTTATTTATTTTTATAGACGCACGCCTGTATCCCCTAAGGGGTAGGCAGAAGTGTCATATTACACCCACATTTCGCCATAATTTTCTAGGTCCCACGGGGACGAGCCTATTGCCGTTACCGGGCCCATCACCACACTCCGTGTTGCTACTGAGAATTCGGAAAAACCCAGTAACACTTTTGCCCGACCCAGGAATCGAACCCGGGACCTCCGATCAGCAATCGCAAACGCTATCCACTGGACCACGGAGGCAGTCAGTTATAAAATGGAGTATTTGCCGATAATTAAGAAAATCTGCTCATGAATGTCATAGAGCATAAATTTACATAGAGGCGCATTTCTTATGGGCGCTCTGTAGACAAACTTTCTGTGACCCATATTCCCGTTTGGCGGCGTGGCAGTCGCGCTGTGACAGCTGTCTCTACGAGTGCAAGTGAGACGAACGTTTTTCCTATGTATCTTAACTACGAGAGCAAGAGAGACGGAGAACGTCGCCAACGCCGCCAACTCGCCACTTGGAATTGGCACACGAAATCCTAAAGAAATGCGCTTCTATATGTAAATCTGTATTCATTATTAATGTTTAAATCGGCGCGAAAGTGCACAATCTTTGCTTTACAACAACGTAACGTATTGCCTTTCATTTGAAAACGAAGAGCGTTTTCTCCCGTCGTTCCGCGTATGATAAAGTTACTCGGTCTCTCATTACCGTAGGTATCATTAACTTGGTCTTATTACTCTCTCGTTTGTGGAGCAGACCCGCTGCAGAGGCGTAAACCCATTAAACGTCCAACTGGCAACTGCATTTGATATCTTACAGCATGTTGGAGTCAGAACGGTCGGTTTAACTAGCGACGCTATCACAAGATCTCACGTCCCCGTCAGTTATTACATGGTACAGTAATAATTGCCAATATTCTATGCTCGGACCTATACGCGCTCGCATCTGGTACTGTTATTGGGTTACTTGCTCTGCTGCGTACGCCCGTCCGGTATATTGCTTGAACTTCCTTGTTGTATTGTTCGCTTTGATCGAAATACGAAGCAATAACACCATTGCACTCGGAAAGCCTTTAGTCGAAAATGTAGCGAGAATATTTTTAAGTAACTTGTGAATCCTTTGCCAAATTCGCCAATATGTGTAAACGGACCCAACTTAACACGCGGTCCCTCCTTAAAATTCGAATCTTACATTTTTACTACCGAATTTTCTATACAACGAGTCACAATAGTTTGAACGGTTATTTTCTTCTTTAAATCTATTTTGAATACGGTGTGTAGGATTCGGCACCTTACCGCCCTCTTTTCAAGCGTGTTAGGTAAAACCCACCCTATTTCTTGTTTATCCATTACACAGAACATAAATAATTATCTTCCGGGGACTGTTTTCACTATCCCCTGACAGTTGTTTATTTTAGTAACAGCACGTTGTCGGCTTGTCGGCAATCTTCTTGTGTCGCGTGAGGCGCAAGCGCAGCCGAACCAGCTATGTATATCACAATTAAACAATTTACTCTCACGCACTTTCTTGCTGGCTAATTATAGAGCCAGCTTTGTTTAAATATTTATAATTATAAACATGTGTTGTTATCGTAGGCAACCGCTATTTATGGTCTACAATAACATTATAGTGCTTTACAGGTAGTTAAAGACGTTCATTATGGAGCGACAGAAGAAAACTCGTGCCGCCAGTTTATGGTGCGAAGTAATTATCGACTGTTTTTTTCGTTCGCTAGGCGATGGGACAATAGATCTGTCAGTTATTTAGCAGAGCTTCGCGAAGTTTTAATGTAATGGCCAGTTTGCTTGTGGTTGAGTGTGAATGGCACCGGATGAATATAGACAGGAGAAAGGATCCATCCATAGTAAAAAATGGCAAGGTCCGAAGCACCCGGAACCGGCGAGCATGTATGAACAGAGTAATGAATGTAGAAGAAGCGCGTGAGGTTTGTAAGGATAGATGTAAGTGGCGTTCCGTTGTCTCTGCCTATCCCGACAGGAAAAAGGCGTGAGTATATGTATGTAGGTGTAGAGGATTCATGGAAAGGGGAGAGGACTAAAGTATTCAATCCTTACAAAAAACATTCCAGTCCTCCTAAAACACGATGTTTTGGTGTATCCCTTCATAAACTTGCTTTCTCCAGGGTAAGACCCCTCCCAGTTCAGATTCAACCCGCCACTGAGTGCAGGCTGTATTCAATCGTCGTGTTATCATTGGGGGGCGTGTAGATGGCGCTAGTGATGACGCGTAATGTACGCAATTTGCGGCGGCCGGCGGCGGCGGCACGCGCGCTCGAACGTACGTGCGTCGCGCCTCAGGCTATGCGGACTGTGTATGATTCGACGATAATCTTTATTGCGATTGTCTAGACACACACATACACACAGTCTCACGCCTATATCCCCGAAGAGGTAGACAGAGGTATATTGCTACACCCACTTTTCGCCGGGTTTATTTTAGTCCAACGTAATAGGGGGCGACTGCGAGCCTATTGCCGTACCGGGCACTTTACCAGACTCCGTGCTGCCACTGAGAATTTCCTAACGGAAAAACCCAATAACACTTTGCCCGACCCGGGACCTCACAATCCCACGCGCACATCTAAACGAGGCAGTTTTATCCTGTCCTGTCCAGTCTGGAGTGTCTGGACTGGACACACACCTGGCGTTTTTTTATACATATAACGACAAGTTTGACTGACCTTACTTGTTTAGAATTGAACGAAATCAAAGTCAGTTGCTATGATGAAATAAACGCAAGTCCCCAACTTTACTCATTTATTGTTGTTCTATAATCCAAGTTTGAATTTTCTGAATTTGTGTTTCAATATCAGTCAATTCATGGAATCGTCTAAAATCAAAATAGGTTAAAATTGTATTAAAAATTTACCAATACACTTCCTAGTAATACCCAAAACCGCAGACTGACATTTGGTATCCTTTGAAATAAAACCATGCGTTACAGACAAAACAACATGAATCACCAAGTGAGTCGACAAAAGAAATAATCAAAAAGCAATAAGCAAGCGATTTATGTGACCACTATTCTTTAAGAAAATGTTCCCAACTAAAGTGCTACGTAGATCATCAGCGTCCTAGCGTTATCCCAGTTGCATACAAACTTCACACCTTGGAGCTCCACTTACTAGTCTAACCAGATTTGACAGAATAAGTATCAACTTTGAAATTGGCAAAGTGTTGCAGCGTCGCAATTCTTTAAGATAATGCTTCTTTACCTTAGAAGTAAAGGCTCATATTGATCAATATATTATCAACGAAGAAAAGCGGTGGGCGTGATCCGTGAGCTAGTACCTACCTATTGCCATATTCGTAGACCATATCTTATTTAATGAATAGACACCATAAACCGCCTCGCAACTACAGTCAAATGTAAAGTCGCCATGAACGCGAGCAATAACGTTAAAATACGTATACCCTACAAGCAATAACAAGAAATAGAATCATTGCGCATATTGTGCACGGCCATGGCGCTTAAACACAATTTACAGTAATATTTTTGCTTTGTAAGGAGTCTTTATTATGTATTTTAGTGTGTAGGACTGCCCTTTGTAAAATTTAATCTACCATAATTTCGTGTTTAATGCAGCAATACATTTTTCATGACTGTTAAATCAAAATAAGGCAGTCGAGAAAATCTGGACGAAACAATTTATAAAGTGTATTTTGCTTTGGATTATTTTGTTAGTTGGTAACCCTGGGTATGCAACATTGTATAAGGTCTGTGTTCAGGATAGTAATAGTTCGCCTCTGAATTCAAAGCTTTATGGGCAGCGCCTGGAAGCTATTATGGTGCAACTAAATGTCTCATCGGCTGTTTGGCCTGTAGTTATATTAATGGCTATTCTATGTGGTTGGGCGGGCCCACTCTCACTTGTTCCTAAGTATATGTTAGAGGCGAAGTGCTTTTATCACCGAGGTTTGTTATGCATTAGTTATTGTGAGGATGTCCCATTAGAGTTTCGCTAAAAGACCATATTGAAAGATAATTGTCTTAGAATATAATATCTTTTCCGATCATAAAAGCAAAGACAAGATGAATTGTAACTGTTTATGTAATGTAGTACAATTGTGCTACAAAAGATTGATACAGTGATACTCCTTCGAAATAGGGAGGCATAATGCCACAAAAAGGGATATTTTATGATTATTTTTAGCCCGTCAATATAACTATTATTTACTAACAGACCTTTGTGATTTTTGGGAACGTGGATATGGGAACCTGCCGGCCCATTCATATTTATGTTAATTAGTCAATAGAATTTGCCAATGATTTATTCTTTTGGATAGGCCATAGGCCTTTCGTAAAACGCATCTCATTATGTTCTATCAACAATGGTGTGAAATAATGATCCTTCTTAAGTTTTATTGTCATACCATCAAGTTAGATTCTTCCTTATTGGAAAAAAAGGCCTGCCGTGCCGGCCTTTAGAACATCAACTATGTACGATTAATGGACAGTGATTAGTACACGATTTTATGAGCCGTGTGCGCTATCTAGCTTTCGATCAAAACGCTAGTGCCGCCACCCAAGACGGCTTAACTAAACGCATTACTTTCGCTTGGACGATGTAAGTGGACGGAACTAGAGTAGCTTTTTGCGATAAATTATGTACGTATATTATATCAACTACACGCCTCTACATTGTTGAAGAATTGAGCAAGATGTAGGATTCCACACTCGCTAGCTACGTACGTTAAAAAGAGCCTACTTATTGGACCTATTGTAGACGAAATACGACCACAATGAATTTAGACCCAATCACACCTTTTTCATACTTCCAACTTTATTTTCGCATACTTAATGTGTTAAAAACCGAAGACAAAGTTTTCTCCTCGAAAATCTATTATTATATACACATTATGTTACGTATGAGTGAAACACTCATGGACAGCAAACTTTACGTGAGCAACGATTAAATTCGCCAATGCGTTGACTTCAGATTCCCTCGGCGTTAAATAAGTACACAGCGTTATATCATTGGAATTTAAATTTTATTGTCATGCATTTTGGTTACAATTTTCTTTGTCACGAATATCCCGCCGAGGGTTCAGTAGGCTCTAGATCAATGAAACGAGCACTTGTCGAACAAAGGTGGTGGTTTCGTACAATCGGCAGGCCTATTCAGAATCTCACGACAACTAATCGAATCGTATGTCATTGGTGCCGTAATCCAATCTAATGTGCTTTGTCAATGTTATTCAGAATCATTCGACTTCGTATTCGGTTGGATTTTCGATAAGTCAATTTGATTTCGATAACACATTATGGTGCGTTTACTGAGTATGCTTGCATAGATAAATGTACACACGAAAGTACAAATTATTCAAATATAATTAGCTTTGTAGAGGACTATTTTGATAATCTAGATTAAAATTAAAGCAAATTATAATTATAAATCAATATTATATAAAACAATATATTTATATAAATTGAAAATAAACACAACTATGTACCTATTCATGTTATTGAATGCAGCCTATGAACAATACTTACTTACTTCGTAAACACTAACGATATAGTCTGTGACACTAACCAATAAAATTAGGGAAGAAGTTTTTGTACTTCTTATCAAATTGTATTTTTTGTGTTTGATTCGGAAAGCGTCTAATTTTTAAGTGTTTACTTTATTTACCTATAAACTAATATGGATAAAGAGATAGAAGTGCATACTTCTCCATTATGACAACAAAACGTGTTTAGAAAACAAAGTGATGATATTATGACGTGGAAGAAGACAGAAGCCGCTTGGGAAAGCATTTTTATTATAATGAATGATCGATCTGGAGGAACATTCAGGTCCACCAAGACTGCAATACCTTAGGAGCTGTATCGTCAGTATCAAAACAGCGCCTCCACTAGATAATGTAGACTTGGAAAGTGTTGTTGAATCTGATGAACTGCCAGCTCAAGAAAGTCAAGGTAAGTTTAATGATTATTAATACATAAGTAATTATATAAAAGAGACCCATACCAGGACACAACCTTTATTGCAGAATCATACTCCAAGAACTTAGGGTCCCAAGCCAATCTCACCTGCAAGGTGCATAGGGTTCCCACCGAGAACTTAGGGTCCCAAGTGTACAATTATTTTTCAAATCAATTTATTTCACTTTTGTTTTCTTTGCAGCTAATGTACCAAGTGAATCACTACAGGGTATGGGAGTTTGAAGAAAAGGAGTGGAAGGAAGAGGAACATAATACAAAATAAAGAATTAATATTAAATGAATAAATGTTTATTTTGTTTCTGTCATTGCTATTGATTGCAATGTAATGTAGGACAATGTAAGCAACTATTATAGCTTGCACACACATGTAATCTGTGCTTGCACACAAGCTAATTTTAATGTAGGTGACATTAAAATTAGCTAAGTATTGGTTGTCTAAGTATAGGTCATCTATTCTTGCACACAGCAAATCATCTTTCAACTATATTCCCTATTCCTATTATAATATGTCTCATTAAGTTTTCTGTGAGGGATGATGGGTTCCGAAAGGGTGTCAAAAGATATTGCTTTACTTATATCCGCTATCACCAAGAAGTAAGCCATCTCTTAATTGACCAGTTCCAAGTCATTGTTTCAAAACTGAATTATTGAATATTATCCGATCATGGACAGATCCTGGCAATTTTGCTACAAAATCCAAGTATTTTAATAGGCTAATGCAAAACCACTTGAACATTAATCAACACATTTTCCTTTCTGTTTCTATAACTTCACCTGAATCACCTGAAATAATAAGTATTACTTTCATTTTAGCAGGATTGTATATACATATAAGTAAATTAACATGTTGTGTCCTTGTCATGATAATGTTAAGAAATACCATGCACCAGGCGAGTACAATCTAGAGCTATGACATTTCATAAAAGCAATCTTGTAGTGTAGCTACTTCAGACGTCAGGGAATTATAACTAAGTGTATTGGAGCAATAGCCGCAGTAACTTTCATAACAATACAGCATGCCATTGGTGGACTGTCACCACAAAAATCAGCCACGCTTCTTAAGTGGGATGCAGTACTTAGCGAGATACCTAAGCCTAAGTATTATACTTGTTACTGTGGAATCTACTTGATAGGTACCTAAATAAATATTTTTATTAGGTAAGGAGGTACTTCATTGATGACATAACAGTAAACTAATGAATTGGTGTAACCTCTTGTTTAGATGTACAGTAGATTTGATAGGTTGTATTAGTAAAATCACTTGAATATGACAAAAATACCACTCATCTTTGCGATTTAGGGCTTATTTTATGTTTCATAAAGTTAACCACTTGGTTTACTGCATATTTCGATAGGTACACGAAATCTGGCAGAAAAAGAATGTTTCACCTAGGTCAGTAAAATAATACCTACCATTAGGAATGTAATACTTTCACGAATTCTAGGTAAGGTAGGTTATCGCTGCGTCATAAGATTACAACATCTTCAATCAAGTCTAATAAATACATTTTAATTGATAAACTATATAGAGTAATCGTATTATGTTTATGGAAAATGACAACGGACAACTTTCTCAACTAGAAAATATAAACTTAGTATGTAAACACACTAATATTGGTATTTGGCACTTGGCAAAAGTCTTGGAAAGTAAGTAGGTAAGTAGTGCTACTGGAACGCGAATGTCGTGAAATAAACACATGAAGTTACGGGTGCCTTTCAAATTTCTTTGGTGCCTTTACATTTAGGATATTTCCCAATAAATATTGGATTTGATACCGAAAAAGAATAATCTTCTATATACCACGATACCTGCCACTCATTCTGAAATGGCGGGAAATTAAGTATCAAATAAGTAGGCTATTTGATTTTCATTCAATTAATTTATAAATATAATTAACTATAGGTAAAAAAAATAGTTCGAGTAACAATCTGATGCTATGTAGCTCTCGATTATGTTTCCACAACAATTATCGGATTTTGCTGTCAACCTGCGTTATCGAAGCATTCTGAATAGCATTGACTTACGATAAGTATCTAGTTATCGGGCGTTATGACGTCACATTCGATTCGATATCTTTGACGTGATTTTAACATTCGAAACGGTTGTTCTGAATAACAAACTGAAGTAATCGTACGATATGAAACCGAATCGTACGAAAACTGAGTTATCGTGACATTCTGAATCGACCTGCTGGTCGGATTAATTAGCGACGATTAACTCGAGCAGTAAAACGCTTATGACGGTACGGCTACAGTTTACGCGAATGTGCTCGTAATTATATATTTTCTATTCGCTCTTTGTAATGCTATAGGCTGGTAAAGACAGGCAAATTGTAAATTAAATGCTTGAAAGGAAATGGTATTAATGGTAGGCTGCTTGACTAAAAATTATTTGTAAGGCTCTTTACACATAGCTTATTAGATAGATAGGACATTTGTGTGAGTCGATTAATGCTGTTGACTTACCGCGAAAATCTATCACTTTCTAGTACTACCCTTATACGTGATATTTAAGTATAAAAGCGTTTAGGCAATTGGACTGCTTGACAAG
This sequence comes from Euclidia mi, assembly GCA_944739405.2. Classification (NCBI taxonomy): domain Eukaryota; kingdom Metazoa; phylum Arthropoda; class Insecta; order Lepidoptera; family Erebidae; genus Euclidia; species Euclidia mi. The sequence continues at coordinate 35,440,960 of OX123204.2, forward strand.
ATGGTTTTGGTAAATCTTAGGCGTTCTTGGTAGCTATTTGGATATACTCTTGTCAGTAAAATATATGCAAAGCTTAAAGCTTAAATTTTGGGGTATTCCTGAAAGCGCAACTACTTTTGAGCGCAACTAAAAAAGCGCAACTACTTTATTCCATAAAGCGCAACCGCGTCAAAAAAATAGTGAAGGGGCATAACAGATTCTTAAAGGACTATTTACTATCGATAGGATTTGTAAATAATCTGCCCATTTTTTATTTATTATATTATGGTGATCGTTTTAAAAGTACCAGGATAACAGAAATGAACAGACGTTAGAAGTGTTTATAGAATCTGGTAACAAATATCAATCAGTAAAATGTTTTGAAAAGTACCAGGGTAACATAAATGAACAGAAGTTAGTAGCCTAATAAAAACCTGGTTTTAGGGTCATGAATCAGAAATAAAGCACTGGATGGTATAGGTAAAACTCAGGCGCACAGCAACAGCTAAAGTATAGTAAAATGTCCTGTCTTATCAACTATCGATATGTTTCGTTTGTTATTAACCAGCACTATTGCATCTTGATATTTAGTTGCGCTTTGTGGAATAAAGTAGTTGCGCTTTTTTAGTTGCGCTTTCAGGAATACCCCTAAATTTTGATCAGCAATTCCACATAAAACAAAGCTATAAGCACAGATAAGACAATACCAGCTATAAGTATTTTAAGTGCATATTTTTTAAAGCGTTATAACGTTGACATTAATTATGAGCATAAAAACAGAACCAAGTTATTATTTCAATAAAAAGAAAGTGAGATTAAAATAACAGTCGTATTACGTTTCACTGTCGGTTCGTAAACGCATTGCTGAGGGATCAAAACAGATTTACTTCTTAGTACCAAGCTATTGAGCCATTTGTTTGTTTAATTTGCGAGACTTTCGTCCAAAGCAGCCAAATAAGCAAGAATTTTATTTATTTCTGTCAGCTTTATATCTTACTTTGTTAATTAAATAAAGTTAAAATCCATATTTGCATATTATTCTGATTTATTGGAAAACTGAGGGTCTAGTACGAGTTTGCACTCGATCGTCACGGTGGACGATAGCCTAGTCGACGGGAACAATTTCCATACATTTTGTAAAAGCGCCCCTAACGGAGAGTAGCGATCGATAGAGACCGCTAGGGGGCGCATTTAGAAAATGTTTGGAAATTGTTCCTGTCGACTAGGGTAGTCATGGTGGACGATGACGATCGAGTGCAAACTCGTACTAGACCCTCTGATTCCATTTTTATCTTACAAGTAATTGGTAGATCTGACCTTGTTTTATGGAGCTACTACTATGTCTATTTCTACATTTTCACTTATGAATAGAATATAGATATGTCCATTACCAAATGCATTTGTCAAACCTATTTCCAAACTGTTATTAAAGTAAATATACATTAACGCAATTGTCCGTCAACCCCAACATGCATATTGCGTTTTGATCAGGAAATGAATGCTCTCCCCCACTCCGGAAACAGTTCCCCTAACCAGGTAACCGCAGGTCCACCCGTGTCCAGTGTCGAGGGGTCATTATGAGTTATTATTAATGCGCCTGTGTATCGATTTTCGATTAAAGAGGACTAGGGTGGCGTATGGTAACGAGATATTATGGATTAATGTTATTGAAATGTTTTTATTTAATGTAAGTTAATACGTGTTCCAATTGATTTAGGAACGATATGGTTATTCAGCATGCAACGGATTGTCTTACACATCCCTGTACATTAGGTTTAATGGTTGTGTGAAAGCAAAGTGCAAAGCTAGGTTATATGTAGTAGTCTTCTTGGCGCATGCTCAAAGAATTTAAAAATAAGCCTTCGTTTCAGTTGATGAATATATAATGGAGTCAATCGATGGTAAAAATGTTTTGAATACGTTGATTCCAAAACTAAAATATAGATATCCAGCGAAGCCACACAAAAAAGTCATTCACTGACATCAGCTTTTCCCTGGTCACCATTGAGCCTTCAGAGACAACCAACCTAGAGGAAAATTATATTTGCCAAAGAACAATGGCAGAATTCGGTCTGGGTTTGTTGTGGCGACCTTAAACTTCATATGAACAAAACAAACTGTTTTATTTTTCTACGATTTTTAATATTTTCACTTTGTCTCGTTAAAGCTGGAGTATTTTATGATGATAAAAAGCATTCCAATTGATTACGAACTAGGTACCTACTTTATTATTTGATTGTTGCCATAGACAATAGTGTGACGGGAATAGACGTGAGTGCTATTGATCCGTATCGATTATTAAAATATAATTATTAAAATGCAGTTATTTAATCTTTAATTAACATTATATCAATAAGCTAATAATCTTTGAAGCAAAACAACTTTTAAATCAAATAAAAACGTCACAGCATCGTTATAATGTTGTATCGATTTCACATAAAATCGATTTAAAATGTACAACTCTGCTTTTGTCTTTGGCTGTGACAGTTAGATGCTACAGAATATTTCTGCGTTTTGATGTCAATCTGACATAATTTCATTTGATAATTCAAACGTACCTACGTTGTTCATTCTTAACTAAAAACTAAAACACCGATATCTCGTTTTTCCGGGTTTCCCGATTGAAAATAGAATCATTTATAGACTCTGTTACTTACGCCGAATTTTTGAAATATGTTTTCTTACTGGGCGCTTCAATTTAATTTCAGACATTTCGATGTATGGAGATCTGCCATTGTCCTTTGAACTGTTTTACTATTTATAGCCAAATCGTCATCACCATTTTCTCTATAATTCCCTTTATTTATTTAAACTCATGTTATTCTCCTTTTGTCCTTAGGGTGCCAAACGCGCCCAAGAGCTGCATCGCTGAGATCTTCAACACGGATCAGACGGACGGGTCCCCTGTGAAGAATGGCGCGTCGAGGCCCCGCGTAGTGCGGGACACGCCGACCCGCCCAAGGGACACGCACTCGCGACTCTTTGGACAGGCAAGAGTAAGATTTTGTTGTTTGAGTGGGTGGTTCTTGCATCGTGTTATTCATTATCGGATATTGAAATTCAACTGGAACGGGAGAACCATTCGACATTGGCCAAAGAAATGATATATGCCTGAACGATTGGTCTTTAACGAATCTCTTGTTCGAATGTAAAAAGACATCACGAATGACGAATCACCCTCTCTAATAATAGGACTGGTAGGCAGAAGATTTCACTTACAATTATATCAGAAAAATAATCAGCACACTCGGGAAGTGAAGCTCTGTCAAGTTACAATCACAAACGTACTAAATACTTTTAGAACTATATACTTACGTATTATGGATATTTAGTAATCATACTTACGAATTTGGTTATCTCTGTTGAATGCAATAATTGTCATACTGCAGCCAAACACCAATTCTGTTGGTATTTTGAACGCAGAATAAATATTCAGTCAACTTCAACTAGCTCTTCCAAGATCTCACGCACTATCCTCGAACGTTTCAGGTGCCGAACAGCAACGTATCCCCGATGGTGACCGACACGATCCGCAGCAACATCCACTTCGGCGACTCGGATATGAACGGTGGCTCGCCCTCCCACTCCCCCTCCAAGATGGCCAACGGGAGCGCCACTTCTACCCCCAGCCGAGGTGAGCCGGCCAACGCTGGACACTGTGAGTCGATCCAAATGTAGGCACGACAGCACGGCTAGTAATGCTTACTGGAATTGATGCGGTCGCGATTGCGCAACAATGTGGAATGGACATGATAGAAACACATATTATATTTTGTTTGAATATTAAAAAAGTAGAGTCGAAGCTCGCAGGCGAATTATGTTAAAAACACCTGCACGATAAATACACTGACAACATAAGTTCAAATATAAGCTTGGGTTATCAAAGACACGATAGTCCCTATGATCGTTAATCATTGATTCTGAAAGTAGAAGACGATGAGTCTTCTGACCATGCTTTAATATAAACCCAATATAAACTGTACGAAAAAAAAACCGCTACTTGGGTTTCTCTACCTCCCTGAAGTCAACAATTCCGAATGTTATTTATTGCGACAAACGCGAGAATCAACTATTATTAACCTGTAATTATTCCGCTGCGTGTACATCGTTCAAATGGGTTAAAAATAAAAACGTTGCCCGTACTCACATCTCTGACTTTTATGGCGCAATTTGAATTCGAGAACCGTTAGCGTTAAGAATTTTACGGTCGTTAATTGAGCAATATTTGTCTATGTACATTTATTAAAAAAATAATTGCATAGTTGTCACATTCAATCGGACTAGAAAGTAATTTGAGAGAATGTTCGTGTATGAAAGCTTGTGATGTACCTACAATCAGTAATTTTATAGTCCATTCTACGTTCTAAATACATAAGATCGTTCAAGGCAATCGCAATGATACTCTTGCAGGTATTTATGAGAGCGTATTGTGATTCAATGATCAAGAGCCGCAACCGTTTTCAATTCCAAACATTTGTCACTCGTGCACGCTAGGAACAAACGCTTACACACATGAAGTGTAACAATACACCATCTCGGATATTTTACTATCTCACTTGTGTACTCACGATATTAATGTGTGCTAATTTACTGACCGACTACAATCCATTGTAACAATATCATTGACACGAAAAATAACACCGTCTTCAAGCCGTGCTTAGCTTTGATTAAGCATGATTACACTATTAAATACTAAAGAAAAATAATTAAATTTGAATCGTATTATATGTATACAATGTTTCATGACTTTTAATAATTAACAACGTTTATGCACGCGAAACACCTACACTAAATTTTAAGCACTAGAATAAATGCGACGTAGGTCTAAGGTAGAAGGCGTAGGGAGAGACTCGACATAGATGTATAAGATATTAGGCTTACGAGTTAAGGTCGAATGAAAACCGTTTGTTCTGTGAATGGTCAGCTTCGTACACTCCACCGAAGAGGAATCCTGTGACAGGCGATGGCGTGACCGTGCCGCTGCCGCGCCGCCGCCACCCCGCCGCCGGCCTGCGAGGTGCCGACCAAATACCCGACGATCCTTACTACCAACTCCTGGAACCGCAGCCCACTCACAGATACATGACTCGAGACTGGCCACCTAAACCCGCAAACTACTACGTAGAATCCACCACTAAACCCAGCACCCGTATCTGACAAACACCTTATACACTACTCGGCTTGGAAACCGACGACCCAGAGATTTCTCACCCAGTAATCGATCCTGATTCGTTTTCTCCACAACTAGTTCTGAATAAACACTGGCCTCCGTTCCCTGCTCAGCATTACTTAGAGCCGAAGGAGCACAAGATCCCTTATCATCCTTTGCCACCTTATGCTTTCGTTGGGATGCATTCCGTTCTTGGTGATCGACCAATGCCCGACTATAAGTATGATCCAGTGCCCACTTTGGATGGTCCCATTGATCCATATCTGATCGCAAATAATGAACCGCCTCCTACTCTTTTTAAATACGAACGTGATGGTCCTATTCCTGATGTCATGCCAATACAGACACCTCTGGCTATTGGTCCTATGACTCTGACCGGTTTCCCGCCTATATTCCACAAACACGTCCCTGGCTACCTGTTTGATCGTGATCGGCATGCAGAGGACTTCAGACCTAAGACGTACTTTGTAGACTATGTTCGCCGAAGAGAGTTGGGTGGGTGCTCAGTTTACATTGAAGGAATGTTGTTTGATCTGCACCAAATTTTACCTACCTGACGATATTTTCTCGTGTACTTGAAAATATTTCACCGGATAAGCTTTTGAACATTTTAATTTGCTGTACAGAAGAATTTGTGAGACGATTCCTTCGTGTTGATTTTAAATTGAGCACCCATTACCGTTTTATTATTTGCTTAGGGTGTAGCTTGATCGTTGTTCTAGTTTCGATATCTGATGTCATATAGAGCTTATTATTGTGTCCTGCTTGTTGTCTAAAGTACCTATTGTATCGTTGTTGTAATTTGTGTCAAGTGTATTGTATATTTTGTACATACGTGCCTTACCGAATTATGATTCTTTCTCTGAAGCACGTCTGTCTCCTCTTTCTATTTCTACTATTATTATTGGGCCGATTTTTCAAATTTGGATGAGCACATTTGGGAAATTTTCCTATATTGTGTTATTTTAAAGTGACTCTCCTGATTAAAAAGTCGACCCCCAGTTGTAAAATTATGTATTTTAGGTATGTTGTTAGAAGCTTTTATTATGAACGTAGGTAGTGTCGAAACTGGAATTATTATTATTAGTAATATTATTGCTGTATTTTAATGACATATCCATGACATTTGATATTCTTTCGTAGGCGATTTTTACTCTGTAGTTACTAGTTAGGTTTGTCACAACTTTTGCATGACGAAGTTTATAAATCAAGTCTCATTTGTCTCCAGTAGACTATAAGTAAAGTTCATTTACATAATTCCATTTAGATTTTGAAGTAAACGCCATTGTCACAGCAAGTTGTGAAATAAGTGCGTGATAATAACGAGGATAATATGATGTTTTCAGAAGGCAACCCAATCACCGGTGACGGCTATAAATCGATGAACGGCCAGATCAACACGGTGACGTCAGTGAACGGAACAAGCCACATGATCCACCACAGCCGCGTGCCGCCCGGTGGCTACTCCTCCGGGCTCTGGTAGACACCAAGCTACTTCGACCCACCTACACCATACATCTGTGACGCGGCGAGAGACCAGCCACAACAGTCGTCGCACACCACCGGCATGCGCAGACATAACACTCAAAACCGTCGCACGAGCCCAACCATGCTTGTTAACAAACAACAAACAGTCTCGTCTCGCGAATCAGTATTTATTTTTAGTTGGCACGACGAAACACTACGTTCGTTTCAAGCATCAAGACTCGTACGACGGTTCTGAGGAAAAAAAAAAATGCATTTATTTCACTTTCCTATAATTTGGTAACAAAATTTGGGTAGTATAATATCGGCAATTTTAGTGAAGCCATCTTGCACACGTAAATACAACGTCCATTGGAAGGGTATATGTTGTTAATTAAATCCTTAGCCTATCCCAGTAACAGTTTCATTTGAATAATTTAGAATAGATTATAGATATTTTTGTAATAGTAATAATATTCGATAGTTATTGTAAAGTTGATAAATTAGTCGGCGCGGAACTTGGCGGTTATAACTGGTCGATAGTTAGACCGACGCGAAGTGTACATCCTACGGTCGCAGTTATGGAAGCCATTTTGCGCGCCGCAGTATCGTAAGTTTCGATATTGTACTCTTTCACACTTGTACGTATATGTTAACCCATTGATATTGTGAATTAGGAGTGAGGAAACGTATCAGCAATATACCAAAACGAATAGTGCCTTGAATGATGAGAAGATTCTGTAAGAATTGTACATTTGTGTAGGCGTAACGGAATGCGTGAAGATAAATGATTATATATCTATATTTCGCGGTATAGAAATAGTAATCATGCGGCACTCGAGCTAAATGATACAAGTATAAATTTACCTAACTTTAATATTCGACACTGCATATGGGTTCTTTAATCTCATTTGTTGAATTTCATAATCTTAATATATTAAATAGAGGGATTTATAGAATGCATTTATTTTAACTTTTTATACGAGTTAATTTTTTTTTAGTTTATTTCTACTCGTTTAGAATTAAAGTAAAGACGTGTTTGATATTTTGGTCGATTATCTGTTAACAGTAGAGGTGTCAGACGACCTAGGAGTCTTATTGAGTAAGGTGATGTATCTATGCGTAGAATTAACAACCTCGTAGACTTAGCGTAGGCATATCATCTTTGTAAAAACGTTTTAATATTGTCTAACATGAATCGCATAATCACTGGCCTAAATGTAACAAATGTTAATAGATAATAACCATTATTTCAAAATAAAGTTTTTTATTAATACTTTTTTGTTTTATTTTTTAAATCCAGTCGTCCAACCAGAATGATAACTTACACAACACAGAGGCTAAAGGCGGTACATTGAAAAAGTAATATAAGGTAATAAGGCTGCCTTTGTGCCCTTATAGGATCTGCGACACTTTTTTAACGTCTTATGTAAACCAAACTATTTACGGGCTAACCCCCTAGGCTGGGGATCCTCCGGCTGTCCAAACAACAACTGCGGACAGTCACGGCCGCCTACACAGGACACGGATTCCTTAATAAACACCTATTTACTATAGGTATCACCGACAGCCCGCTGTACAGGGCCTGTATGGCAGCAGACGAGACGGCAGCCCACCTGCTCCTCGACTGCCCTGAGGTCGCACAGTACAGGCAGCAGTACCTGACAAGACACAGCACCCTGAGGGAAGCAGTGGGCCACATCAAGAGTCTGCTGGCCTTCCTCGAAGAGCTGGGGTCGCTGGAATGACGACACCATTCCCACCCGCACGCAAAATACACGCCAAGACGTGGAGTTGCGGAAACAGCCCGTGCCATCAATATCAATATATAATAATAATAGGCTGGGGATTCAGGGGGTAAAGGCTAAGGAGAGTGTGGGACTCCCCGACGAGAAGCACCGGGACTACCCTCTAAAACCACCATGGTGTTCCTCTATCCGATCTCATTGAATGGCACGGGAACTACGTCAGCATTACTGCCGCGACCCAAAAGTCATCGGTCGAGCGGCGGAGACTCGAACCATCAACAGTCGCGGTGTAACCGAACACTATACAGTGCCAGCCACCAGCCACCAATCGCTTAGGTCTGCGACCTGGGCACCGCTGACACAACTAAACTAGCACATGCTCTCCAAAAATGTCAGAATGATAATTCCCGAGACTGCAATTTCAGCGAAAATTTCTCAGGGAAGCTAGACTGGTCGTAGAAAAAGAATGTACTTGATTGATGAACAATTTTGTAATGCACCAAAAAACCTACAGATGAATAGCCGATCCCGATGTTTTATCCATCGATGGATTTGGCTTGTCTATAATGCAACAGGGATATTTCTAGAACGATTATGACCTTAGTTTAGTTGAAAAGTCAATTAGTGTACCAGCAGGAGGTAGCGCTCATGTACGCCATAGTTTCGACTGTTGATGTGTCTTATTTTGCTGCGCGTATACGGTCGTTTCAGCATACGCTCTTAGTGCGGTTTCAGATATAAGCTCGTTTTTAGAAGCGCGTGTAGGCGCGTGTAGGCGCGCCTTTTGGCACACGCGCAACTCGTACGAGCGTTGACGCGCTTCTAAGCTCGTATAACCACGAGCCGTCAAAATCTATGTTGACACTGACAAGACGTCACTACCGTTTCGAGCGAACCAAGGAACTTATATAAGTTCCTTGGAGCGAACACGCCCGTTTACGTGAGTCTGGTTTTTTGAAGCGCGTATTGTAGCGCGCGTGTAAGCGCGTATGCTAAAACGACCGTATACGCGCAGAAAAATACGCTAATCTGAAACCGCCTTTAGAGCGGTTTCAGATTAGCGTTTTATACGCGCGTATAAGCTCGTTTTTGGAAGCGCATGTAGGCGCGTACAGGCGCGCCTTTTGGCACACGCGCAACTCGTACGAGCGTTGACGCGCTTCTAAGCTCGTATATGCACGAGCCGTCAGAATCCATGTTGACACTGAGAAGATGTCACTACAGTTTCGGGCGAACACGCCGATATATGCCCGTTCGGTTTTTTGAAGCTCGTAATATAGCGCGCGTGTAAGCGCGTAGCTGAAACGACCGTATACGCGCAGAAAAATACGCTAATCTGAAACCGCCCTTATACGCGCGATACATTACGCGCTTCAAAAAACTGGACTCGCGAAAACTGGCACATTTCGGCGTGTTCGCTCTAAACGGTAGTGACCTCTTGTCAGTGTCAACATGGATTCTGACGGCTCGCGTTTATACGAGCTTAGAAGCGCGTCAACCAGCGGCAACGCTCATACGAGTTGCGCGTGTGCCAAAAGGCGCGCCTAAAGCGAGCTTATACGCGCGTATATAACGCTAATCTGAAACTGCCCTTACCGCCATCTGCGTTGCGATTGGCTTTTTGTATTATTTTAGAGGCAAATGAGCAGACGCATCTCCTGATGGCGAGCCGTGACATCGGAGGATGCGCAAGTTTGCCAGCCTTTTAGAAAAAGTACGCTATATTCTTGAAAGATTCGGCTTGCTCCGAGCTCGCATGCGACTCCTATGAGCTTTCAAAGATACACTGTACAATACAGGAGCACGCGGTCCACTGCCCAAAGAACTGTTTCCTCAAATTTTGTTATTTCATAATGTTCAACGTTATTCGTTGACAGTATTCGACGATAGCCTAGTGGAGAGACCATCAGACTGCTGACAGTTATGCTACTAAGTAACTATTCGTTCGTGACCAAAAACTTTTTTTAATTAAACAAACAAAAAAATATTTGATTTTGTGTTTAAGTGGTCGAATTTTCCGGAAGTATTTTCATGAATTTGCCGATTTTTGTAGTTTTTTACACGTAAGTAAATTCAAGAAAATTCCTGTAAATGTAAGAAAATTTTAGGTACCTATAGAACTATGCATGTCAATGACAGATTAGGTACAAACATGGCACTTATTAATTTGATTTTTTTATTGACTTGATCTTTTTTAATCATAGGAAATAAAAATAGCTGAGCTATCCAAAAATATAAAAAAAAATACTACAAATGAATAAGATTAGATACAGACCACTAGCTAGCTAGATTTTACGTTGTGTTTGAATGAAAACGTCAGAATTAACTTTAAAAACTTACGGTATAATTACATTTGGGGTTACCTTCGGCAAAAGAAGCTATTTATTTTTATTAGGTGTAAAGAATCTTCTGTAAGACTAATAGTTTGCCATCTGCAATTGTGCACCAGCTTGCCCGAGGTGCCGGCCGCAGGACAAGCGTTGCGACACCATCAACTTGCATTTAACTTAAAACTAACCTCTTCTTGACATCCAAAAATCTATTTTATATCCTCTGCTAAATACCCGCTAAGCCCAAGCCCATTTCAATCGATTAACGCAAAATGTAGAGGTTCTAGGCGTCTGACTTGATCTACACTACAAATACTATTGGCATATATCGATAAAAACCCGATCATTTGACATAATTATTACTTTGCAATGACACATCTACAGTCCGTTCACAGTTATTTTACCTCTGACAGATGTCGGTGTTTATTTTCTTTATGTTGGATTTGTACTCTGTGATGACAGGAATGTAAAATAGAGTTACCCGTGCATAACATTTTACCCAATATTAGTGGAAATGCTTCAAAAATTCTAATGCTTGAAGCTCATGGCCGCAAAGTGGTTAGATTACCGCCATACCACTGCGAGCTAAACGCAATTGAACTTATGTGGAGTCTCATTAAAAAGCGAGTCACAAGCAAAAATTTAGGACAAGAGGCAACCAACATTGTGAATTTAGCTGAAGAAGCTTTTCAATCTATCACTGCAGAAGACTTTAAAAAACAATGCAAACATGAGCGCCACATTGAAGACAAGCTTCGTGAAACAGATTGGTCTACGGATGCTGAAATGGACAGGTTCATAATAGAATTAAATTCTGAGTCTGACACAGAATCTGACAGCAGTTACAAATCATCATAACATTGGCAGTCTACATGGATCATTCTTATAGACTCACGCCTGTTTCCATGCAGGGGTAGGCAGAGGTGTAAAATTACACCCACATCATTCTTATTCAAAATAAATATGAAAATTAAATTTGCAGTTTTTGTATCTGATAATTAGAACCTCACGTTGGCGTAATTATGATGCGTTTACCTTTGTATATTACTTAATAGACAACATTTTTATTAAACTACCTATCTTCATAGGAAATACGTTATTTCGTAAGAAAATAAATGTACATGCATATAGCCATGCCAATGTCAAGAGGTTTTGTTACAAACATTACTTCCAAATATTTAATACGATCGCTTAGGCAATAAAAAAATAAGTACATTTTTAGCAATAATGTATATTTAAAATGGGAGTATTATATACCAAATATAGCAACACAACGCCCAGGTTGGCCAATCTAACAGCTAGAGGTAAAATAACTGTGAACGGACTATATGTACCGTTGCGCTCATTGGATTTGAAATTATTTGTTTTAGACAGAACTGTCGCTGAAGTACTTAGTAGAAATTCTTTGTTTTCAAAAAGTCTATGTTCTCGTGGCATGACTTGTGAATTAACACCAACTAGGTACATATGCTAGTACTGATGACCGAAGTACATAAATGTATCTATTTAGGTAGGTAAGTAAGTATTGAACATTAATCGGTGGAACTTTTAGTCAGTTCGTAGAATAATTCTGAAAAGTATTAAATAAGATACCGATTCTTTACAGACAGCAATGCACAGGGTAACGGGTTCAAATCCACGGTGCGCACCACTGACTTAGGTACCTACTTGTCCCATCCCTTGGAAAACACGTGAAGGTGTCAGTCTCGGATTTTTGGCAGTCGTTATGTGTGTAACCTATCGTGTGTGTAACCTACCCTTGAATATACGGAATAATTGACTTAGTCAAAGCCATGAAATATCGTAATCCCTATGGGTTGCAGCAGTCAGAGAGCTCTGAGGAAAAACTAATATCCTGTCAAATCTGGTAAGCATACCCGGTCTCCTATACGAAAAGTCGTGGAGACTGGGTGGAAAGGAACAGGGACGATGCTAGGACGATGGCGAAGATACCGCATCAATAATAAGGTGAGCTAAGGTAATGTAGGAGCGTAGGTAAGGCAGCTAAAGCGTCAGTAAATCTGGCCACCAGAGTACTAACGGAATAAAGATATAAAATATCTTATTTTTTGGAATCATGTTGATCTACGCGCTGTAAAAAGCTAAGACTAAGCTGTAGGATTCGATACCTACTTAAGTAGGTACCTGCGGATTAAAAAGCCCTGCAAGCTGTTCGATTTAAGAAATACAGATTAACAGGTCAGTTTAAAATCAGATTGTCTAGTATGAGTTTGCACACGATTGTCACGGTGACGATAGACTAGTCGTCGGGAACAATTTCCATACATTTTCTAAATGCGCCCTCTAGCGGTCTCTATCGATCGCTACTCTCCGTTAGGGACGCTTTTAGAAAATGTATGGAAATTGTTCCCGTCGACCGGGCTATCGTCACTATGACGATCGAGTGCAAAACTCATACTAGACCCTCTGGCCTTCTGTAGCGACAGTATCGATTTAGCTTTAGGTAGTTACCTACTCTTCTCACATCATGACCCCGCCACACTATACGGCACCGTTTTTGGACTCCACGGGGATTTTAGTGGGTAGGCCCTGCTCTTAGGGGGAGGCCCACACACCTTCACCAGCCCGCAACTCAGTCCATCACACATCACACTATACGGCCGAGAGGTGAAGTCGAGACGGCTCGTAGAATAACAAAAAAAGTATTCTTGCCATATGAAGTCAAGCGGTAAAAAGGTTAAATCTTTCTTGAAGTAAAGGAGAATAATCTCCGTACCTACTCTTCTTAAATAAAACGTTACACGTTAGGTAAATTAGTTGTTCCGAGTCCTTGCAACCTTCACGGAAGGTATTGAACCCATTTTCTTTACCTACATGCATTTTCCTGCGTCTATGGAACACGTTAGATAACGCTTACCTTATGATGCATTTACATAAGCTTTTCTACACAAGATTGCACGACAAGTTTTTAAAACCATTATTGCGGTGAATCAGCAAAATGTACGATATCACTAGGCGAATATTTCAAAAGCTTAGAAACTTGAGTACTACACGCATAGTTTGCTACTAAGATTAACGTAGGCGCTGCGATGCACGAATCGCGCAGAGGACCCTTATGTTGCTGCCATCGGTCAAAGAGGCACGAAAATACTGGAGATAAATGGGCATGTATTGTTACCTAGCTTTATGTGGCGTATTTTACAGAGGGTCTAGTACGAGTTTGCACTCGATCGTCACGGTCTCTATCGATCGCTACTCTCCGTTAGGGGCGCTTTTACAAAATGTATGGAAATTGTTCCCGTCGACTAGGCTATCGTCCACCGTGACGATCGAGTGCAAACTCGTACTAGACCCTCTGGTATACTATAAAACATAATGCAAGGCCACATCTACAATTTTATTGTGTCAGAGATTAGGTCTCCCAAAAGATAGGGTTAGCTATAATTATGTTATCTCCTAAAAGGTTGCCTAATGGCCGGCGCCGACTGACGGCACGGCATGCCGCGGGACGCCGCGGCATGCCGCGTCATACCGAGGCGTCCAATTGACTGGAATTTAGTATCAGTAGCACTTCTTGCTGAAGATGAAGAACGACAAATACAAACTGATATTTCGAAGAGAAAACAATTCTGGATACATTATTTATGAGAACAAGATTTACTAAAAGTGAATTCAGGAACTTATTTACCTCCTGATTACGTCGTGGGACACTGCGGGACGCCGTGGCATGCCGCGGCGTCCCGAAGAATGCCGCGGCATGCCGCGACGCGCCGCGGCGTCCCGCGGCATGCCGCGACGTGCCGCGGCGGGCTGCGGTACGATTGTATCGAAACAAAGTAATATGAATCCTAAAGTCATTGAAATAAGAATGAAAATGACTTGATCAGTAATAAAATCCTTTGCCATGCCGTGCCATGCCGCGACGTCAGTGCGCGCCGGCCTTAAGATTTAAGTGATGTATTTAATGTTGGTAAAATCTTTCATTTAGGTACCCTATACAATATTTTTTATGATAGCTTGCTAATTCTGAGCGAAGATATAGCGATAAAACGGACCAGAGGGTCTAGTACGAGTTTTACACGGTGAGTACGGTGACGATAGACTAGTCGTCAGGAACAATTTTCATACATTTTCTAAATGCGCCCCCTAGCGGTCTCTATCGATCGCTACTCTCCGTTAGGGGCGCTATTAGAAAATGTATGGAAATTGTTTCCGTCGACTAGGCTATCGTCACCGTGACAATCGTGTGTAAAACTCGTACTAGACCTTTGAGGATTCTCCATGATATTCTTGAAAGACAAAGTTGCATTTGGTCAGTCAGATTTCCTCATATTGCGTCCAGCTATAGGACAGTTTCTAATCAATCGTTATATTATTATTATACAAGTAAATGGTCTTTGAGTTAAAATCAAAAGCAAGCATTATTATAAAAAGCTGTATATTTAAAAAACCTAATAATCTACAATAAATAGGTAGGTATTATTATAAGGTACGATTAGTCATAGGCTTCCTCTTGCGTGGATTCAATGCTCATGCTTCTTTCTCTAAGAGGTGCTTTGGGCGATTCAATCTGAAACGTTACAGGTCCGTCGTTTTGAAGACTAACTTGCATATAAGCTGCGAATTGGCCATCTGGAACAATTTTAATTTGTTAATACTGCGCCACAGTTGACAAAGGTCATATGAGGTACTCCTAAATGTTATAAACCTTACAATAATTGATCAAATTTGGTTGTCATTCATAGTAAGCTTTTTCTTGGGGGGATTTTTTAAGTTTAGCAGTAGCTACATACATCAGAGGATATCTAGTATAACTTACAATAGGGCAATAGCGAAGGCAATCAGCATTTAAAGAACACGACATACATAACCACATCGTGCAATAAAAGTTTTCTCACACGATTACTATATTATACAAGTTCCTGTAACTAGAGAAGGATCCTCTGACCAGGATAGGTTTTTGTACCTGATGGAAGTAGTTTAGTACTTCCACCAGCCACAGCCACCTATCCTAGTCAGAGGATCCTTCTCTATCTAATCACAGAAACACCACATCTTATGCATCTACAAAATTGTGATATTAACGCCATCTGTAGGTGAGTAGCGACATTTTAAATTAAGCTATTTCTAAACACAGGAACTAGGGCAAGATTTTCTTGTCTTCGAGGTTTCAACTCAGCTATGCTACCGCAAGGAACGCATTAAAAAAAATTGGAATTTCAACCCATCAAGAATCGATTCACAACTCGATCAACTCCCACTAGACCCCCAAGATCTACAACCATTGATATAAACATTGGCTTTATTTACCTTTGACCTTCTCTGGTATGTAGGCTTCTTTTAACATTTGCATAAAGTTGTCATAAAATTCATTAGCTTGCTCTCCAGGCATGGAATAATGAAAATCTGGTTTGTTTCCCTGGAAAATAGTAATATTATGTTAGTAACTTTAACCTGCCCTGTGTAAACAATTCTTAATTTCTATAATCATCATCACAGCACACAGACCACTTAGTATGATCTGTGTTGCAGCATTATCCTGGTTGCACCCAGTTTTTGACTTAGACGAGTGGCCACTTAGCACTTAGCAGTGGCCACGGGTTTTATTGCCCGTTCTTTCTCGTGGTTCTACCTATTACTTTGCGAACGAGGGAGTAAATGTAAATGCATTAAGTAATTTAATTTAAAAAATTGATGTTCATAAGCGTCACGTTGTGACCTAGATGAATAAATGATTTGACTTTGACTTAGACCCTGGGGTATATTCAGAAATAAGTAGTCTTTACAAATTAAACCAATATTTAGAAAAAAATACTGTATGGTCCTGTCTTATTACTTTAAACAGACATTTACAGGTCAGCCCAATATGGTACCAGGCTTTTATCAAGTTTCATAAATTCACATTGCCTTATTCTAGTAAGCATAAACCTCTAACTTTTACTGATGGTGGACTATTGCTTAACCATTCTCAAAAAGAAGAATTTATTCCAGCACTAAATAAAATAATAAAAAGATAAACAAGGTTGACTATGGTACGATGAAATCTGTATGTCTAGTGCGAGTTTGCACTCGATCGTCACGATGGACGATAGCCTAGTCGTCGGGAACAATTTCCATACATTTTGTTAAAGTGCCCCTAACGGAGAGTAGCGATCGATAGAGACCGCTAGGGGGCGCATTTAGAAAATGTATGGAAATTGTTCCCGACGACTAGGCTATCGTCCATCGTGACGATCGAGTGCAAACTCGCACTAGACCCACAAAGTTATCACTAGATTTATAAAATTTCCACTGACAGTGTTTACCGCTGGTAGATAAAATTTTCAATGTTTACTAATTTGAATGATTGATCATCATTACTCTTTTGCATAGCAGATAGCTATAGAAGTTATGGAAAGATATAATTTAATATACCTACTAACAATAATCATCATGACTGTGATAACTTTAGATTAATATAGTTCATAAGTCATAGATATGATAAAGATGTTTGTAAACAAAAGCATATTATTACAAATAACTTTATCTATGGCTATGCAGTATTTACACTTACTTTCCAACTGTTATATAATGTGAATTGACTGACACATAGCACTTCATATTTCTTTTCAATGATGCTTTTCTTCCACCTTTTATTAGAATCGTCATCAAACAGCTTTATATTTAGTATCTTGCGTACACTGAAATATTGAAAAAGAAAAACATTTAAGTACTTAGGTAATATTAAAATAATGCGATTTTGTTTAACAACAGCAGGTTAACTGTTGGTCATAAATTTTCTCTTTGTATAAAGAAACTAACACAACATTGTCAATAGGTTTGTAACTACTTTATAATTATTTCATTTTAATATCCATTTTAAGCAGCTATTAAAGACTATAGAATTCTAACATGCATATGATTATCTTCTGCAGACTGTCCTCCAAGCAAAGAAAAGGCAAATAAGTACCTATTTAAAATCCTTTACCATATTCATTCAGAAATAAGCTTACCTACTGTTATATAAACAGTATGCCTATTTACTTAATCACTTACATGTATTCCATATCCTTTTTAGTATCAGTGCATGCTATGCCAATAAACACACAAACACCTCGGTCTATGCTGCTTATTACCTCCCCATTAACTGTAAATAAACATGATTTACGTAAAAATACAACATTCAATTTAAAAATAGATCGGCTCAATTTGATATCTAATACGCATTCGTCATGCCTATTAATAGAAATGTTTACTAGTTTTGATCGAATCTATAATTACACAATAATATAATTATTATTGTTGAAAATATTTGGAGCAGTTTATGAAGTTATTCAAATTGCATTTTGATGCATAACCCTAGAACGTAAACAATTCTCACCGGTTACTTTAGCGTTCATAACACGTTGTATAAGAGCTTTCATCTTGATTCAGTTCTTTGTACTTTAATGGTGTAGGTATTATGAAGATTAAGTATCACTTAGAAACTTATTTATTTTTGTTGTTCTTTAAACCAACCATCTTCAACACTGCACTTTGACACTAATCACAAGTTGATTACCTTTCAAAAACACATGTTGTGATTGTGATGTGTCAAAAATAGTGATGACAAGTTGTGGTGTGGCCAGCTTCTGTACTGTTTTTATATAATTTTCAGTGCTTTTAGATTTTTGTTTATTACCGTATAATAAATGTGATATTCCATTAGATACAAAAAATATTTGTAAAGATTTTATAATTCTTACGGTTTTGTAATTTTCCTATTGCCTGCCATCTAGTAGCTAATAGTTACAAATTTTTAAGATACATAATAAAGAGTAGTTTTGCTATTCCATACTAGATGTCGGTGTCATAAATTGGTTCTATTTCACATTTACAGTACATACATAAAGACATTTTCCAAAAGTTGAAAATCTAAAACTTCCAGATAAAGGCCAAATAAATTATATAACTCGATTATAACAAAAGAACCTAAGAACGAAAAAATAAATAAAGTTTTAGAAAAGCATATTTGCGGGCCTGCCTAGACTAGTCGACGGGAACAATTTCTATACATTTTCTAAAAGCGCCCGACCGGATAGTAGCGATCGATAGAGTCGGCTAGGGGGCCCATTTAGGAAATATATGAACATTGTTCCCGTCGACTAATCTATCGTCACTGTTTAAAACTCGTATTAGACCCCTCTGGTCGCCGGTGGAAAGAACAGGTCAGTGTTCCCGATCTCCCATAACAGCGGGGTTACGCGGCCAGTCCACACTTAGGTCAAGCGGAAGGTCGGAAATCGAGTCTTATTGCGTCTATAGTGGCGTGCTCAGCCATTAGTATATGTATAGCTACACTTCTGCCATTTTATGGGTACCTATACCTACCTCATTGATTAACGCCTTTTTCAACAGAGGTCTGAAAATGCTGTCTTAATTTTCTCTGCTTCCATTGCCTCTGACTTTCAGCTGGGAGAGGATTAATGCATTTGTGTATTTGGCGATCCAGGAGATTCGCATTTGCTTCCGGCAGCACATGTCGAACGCATCTCCACATAAATATTGGCAAAATCAAAGCCCTTAGTAGGCGCCATTTTGGTTTTGGTCTCCATAGATCATTTGGCCGCGTCATCGCATTTTTTGACATAGCAATGCGACTCTTTACCTCCTGTGCACCGAGAGCTGCCGTCTATTGCAATAAGTTGTCCAATCCCGAAAGATGTATGTGGGTGTTAGTGTAACATTGTAGTGCACCACTAGGTATATTTTAATTTCAATGAAAGCTGGTGTGTCTGCAAGAGCAGCCAACTCTCGCTGCCCTAAAGGATTCAAAATTGATGTGACAACTATTTCGGTTAAGTCCCAAGTCAAGCCTTTGACCTGGCACCACTTTGCCTAGGCTGCGGTAGAGTTCGAATCTTAATCAATATTTGGCGGAAGCTCTCAGACACGGCATAACCTCTTCCCTTGCAGTTGGGTATAGAAGGTGTAGGCAAATTTATATTTATCAGTATCTTAGCAGGCGGCGCGGCAACAATTAAAGCAGATAAGCATACTTTTCAATGTATAGACTTACGAAACCAAGGAACATTTCAGTTCCATTCTTATCTACGTTTATTCTATTTGTAGATTGTTTGTATTTTTCAAATGTTATTTTATCGATATCTGCACAGTACTTAGGTGGTTATCTCAGTATCGTAATGATGCCTATTATGGGTGTTTTATCAGGGTGTATTGACGTCACCCACGACAGACTAGGCTCGAATGATATATACTATAAGTCAATGCCCCTTGTGGCACCTTTGATGATAATAAAATACCACGTAGTCGTTGATATATACACACAGATTTGCTTGGAACTTTTACGTCATGTCTTCGGCATACTCGTATATAAAATTCTTGCGTAATTGACTAACTGACAGGCAATGCACAGCCAAAACCATTTCGCGCAAAAAGCTGTTTGGCATGTTGGAGACCGTAGGATTGCACTAAGAAGGGATTTCCCGAAATTCCCAAGGGATCGGGCAGAAACGATTAAAATAAAAGTACGGGCGTAGTTGCGGACATCTTCTCGTTACTTTATAAAGATCTTCTGATGCAATTGGGTGCCTGTATAAGACCTGTTGACGGCTTTCCTCCAACACGAGATTTGACATTTGGGCTTGGCGAAGTGAGTGTGTGGAACTTCCCTTCGTGTTTTCTCCCTAAAACTACCGCAGTATCCTCAGTTTCCCATAACAGTGATTAAGCATCAAAGTATGGCTTTATTTACCAATGTTATGTTTGTATATAAAAATGCTTTATGTTCGCTAGCAAAGGGTTTTATCTGGATGACAATTTTTCGATACTGTGAATAGTTATAACGGACAGATTTCTTCTTAGCATTTCAATTATAGTTTGTGACTTTATTATGTTATGTTATGCCTTTTCCTAATACCTTCCCACTAATGAAAGTCCATTTCGTACGTGACAATAATTCATAAAGTGAATTTAAACAGCGTATTCAGTTCGAAACTGTCCCGTAAACAAGGCAAATTCTTTCTGTTGGCTGATTATAACAACAACATTAATAAAATAAAGATTTCTTTATTTTTTGTAAACATTATTATAAGATATTTAGGGGTCTATTTTTCCTGAGATACAAAAGGAAGAAAGTACATATTTAATAAAGTTTGAAGAGTCTTGCTGATTTCAGCATGAATAGGCTGACTCGACCGGGAAAGTGAGAGGGTCACAGAAAACTGACGCAAAGCGTGAGTTGCCTGCCTTTACCGATTCAGGCTGGTAACTCACAAAATTTGTGACTTTTCTGATCTGTGGGAGACCATGAGCGGCGTTTACCGGTGATTCGTCCTTTCGTTTTCCTCCTATCATACAACATGTACTCACGCCTTTTTCCCGTCGGGGAAAGACAACGGAACGCCACTTGCTTCTATCCTTAGAAACGTCACGCGCTTCCTCTTTATTGATTGCTCTTTTCATACATGAGCATGTATCAAAAGAGCTCCCCCGTTTCAGTTGTTTCGATGCCCATCATAATTATATACCTGAATGCATTCTTTTAGTTTTTTGTAGATTCGTCTTATTTCACGGCTGGCAGTTTTGTGCTACCACGCTACGTTCCCAAACACGCATAGCCGATGTTGGCTCAAAATCTGCCAGGCTGAAGTGGGACTGGGCTGGTCACCTCTGCCGTATGCACCCAGAAAGGTGGGCTTATTTAATAACCAGTTGGGTGCCTCATGATAGTCGACGACGACGCGGCAGACCTAAACGGAGATGGCGGGACAATCTAGATGCATTCGACAGCGACTGGCCGAACATAGCACAGGACAGAGATGAGTGGCGGTCCAAGGGAGAGGCCTTTGCCCAGCAGTGGGACACATGGATAGGCTAAATAAAAAAAATAAAAAAATATGATAAAATAACAAGCCGCCGGTGGCACTGCTGGTGGCACTGCCGCCGCCTAGCCGCGGTGTTCTCGGAGGCACACAGAGCCGCGGGAATGGCCGCCCGGGTATAGGTACCGGCGTACTGCGCGGGTTGCAACTTGCAAGGTCATTTCGGTCCCGACATTGAAATGAAATGATTTTTTTTTTTAATTCTACCACATTCACACAACACCATCTAGTCCCAAACTAAGCAGAAGCTTGTACTATGGGTACTAGATAATGGATAAATATACATATATATATACTTTTTTTTGTAAATACATACATATTATACATAGAAACACCCAGACCAAGACAAACATCCATGTTCATGCACACAAATGTTTGACTTGAGCGGGAATCGAACCCGCGACCTTCGGCGTAGCAGTCGCTTACACTCCCGCGGCGCCAACCGGTCGTCATATTTGCTTGAATATGGTATTACAGATGGTATAATTTACATAATTATTATTGCTTTCGGCATATTCTGTCCAATGGGACGTGCAAATGGCACAAAATTTATAATATTGGCATTACAGAAGAAAATTAATGTATTCTTAGTTAGGTACCTATAATTATGTATAGTGCTACAAAAATAATTAGGGTGTGAATCTGTCTTCAACATATTCCTTAATGCTGTAGTACGTCTAACTAATTAATAACTCAGCAATTTCCGTTTAAACACTCTTATGGGTAGTTATCTTATAGATTTTTGACATTCACGAGGTAGTGTTGTGTGTGGTAGTTCTATACGACTGTCACAACTGAAATGATGCTCGGCGGCTTTTTGCAAGTTTCTGCAACAGATGCCGGTGGCAAAACGCCCGGCAATAACCGGCGGCACGTGCCACTGGCACTGTGCGTAGGAACCTTTAGAGCAAAAGTTACCCTTGGAGAGCACACCACTGGAACATATGCAAACATATGCATAAAATTAAAATTCATTTTCCATAACTACAAACTGTAACAGTGTTTGTTTAATGTTGTCATTTAACAACCTTCGTATATAGGTAGTGACATTAAAACAATAGCATAATCGAATAAAAGATACGGCGTAGGTAAGGTCATATTGTATAAAGAACAGTTTTTTTAAGGAAAGTTAGGAATATATTCTGTATAGCAGGCGACTTTGGACTACGACGCCCATCTAGGCTTAAAAGAACAATTTGTGGATCATACAAAATATTGTTCAATGGGGACTACTAATTATTCAATAAATAATACAGAAGCATAAATTTATGCAGTCCAACCAAAATGAACGAAAACCGAAACGAATCAGGTGTAAATTTCTATTAAAAGTCCATTGAAGCAGTCATTCTCACACATACCTATAGACTTCGCGCATTATACCCGTCTATATTTACTCAGTTGAATTATCACAACAACAGCGCATAAAGGTACAGAATGAATAACCGAAGGGCATCGACGCGACGACGCAAGGGCATTCGCCGGAGCATGCGTTGCGCTTGGGTCAAGTGCGTGCGCGCATCACGTTGGTACGCCACGTGCGGTGCGAACGATACGTAGGCGTAGGGATACGCTTGAAACAATTTAGTGACGGAACTACGCATCCTGTGATAGTGGTGTAACTTCGTGTTTGGGATGCTTCGATTGGATTGTTTGATGTAAGTGTGATTACTTTTGCCAATACAATGTACAATCCAAATTATGCAAAAGTCGCTACACTACTAATTTTTTGCTGAATTATAAGTTATGATTCAGGTAAGTTTCCTTTGGCTAGACTTGTTAGTGTAGTTGGGCCGATAAAGCCCTTCTAAATCACGTTTATATATGTACTTATATGTGGACTTATATAGCTGAATATGAGTCATCGTGTATGGTGCGTGTGCGTAGTGAGTTCGAACCGATGTCCTTCGGCGGCGTGGCAATCTGAAGAATGGCTGCTAGAGAGACCAATGAAGAGGCTAACTCTTCATTGGTCTCTCTAGCAGCCATTCTCAAAGTGTCCTCCGCGGAGCCCCAGGGCTCCACGAAGCATCTCTAGGGGCTCCACGAAGATGTACCTACGTCAGTAAAATTAATGGTTTTAAAGTGCACGTAGGCCTCGGCTTTGTTTTATTTTAGGGCTTCGCCAAATATTTGCTTACCCAAAAGGGTTCCATCCCTAAAAAGTTTGAGAACCACTGCTCTACTCTAATTACACGTACTGAGACTACTGGGTGAGTAATAATAAACTTACCTACTTAGCGAGCATAGGTAATAGGTTAAAATGACTGACTGCACGGTTGGCGGCTGCCTCGCCGCTTGACACTGCGCTGAGTGTTGTGGGTTCGATTCCCACAAAAGACAACGCTTTGTGTGACCCATATATTGTTATTTCGAGTCTGGGTGTAAATTGTGTCCGTTGATTATATGTATGTTGTTAAAAATATAAAACTGTTATTGTTGAAAGTGTTGGAAGTGCAACTATAGTGTTTATTCATTAAGCTATCATTGGATAATTGGTATTGCTGCAATTAGTCTTGACATTATAATTATTATTTATGTTTGCTTCCAAGACCTACAGCAATGGTTAGCTTATTAAGGCATTATGTAATCGATAAGTACCATTAATCTTTAATACTGTATCAGGTTTTTCTTAAAAGTACATTCTTTCTTAGCGGTTATGCCGCAGTTTGATGAAGCCTGAAGCCATTTTTCCATTAAATTCCGAAATTTTTTCCATTAATTCCATTAAAGTCTGCATACTCATATCCGCTATAATGCTTATGCGTTAATATGCAATACCTATTTATACAGTACTGCGTTGTCGACTAAACAAATATAATATTTTGAAGGTCGGCTAGTTTACGCACTTGTTTTATAAACATCCTGTGGTTAGGTGCACTATCAGGAACAAAACTCGATGGAAGCGCTGATAGTGCAGGGCCGAGACCAATTGCCTATTTGATGGACATAACTAATGAAATTAGTATTGCATATCAAAGCACTTGCAAAAGTATGAATTTTCAAAAATAAAATTTCTTTTAGGGTTTCTCTTTTCTTTTAGGGTTCCTTCAGTACATTTATGCCAAGATAAAATTAAGGCTCGCCCCCACACCTCAAAAACAAGCCTAAATTCCACCACTAGCGCATACTACCTGAGTGTCTTCGCAGCGAACCGGCAGTATAGAACACCAAGTAATGAATGGCTAGTTTACGCATGTAAACGCACCACAATAATTCTGAACGATTTAGATGATACAATTATGTTGATTAGCATATCGGTCTAGTGGTTACTGATTAGTGAACCTCGGGGTCACACAGAGGGCGATGGAGAGAGCTATGCTCGGAGTTTCCCTGCGAGATCGAATCAGAAATTAGGAGATCCGCAGGAGAACCAAAGTCAGCGACATAGCTCTTCGAATAGCCAGGCTGAAGTGGCAATGGGCAGGGCACATAGCTCGAAGAACCGGTAGCCGTTGGGGCAGGCGAGACACGCACCACGTACCGGACGACGCAGCAGGGGTAGGCCTCCCGCAAGGTGGACCGACGGTCTGGTTAAAATCGAGCGGCTCAAAATCGGTCCGTGTGGAGAACCTTGGGGGAGGCCTATGTCCAGCAGTGGACGTCTCTAGGCTGACATGATGAACCTAGCTGCAACGCTAGAGGGTTTGCCTCTGAATAAGATCAAATCTTTGTGTAATGTGTAAGAGTAGGTATTTGTTCTGTGTTTCTTGGCTGTACTTTAACTACAAAAATCTACGTATTTAAGGATACCTACGGTCTATGGCTGCAGTATTAAGTAGGTACTGTAACGGAATAGCTGTAGTAGGTTTAAGACTATTATTACCTTGTGGAAAGTGATCGCCCTAGGTTGACTGCTAGATAATTCCCAAGACATTAAGTCTGCCTAAGTATATACCACATTGGGCTTATTGACATATCGGGCTCATTAGAGAGGCCTATATCCAGCAGTGGACTCTTGTAGGCTGATGATGATGATGATGATGATGATGATATACCACATTTTCTTTGTTGTAATTTTTTTTTAAATAAAACTGATAAAAATTTATTTTCTTTTATTTTTATTTACATGCATTCATTAAGTAGGTACATACCAAAATAAACCCGCCAACGCCACTACGCCCTGACGTAATCCCAAAGCCCTTCACATGGTATGCGCGAAAACGTGACGTTATATAATAAACACAATTACATACAAACAATTGTATGAACCATACACAGAGAGGTAGGGGCTTGTCACATGGCGTACAATGCGCTATGAGATTGCGTAACCATTGAGTAATAATTAGTGGGTATTACCTACAACCTATTTGTATACTTGTATGGGTGGGTCTCGTACAATGGACTATAAAAGAGTGTAGAGCTGACAAGGATTGGTTTCTACTGTTATGCTATGTGATCGAGCTGACAAAAGTAAAAACACCACTGCCATCTATACATACCTATAACATTAAAGTGTATGTTTGTAGGTCATATCTTCAGACTCGCTGTGCCATAGTGTCATCACCATCATCCTCCTAGTGTTATCCCAGTTTCAACCTGGGGTCCGATTACTAGTCTAACCGGATTTGGCTGAATATTAGCTTTTTCTACAGAGCGACTGCCTGTCTGACCTCCGCAACCCGAAGGGATAGCGATATTCCATGGCTTAGACTAGTGTCAGTTTTATTATTGAGAGGTAGGTAGGTAGTAGGTATTGACGACCTATAACGACTGTCAAAGATTTTCATAACAACCGGGACCGACGGCTTAACGTGCTCTCCGAGGCTCGGGACAAGCGATAATTTACAATTTAATTCGCACATAACTCCGAAAAGTCATTGGTGCGCGCCTTGGATTTGAACCCGATACCCTCTGCAAGGCAGTCTGTTGGTATCTCCACTAGGCTATCGCTGCCTCAAAGTGTTTCAAGAAGAAATTCTTTGACGAGTGTGTGTTATCAACTTGACAGTGATGAGTGATGACTTATGGAGGTAAGTCGTGGTCGCTCGCTTCCGACCTTACCAGAGGACTAAAACTGCTAAAAGTCATTCCAACTTCCTGACTTAAGGAGTCATTGCACAATTTTACAAAAATACCCAAAATTACCCGAGAGCACCAGCTAAGAAATGATTCTTAGAGATTTAAGGCGCTGTACCTAGTAAAAATAGGCTTCACAAAACAGTTTTTTAGCCAAATGTATACATTTTAGAGCAGCTAAAAAAATATATGTAATCTTGATCATATTTACCATTGTGTTTAAAACACGTTTTCGGTAAATTTTCTCGATAAAAAAAAACCATAAAATAACCATTTAAATTGAAATTGTAGCAATTGTAACAAATCTTGATAATATTAATAACAGTGATGTAATATATAATAATAAAGGGAACTGTTGTTTTTATTTATCGATTGGAATAAGATATTTGTAAGGATTAATGTATTTAATGATAAATAACTCGTTCTGAACGTCCCGTCGTCATCGCGCTTCTCTTTCTTATGTATACAATCCGAGCGAGAGTCAAACAAGTAACACAAATATTATTTATGAAAACAAAAAAGGAATGTAATTTAGTTTCTATGCAGTACCTATATACACAATCAGTGCAGATATGAACTGTATTATGGTACAGTGACATTGTGACCGATTGCGAAAAAGGTCAACGGCCTCGACGTACCGTCTAGCGCTGCCGCTGTTGATAACATTGCGCCAATACCTACATGCTTTTTTATACCTACTTGTGCACGTTAGTAGGTATTGTAGGGGTTTGTTCATAGTACTAGTACTATTGCGATATGCTGCGATTGAGATAACTAAGAATGCGTTGCACATCCTCATTAGTCTGTCATAGATAATTAATTAAATGGTAATTACTTCGTTTTGATTTACCTATACAAGCTTCCCATTATGCTAGTAGACGTAAATAATCTGATCAAATTATATTTGCTGTAAGCAGGCATGGCTATTTTAAATCTTATTCTCATTCATGTCAAAAATTAAATAAAGGAAGGGAAATGAAAGGGAAAGGCTCACGAGATTCGGGCTTCTAGCGAGATCTCGCGATTTATGAATAACAATACTGCGAGATCTCGCCAATTTCGAGACTTGGCAGTTCAAGCAGAGAGTTGGCAGTTTTGTATATTTTTTGCAGATAATCGCAATATTTGAATAAATTAGAACAAAAGTAATAACCATTTTAAGTATTATACGATAATAATTTAATTTCACGAAATTTTTTAATAGACTTTTATGCATCAAACATTGTTTGACGTTTCTGTCTATACTTTTGCGAGACGAGAAGTAAAAAAAAATAAAACTTATTATCTATTTTGAGTTAACTATTAAACTGAGATATTATTATCAATTAAATAAAACTATACCTACTCAATAGATCCATTAGATATTACAGATTAATTTACAAAATATACCAATCAAAGGAATGATTTGTTCAGTTCAAATCACAAGCCTTTTCAGAAGCCCAAAATGTCCAAAGAATCGTCTGCTAAACTGCTTCAATTTTTGTTGGCCGTTGAGAAGGCCCTTTCGGATTCAACGCTAGTTGGAACCTCAGATCTCAGGCAGACATCCACGAGATCAATCTCGCTAAAAAAGGCCGATATCTCGCGAAAACGAGATTGCATTCCCTAGTAGGTACCTAAAGGCGAAGAGGAAACGTCATATTCAGAACTAATACATAATAAGCAGTTTTGAAATAAATGTAGTCATTTGAACTACGCAAACTGCAGACGTCTCGAGTAAGTATTTCAAATGTCAATTTTTTTTCAAATCATGGCTTTTACACCAGAATAGGCATAAGGCTGGTTTCAGAGTGACGCGCGCGGCACGCGCCGTCGGCCAGCGCGTCTCAACAGCGCGTTTGGCGCGCGGACCACTGTGAAACGAGTTCGCGTTTCTCATTGAAATGTATGAAGCTTCGGCAGCGCGGCCGGCGCGCGCGTCTAACACGCGGCGCGTTTGAACTGCGTGACTATGAAACGCTACTACTAATCTAGAGTAATTGTAAGCGCGCGCGTGTGGCCGGCGCCGGTCAAACGCGTGACTCTGAAACCAGCCTAAGACTTGGCAATACACACGAAAAAGAAAAGAAAGGAACGACGTCATTCAGTACCTACATTCGTAAAAGTAAATTAGACATTCAAATTTAATTTATTTTGAATTAAGAATCACGCTATTAAAATTCAAAATTTAGGCGCTGAAGAGATTTTTTGGCTCACACTAAGGCCAAGTTATCAACATCAATAATACAATTTATTACCTCGGTTAAAAATCTAGTTCAGAAAAATTCCAGTGGCATGTGATGTGAGGAGGCACATTGTCGAGAGGCACACGTGTGCTCAAACCTCGTGGTTATGTTATCTAACCAACGTGACGGCCACATTAGCCGGTGCCTGTCGATGTCGCCAGCCAGCATTTCGGGTGCGGTACGTAAAACCGCGATCGAACGAAATAGTTTTTGTTTAGATACTTTAGTTAGATTGTTTTTTTTTTATAGTTGGCAAACGAACAGACGGATCGCCTGACGGTAAGCAATTGCCGCCGCCCATGGACACAAGTAACACCACAGGAGTCACAAGTGCGTTGACGCCCTTTGGGGTGTGGAAAAGGGATAGGATGAGGAGTGAGATGAGGGAGAAGGAATAGGGGATAGGGCCTCCGGCACTCTCACTCACCGAACGAAACGCAACAGTTTAAGTACCTACTGTTACTTTACGTCGATTTTCTGTGAGAGGTTAGTACTTCCCCGGTCGAGCCCGCCCATTCATGCTAACAATTAGTTGAAATTAAGGAAAGTTTAATAAATGTTCTATAAACATAATATAATTTAAAATTTTAAATCAAGCATTCGTTTATTTCGTGGCCTGGTAGCAATAATATATCATATGATTTTTTTCAACTTCTGTGATCTGAGCATTATTTTAAACATACCTATGGAAGTCCAGTACCACACCTTACCTCTAGGGATCCATGCACACTTGCTTAAAAACCCATATTCTAAAGACGGCGTCAATAGCTGCCGCGGGTTTAGAGCGAATACACAGCTTAAAACTTTTTATTTGTCGCCTAAACACGACGCAGTCAAGATGAACTAGTGGTTGACGTTAAAAGTAGCGTGTGTGGATGGCTTTATGAGAACCTGGTGAATGTCAGTCAACATCCGTCAAGACTTCTGTCTTGGAGACCGAAGTCCTATTTTTAGTTCAGCCAGATTTGGCACAATTAGGCTTTTCACAGAGCAACTGCCATCTGACCGCCGTATGACAAAGGGCTAGGCTGGTAATCATAAAGATAGTATATTCGAGAGCAGTGGCTATATCGACTGTCAAAGCGACCGAGGCGGCGACAGCTTACGTGCCCTGCGAGGCACGAGGTGACAATTAACTACATCACTTAGCCGTACGCAGTGAACCGCATTGCACTTAAGCTTCTCCCAATTTGCGTCACAATAACACTGTGATTCAGTAGCAGTATGAGGTCTAAGTAATATTAGATAGATAGATATACGCTTTATTGTACACCAACATAACTATATATTTATTTTGTAAAATGACTTAAAACTACGTTAATGTACAATCGGCGGCCTTATCGCCTAGACCTAGGGCGATCTCTTCCAGGCAACCTTAACGACACGGGCGGTGTAGCGCTGGGAGCACGCGGGCAACTCAAACCATAGGACTTTCATTCAAGTGTCCACAGTGAATGCGCGGGCGGCAAGCGGGAAACAACGCGGAGCGTGCGGATCTCAAACTTTTCTGAGTTAACAGTGCGCGTAAGTACCTAAGCATCATAACGCCTTCAGATTTGAAATGAATTTGAATGATGAAAACTTGAAAACGGTTGAAAGAAGGATGTTGCCTTTAATTTTGTCTTCCTCCTATATTTAGGTGCAAAATTGTTTGAGGGAGTATAAGCATAAATGTAGCTCTGAGTCGAGTGCAGTCTTTGGAAGGATTGTGTACTGAAGAGTTAGACTACAACAAATTGTCAATAAACAAACCATGTAATAGTGAGGCATTACATGAACTCAATATAATGAAAAGTATCAACTAACAACAAAACTAAAGCCGTGAAAATAGAATAAACTATTTTCAACGTCTATTTTTAGTAAGAATTTTCTATTAACAATAATTCTTCTTCCGTATTGTATTTGACAAACACTGTACACCGCACCCGCTGACGCGCCGCGCGCTTCACTTTGGACACGTGAAGATGCGCGCGGCGCCGCGCGCGGGCCGCCCGCGGGCCGCCCCGCAATACGCTCTACCACTCTGGCCAAGCACTGAGATATACTACGCTTGCCAGACGGGGCGTCTCTTCCAAAGAAACTATTCGCTTCGTACCTATATTTTCGTTAGTCACCTACGGAATGAAACAGGATAATGGCACACACATTCTTAATCCGTCAACATCCGGTGTATTTTCGTTTGGTCTAATATATTGTAATCTCGTGATCTATCTATACACATTTGTCGCATCACGTTACCATGCAACGTGCGTGCGCGCGGAAGTTCTTCAATGCAACTGACCTCACAACAAGGTCTTTCTACGCTCTTGTAATTATTTACACCGACATTGAAAATGTAATTTGTATTTGTTCATTTGTAACAAGCTATTAAAGATACAGGCATGCGTAATAATAATGTTAATGGGCGGTGTTTAACGGTAGTACTGCAGGCGTTTTCTATTGTTAGATTTCTTGGATGTAATTTGTAACTTGATATATTAATTTGTATTAAAAGATAATTCTAGATTTCTTAATTAGCGCATCTGCCCGATTGCGTGTCATAGAAACCGTAGACCGCTTACTAGTCACACCAGATTTGACTTAATACATCGCGACTGCCGTCTCTGCAACCCAATGAGATGGTATTCAAGAGACTTTGCTTTACACATTTAAATACTGCCATTTGATACTAATACACACCAAACTATCGCTATATCCCTTTGGGTAGCGAAGGTTAGACAGCAGTCACTCTGTGGCAAAATTAATATTCCTTCCCCTCTAGGGCAGTCGTCGTCTTATCATGAGACTAACGCAATCTCAGAGGGCAGAGTAATAACTTTCAAACACCACCATCATCTTGTGATTTAAGCAAAAAAAAAAAAAAAACAAGATTATAAGAAAGCTTACAAACCGCAGGGCAGCTTTGCGGTGAGCTGAATGTGAATGGCGACACTGCGGTCCCGACTGCTTCAGAGAGTCGGTCCCTCTGGCTGCCTTTATGGTAGACTTTGTTTGCCTTGGCGGTTGTTAAACGAGGGCCCATCTAGCGAATTGGCGAGGCACCACCTGCCACGCAGACGAATGCTAGAGGAGTATTAGGCAAGTGCCGTCTGTAATCCATAGTTTTTTACATACCGGTCCATTAAACACTCATCCTCATAACCTAATTCTTGTAGATTCCACAAAAAGCAATGGTCCTACACATGTTGCAGCCAATCCATAGCTGTACTTCATATTGCAGTCATGGAGGCTCCGCTGCGCGTGTCCCCTCACAATTTAGATTACAATCTCTATGGGCCTATGTCTCCGTGTAAGCCTCCCAAAGGGCTGGGTATTATTTTAACGCAATAGTTAAAATAATACCCGTGACATAGAGAAAAAAATTGCTAGTTAAACTGGTAACCAGACCTTGGTCTCTTAAGCGAAAGTCTTAGAAGCAAAGGGGATAACGTTAGGACTATAATTACTTTTTTATAAACATACATACATACATAGACTCACGCCTGTTTCCCCGAAGGGGTAGGCAGAGGCATATTAAACGCCCACTTTCCGCCAGTGTTTTGATCCCACGTAATAGGTGGCGAGCCTATTGCCGCTTATCGGGATATATTGTTTGCCAGAGCCTCGTCCGTTGATCGGCAGGTGCACCACTTGCAGGTGAGGTTGGCTTGGGACCCTAAGTTCTTGTTGGGAACCCTATGCACCCTAATTTTTATAAACATACTTTAAACTTTATACTCAACAAAAATTTTATAAATAAAAAGATAATAATTACATGCTTAGAGCCAGCCGATTGTTGCGTAACTTAATTATTACCTATTAATTTGCCTCAAGGAACTAATTATTATAATATTATTAATTGGAGTTGTCTATTGTTATGAAATTCTATAAGTTTCCTCTCATTGTTTAAGTATTGAAACCTGACAAAAATTACAAACAACTAATAGGTTTGTAATATTTTTTTTGTATTGTTTTCATAGTAACATAATAAAGGCGTAATCACAAACTATGTGTGTGTACCAATGAACTAGACAATTCACAGAAGTCGGCGATTACATCAACATTCGTCGGTTGTAAAATATGTACGGCTTGAACTAAGTTTTCAGTTTTCCCTTATACTACTTCGTCGTACACATGGTATTGAAAAGTACTATGGTGTAATAATGTATACATGTAGTACATGCGCGTGCTGAGTTTTGTATGCTATTGCGCTAGATACTAGGGATCGCAATATCGGCCCACTTCCTCAATATCGGTATTTTCGATATTGAACATTTTATAATTCCGGCATTCGATATTTTCGATACTAGAAATCTGACGAATCAAAAGCGATAAAAAATGGGGAATAGGGTTTAAACTAAAACAAAAAAAATATTGAGAGCAAATAAGTAAAGTTTAAGAACCAAAAAACCAAGAGAACTGGTCAAATCTTTGAGCTTTTAGAAGATAGGCATAGGATGCTTTTGCTGTCCCCCGACGACGTGCCAAAATATCGGCGACTCAATATACTTACAGACATCTAAGTTTCTTACTCGCGATCTCCGCCGATACATCACCAAATGTGTTCAGGAGGCCATCGAGGGGAACAAAGGCTCTAGCATTCCAGAGCGATCTGTCTATTGGGCAAAGTCAGCTGACCATGTTGAAGACGGAGGATGGCAGGGTTGCTTCATCCAGACCTCAGCTCTTGGAGGAGATCGAAAAGTTCTATGAACAGTTGCATGCATGCATACACTATACATACATATACTTAGTATGTTTAGTGTATGCATGTACATTTATTTAAGAATTATATTATATTATTGTACCTATATTATAATTATTATAGTAAGTATTTAATACACCTACTACGTTTCTCATCACCGCTCAAGGGTAGACTGGCGGATAATGCCCAATTATCCGCCAGTCAACATTACATATTTATATTCCTCCACATCACTGTCATCGTGTAACGTGCCCAGAAGGCTGGCAGCATTGCCACGCTGAATGGCAATGCTGATTCTTGATGCAAAGAATAAACCAGCCTTCTGGTCACGTGAGACGTCGATCAAGCGTTTGGAGTCGTCCGGGTACAAAATACGAGCGCTCGGACCCCATGAGCCCAACATTTCTACCCCAAACGGCTCAAATACGTTATTGCCGACAAAATTTCCGTACTTGCACCGTTTGAGGGTTTCTGCCGTGCTTGGAATATGTGATGGCGCAAGGGTGCCTACGCACGTTGCGTCCCACACCAAAGGCCTACCCATTTTCCATGGCAACAACGACATACCGTCAGGTCTCTTCCCGTCGCGTCGTCTCGTACCAAACCATTTGGTTCGAGTACAACTGGTACGCTAGACGCGACAAGAGTACGACGAATTATGTCGTTCAAATGAGCATGTCGTGGAATTCCACCCGCGCTTCTGCTGCTGGAAAGCCCATGATGTCTGAGGCTATCGACGTTTTCTCCTCAGTGGCATCGATGCGGAGAAACACATGGAGCACCCAAACGTGTGTGTGTGAAAATGGCAATATAAAAATATCTTACTTTCTGTAATTTTGGTACAATGTTATATCATAATAAAACATGCTTTATGATTGAACGCGTCACAAAATAATTAATGTCATAATTGCTTACAACCACGTGTAGATGACAATTTATGATAGCCAAAAGAGACTAAGATTTTTTAAGATAATTTTGAATGTCGGAAGGGAAAGACAGGGTCTCGGTGCCCGCTCCTGTCTCCTCTTTCCATATTCACGATAGGCACCAGTTTGGTTGTGATTTTCCACGCAGCCATGTGTATGAGCCGGTATTACTACTTATCATAGGGGCCCCTGTCCCTGCCTATTGCTAGCAATAAAAAATTACTTTTCACCACAGCAGCTCAAACATGCCGCTTTTGCTGCGAGACAACAGTGAACAAAACGCGATTTTGATTCGAGCGTGAGGCAAAGTAGCTTTTTAATTTTTCAATCTTCAGTGTCACGAATTGACATTGTTTAGCCATAGAGCCACCGCCGACTAGTTTCTTTTAGCATCGGCGACCGGCGATTTTGCAACTGTATCGATGCTGCATCGCGTTTTAGCGACTCTCTGCGTTCGGATGCGGCGACCGTAGTGCTGTAGTGTGTTGTTGGTGATCGGCCGAGTCGACTATCGATAAATTGATTTATTTTTCATCGTCGTAATACAATAATTGTACAATATCAGTAATATAGGTTTCTTTCAAAAAACATAAATATACCAGTATAATTAAATGATGTTCGTTACAATGATGTTAAATTATGTTCTATTATTTATAAACTTATACCATCGAAAACTGGCAAGTTATACTCTACATTTTATGTTCTAAACAATAGATGGCATGGACATTACTGCACTCATTTCTTCGTATTAATATTAACGTTTGAATTGATATATGATGCTCTCTGAAAGTAATACGAGAACTGGTTTTTGGATGTAGGTAAAAATACTGACTTTAGCTTGCTTAATATTTTCATCGGTATAAAGAAAGCAGTAGCTAGTGTAGCTTTATCATAACCTATGATAAGGGTCGCCTCCTCAAAATCTAGTACTTCACCCTAGGTAGTGTACTGCCTTAATAAAAACTTACATATTTATTATAAGCGCTGTCATAATTTTATCGACATTTATTCTGTTTAAGCCAGTCACTAGTCAAACCCTATAAAAACATCCTTATTTTCGGTTACAGAATAGTAAATAAAACTTTGGGGTAAAATTACCCCAAACGGCTATTAAAAGTTGTAGTGTACAAAATAAATTATTTTTGTTGTTTACATGGGGATATTTTTAACAAAGCATCAAAAATTTTAAATAACACTAAAGTGCATTACGTTAAAAACTTAATTATTTCATTAAATTACTAATTGTACACCAAATTAACGATCGTTCTACAAAATATAATTTAATATGAAAAGTCTCGTCCGCTCCGGAAACTTATCCACTCAGAAAACTTAATAGGTTATCTTAGGTTTTCTTGTGACGCTGCACCCAAAAAAGGAGCTTCGCAGGGCTCTGTAAACTTAGTTTATCAAACATTTGACTGAATTAATGAGAAATTAATTCATGCGTAACTGACACCCTGGGGTAATTTTCTCACATAGCTAAGCAGACTAGATGGAAATTCTTTTTAACGCCACGTGACTGACAACTTTAGGAGATGACACTACCATCGCAAGAAAAAATACAAGTTGTGCCCCTGGGGTGAAGAATTTTATTACCCCACAGTGTTATTTAAGGGTTAACAAATAAGTGACAACCTATGGTAAGGAGTCGTCCTTTAATCACGTGAGTCTTAATAGGTGGAAGGGATAAATAAGTGTAGACAGATATCAAGTGTCCTTGTTTTTCTTGAGCCAGAGATTTTTATCCTATACGTATCCTAAAACAACGAGCGTTTGTTCGATTGGCAGGGATTCAGAAAAGTCCTGTATTAAGATCTTTCGTTGCTTTTGGATGCTCTAGGATGCTTTAATCAACCCACTTCAAAAAGGAGGATGTCCTCAGTTTGGTCTGGATTCTTTTTATGTAGGTGCACCGGTCTCTGAATTTTCTGATCCATTTCTGGATTTTTTTTATGTTTGATATGCTTTTATATTTTGCAAGATTATTATATTTTGCAAGATCGAATTGCAATTATTGCAATTTAAGACTTAAATGAGCCAGTATACTTTTAAAATAGCGTTCTTAAAGGCTATGATGCATGATATATTAATATTTTTTTACCATGCCAAAATAAAGAAAATATCAAAGTAGTCTGCAAGTAGCGTCCATGGATGAAAAGATTTGCATTTTAGAAACATCTTACGAGAAGAGTGGATGATTATGTATTTAGGTAAACAAGTGATAAATAGGAGGGCAGAGAGGAAAAGGGAGAGGGCGACCAAATAAAAGATGGAATAACTGTGTGAGAATAGATGTGTAAGAAAAGGGGGAAGTGATCGGATGACTGGTGACAGAGAAGTATGGAAGAGAATGTATGTCCATACAGCGCCGACCCAAAGAAATCGTCAGTCATCAAAGTCAGGTAAGAGATGAAGAGAATAAGGAGTGTCATATTTTTTTTATTTTAGCTTCAATTTTGACACCAGTAGCTCGCAATGCCTTTTTTGAATAAAATATTTTTTTATTTACTTTGTATAAAAACAAACTTTTGATAAAGAATCAGGAGAGGTGGGAAAGCCTCCAACCTACCCAGGTATCATCATCACAGAGTAAAGAACAATGGTCGATTCCCATACAAAGGTGGACCAGAAATTTTTTTTTCACGTCTATTGCTGGGGAGTTATTTATCAATATTTTTATGTTACTTTATTTAACTTTAGTATAGATATGAATTTTGAAAACTTGGGAATACCTTTTTATTCTTTATAAAGTATGTTTGAGGTAATGAACTAAATTGTGTTTTTATTTAGTTTATTCGTAAAAATATGTAAATTAAACAATTCTGGTACCTAATATATGTGTGTAGAAAAACATGTTCTTCTAATAAACAAACTTAAACAGTCAATTCACAGCAAGCGAGGAACGAATGACGTTGATGTACCGGGTATAACAGTGGCAGATACAGAAATGGCGTATTCGTTCCATTTCACGTCATTGTCATTCACGTCGAATTTTAGATTTTTCATTAAAAATATTATAATTATTATATTTATATCATAAATAATTCTTATTTATCATATCGTATAATGAAACGCATATTTTGACAACAAGGTTATGACTGCGTTCATAACATTTTATTTTTGTTTTGGGGTACTGTTTAAAAAATAAACTGTAAATACATTATTTATCTTTCTCCCAAGTCCTAAAAATATGTATTTGCTTTGATCAAAATAATAAAAAATGTACTTTTTTTTGGTATAGGACTCATTATCAGACGTGCTAAAGGCCAAAGTGACCATTGTTCTTTAAAATTGGAAAGACATAAAATCACGTTATTAATGGACGACCCCTACGTGATTATTTTAAGTGACAAGTCGCCGCGATCGGCATCTTCCAGTGTGTGGTGTAAGAATTCGGACGCTGCATCTGGATCCTAAAAAGCGACTGAATTGCCGGTCGCCGATGCTAAAAGAAGCTAGTCTGCGGAGGCCCATAAATTTGAAACATTCGAATTTTACTGTGCTCTGTCTCTTTCACATGCATATAAAAAGTGAGTGAAAAAACAAACCCCTTCGAATTCGAAATTTGATTTTGGAATTCGACCTCAAAGAAAACACTTACGGCAACGCAAAAAAAAAGATATTTGTAATAAAGAAATTACTTTTTTTATATGTTATTGTTTATATGTTTAATTATTATTGGATTTTAATAAAAATAAGTCTTATTAATAGTATAAAATTAGTATTTAACCAATACATTTTTATTTAGAATTACAACAATGATACATTTGAAAAATAAACATCAGGGATGCGGTATTAAAACGCGATTTAAAAAAGTAGCGGGAATAAAAATTTCGCTGATGCTGATACAGTAGGTATAGCGTAACGTGTTAAATTATATTAATATATTATAAAATAATCTAAAAAGATGAGTGAAACTAGCGATGATTACTTTAACACCAGAAGAGTTAAATTAACAAGTGATTATGCAGAATTCAATCTATTCCTTTTCATTTCTATGTCTCCTAAGTAATATGTGTTCTCACTGCTGTGGTGAATATGTGTGCTACACGAGAGCAAAGCTTTTTGTATCTCGTGCTGTTGAGTCCCTCACCACGCTCAGGATTCAAAATCAGCACTCGAAACAAAAAACAACTTTGCTCTCTTGTTGCACAAATAACTATTTCACCACTGCAGCTCTAACATGCCGCTTTTGCTGCGAGACAACAGTGAACAAAACGCGATTTTGATTCGAGCGTGAGTAAAAGTAGCTTTTTAATTTTTCAATCTTCAGTGTCACGAATTGACATTGTTCAGCCATAAATTTGAAACATTCGAATTTTACTGTGCTCCGTCTCTTTCACATGCATATAAAAAGTGAGTGATAAAACAAACCCCTTCGAATTCGAAATTCGATTTTGGAATTCGACCTCAAAGAAAACACCTACGGCAACGCAAAAAAAAAAGATATTTGTAATAAAGAAATTACTTTTTTTATATGTTATTGTTTACATGTTTAATTTATTATTGGATTTTAATAAAAATAAGTCTACTTAACAGTATTAAATTAGTAATTAACCAATACATTTTTATTTAGAATTACAACAATGATACATTTGAAAAATAAACATCAGGGACGCGGTATTAAAACGTGATTTAAAAAAGTAGCGGGAATAAAAATTTCGCTGATGCTGATACAGTAGGTATAGCGTAACGTGTTAAATTATATTAATATATAAAATAATCTAAAAAGATGAGTGAAACTAGCGATGATGACTGTACTTTAACACCAGAAGAGTTAAATCAACAAGTGATTATGCAGAATTCAATCTATTCTTGTTCATTTCTATGTCTCCTAAGTAATATGTGTTCTCACTGCTGTGGTGAAAAGTTATGTGTGCTACACGAGAGCAAAGTTTTTTGTATCTCGTGCTGTTGAGTCCCTCACCACGCTCAGGATTCTAACTTTGATTCACTCGCTACGCTCGTGAATCAATCATAGAATCCTTCGCTTGCTCGGGACTCAAAATCAGCATTCGAAACAAAAAACAACTTTGCTCTCTTGTTGCACAAATAACTATTTCATCATAGGACACAAACTCGAAACACTCACAAGTAAAACAACGATTTGTGATTACACAAAGTACCTACGTCACAGATAATCGTACTTATGCCACAGATTACTAAATAGTTATGCGAGAAAGCAATTAATGTTGCCTATTTCGACGTTATTTGATTGTGTCCCACTGCTTGGCAAAGGCATCTTCTGCTAACTTCCAACTATCGCAACATCATGGGAGTACCTACCTACCTTTTTTTTTTTTTTTTTTGGTTTCGGGTTGGAAAATCCTCATGGAGTCCCTGCGCCCTGGGGGATGGGCGAAGGGGACTGTCAGACTCTTACTGACTAAAAACCAACCCGTGTGCCTCATGTACCCGTGTGTCGGAGGGTCGGGTTTCGGCCAAGCATACATCGCAACCCCCCGACGGGTATTGGCCCGCCAGATGGTCCGGCGGGCCCCGAACAAAACCCCCTTGGCGGCGGATGATGGTGTTGGGCTCCGCCGCCAAAACGCCAAGCGGCCGCAGAGGATAGGGAGGACGGCAACGCAACACCGCATCTCCTCTTCCTCTGCGGCCCCACCGCGACGCATCGAATGGTGCGCCCCCATTTGGTCGCGGGAGATAGGGCGCACGGCAACGCAACACCGACACGCATCTCCTCCCGCGACCACGCCCGACTGCGAGGGACAGACAGAACTGTCCCCGCACCCGCACCGTTGGACGCATCCTGCGCAGGCCCCGTCAAGCCCAAGCGGAGCGTCCCCTCCCGGATCCCTCTCAGGTTCACCGCGGGTAACCAATCCACGGTTACTGAGCCCCCCCACCACGACAAGGTGGAGATCCCACGGGGGGGAGTACCTACCTACCTGCCAATCATGCCTTCAAGGCCGAAATGTCTTAAAATAGACTTTAACGATTAATACCAATGTAATTGATTCTATAAATAATTACAAGTACCTATACCTATTGAAAGTCTATTAAGGAAAACTGAAGTATGTATGTAATATTTGAATACCTACTAGTGTAGTTATATGTCCATATCCGCGTAATATATGTTTGGGTTCTCCAAAATACAATGCGTGTAAAACAATCATAGGTTTAGGAAGGAAATTGTCGGTTATTGTTATTATTCTATGGGGAATATCTCTATTGGCGATCACACTTTTAATTTGCTTACTAAGGAAATCGAAGTGTTGTCAAATTGCTGACAGTTTTATGTTACAGTGCTTACGATCACTGTCCTTTGAGAGTTTTGAGACTTTACTAACATACAACTAATGGACAGAAAGTACATCCAGTCTCGAAACAACAATTTATATTTGTATCACACAAAGTTTTCTGTCTGGCGGTCGAACCCATAAAACTCGGCGCAATGTCAAATAGCGAGACAGTCGCTTAAACTACTACACCATCCGTGCAGTCGTATTATTCTCGACCATTGTCGTTCAAAAACTACTACATCAGGCAAGTAAAAGTCATCAGAACGATCGTAAAAATACTAAGTACATAACAGTAATAGTGCGTAAATGGTTTTCAATCAAATCAGTCATATAACGAAAAACGTGAATCACATAATTTGTGCGCACACCGTATGCGATTCGACTGGCAACATATTTATGTAACTGCTTATAATAGTTTTACTACTTACATGCATCACGTGTCTTGCCAAAAGGTTGGCAGACGTGGCAGACTATTGCCAAGTGTGTTGGCGTCACGGTTGGCATTACAGGCCACATTTTAAGTCATTTGCACGCAATCCACCACGTTCGTTGGCATAGTACGGTGACTATTATTTTTGGAATTGGCTGTAAATTCCTGATAATAAGTGCGTCAATAGTTTTTGTCAGCGTTTTAGGTGTGGTGAAAATTAATCAATGGGTATATTTTGACCACAATGCAGGTATACAAACCCGCATCGGTTTTCCCATGTAACATTTTATAATGTTTACTAGAGGACGCCAGCAGCTACGCCTGCAATTCTTTTAAATTTACCCGTTTTGGCCGATCCCGTGGGTATTTCGGGAAATCCCTTCTTAGTGTACCCCTACGGTCCCCAAGGAACATACATGCCAAATTTCAGCTTCCTGCGCCCAATAGTTTTGACTGTAGCTTCTGTCAGGCAGTCAGTAACGCAAGGATTTTATATATACAGATGATTCCCCACGAAAGCAGGTCATACATCTACTTACCTATCTATTACCCTCTCACAAAACATCACGTAAGCTATCTTGGCAAAAGGTATCTAAAAGCTTCTATCTAACTATTAAAATATGATAAATATCGGAGATCGTATCATCCAACCAAGCTGCGCCAAAATTTCATTTCTTACCCATAGTATCCGTATTTTTCCCTTAAGTCTCATGGAGGCTTTAGGACAATAACCCACGTGGTTCCAGCTGGTAGTGAGTGGAGCGGAGCGGCGTGCTGTTCACGTGTCTGAAACATGTGCCTGCACTGCCTCGCAACCGGCCCGCTAACGTGTTACTACCGATTTGATACGCTTAGGCTACTTGTACGCATGATTTTCATAGGCAAAAGTTACAGATGATTTGCCGAAAACAGGCAAGGGTATGTGACATTGACATGCAACATCGTTAATGGAAACAATTTTAAGAGAGAAACAACCAAGAGGATCAGACTCTTAATCATCTGAGTTCGCTCAATACATCTGACTTTGTAGTGTTTCCCGTGATAAAACGTAGCCTCACTAGTGAACCAAAATTCAAAATAAGACGCTCCCAACCTCAAACCTTGGAACTGCTGCTGACTAACCATGTGGTAATGCCAACGTCAACAAGTATTTGTAATTTTTTTCAGCTACCTCGAGTGATGTTAGACAAAGATTCCATTCCTCCATTGACTGAATGGATAGAGTAGTACTTAAAGTAGACATTCGTTTAACAACCTGTCGAGTGTTGTGTGTGCGATATATTTGTATATATCGCACACACAACACTCGACAGGTTGTTAAACGAATGTCTACGTGATATAACATGTCTACTTGGGATAACATTTGAGTGATGTACCATCCAATAAGTCGGCGCTATATCAGTTTGAATAAAAATCCCTTGGCTCGCTCATAGAGTCGAGGGACACTGTCAATGACAGTGTCAATGTGCGTGTAAAGTAGCACTGGAAGTGACGATGTCTTGCTGAGCGATTCTCACCCTTATGGTGGTCTAGCGGAAAGTTGTTGTTCGACTGTACAAAATATTAAAATTATTGTTAGCTTTCATTATTGTTTTGAGCTTTGGTGCTCGTTGGTTGTATGTTTGGAATGCCCTCCGCGATACAATATTTGTTCCTAGTACGGACTAGGAAAAAAACTGTATCTTTGGGGACTTCGTAGCATTGTCTTTTTAAACAAATTGTCTATTTTATAAACATTTATAATTATAGAATTGTCGTGAAACATGTTGTATCAAGTACACGTGTTTCTGCACTAACTTAAAAACCGGTTCACTAATGTCGGGTACAACCGATTAGTAACACATATTATGAATTGTAATTAGTTTTTTGCCAAATAAATGTTGGTCATGGTCGGCAAGTTGGAAAATAAAAAGCTTGAGCACAAAATTTGATGATATATCTGTGATCGTTTTAATATAGAGGATAGCTACTAAGGTACAATTAGATAAAATATTTTAAGGGCAGTA
This sequence comes from Euclidia mi, assembly GCA_944739405.2. Lineage (NCBI taxonomy): Eukaryota > Metazoa > Arthropoda > Insecta > Lepidoptera > Erebidae > Euclidia > Euclidia mi. The sequence continues at coordinate 35,484,024 of OX123204.2, forward strand.
CTTGTAGTATTATTAGTAGCGATATCCTTTTAGTCGTTAAATGAGAATGAAAGAGGTCCAATAACCCTCATGTCTCATCACAATCCTGCTTATAGTCCTACCTTCGTTCCTAAAAATATAGCACCGGCACAGCACCATCTAAATGGCTTGCAAACCTTATTGAGCTTATGAGTTCAGATTAGCTGCATAGTAGAAGTAATTGTACGACTCTACCACACTTAAACAATGTTCTTGATTTTAGCAAGGATGCCGCTCTTCCTCATTCCGTGTGGTGACGGATTAAGAATACAGAATGTCACCACCCCATATCATTCCATGGGTGTCGTAAGAGCCGACAGAGGGAGCATATTATGCAGAGAACAGCACTGTTAGAGATGGAAAACTTGATACAAACCCGTTTGGCCAGCGTGGTATAGTAGGCCAATTCCTCCTTTCAAAGGAGAGGCCTAGTCAAGCAGTGGACTGTTAAAGGCTGATGATGATGAAGCCGCTCTTTGTACCTTTCTAAGAGTCAAAGAGTCAGTCACCATCAACTTCAACTTTGATTGAAATGGCTCCATCGTTCATTAATGATTTTGCCAATGTCAAGGTGGAACAAGAGAACAAAATAAATTAATTAAAAAGTGTAAAGAAATGACTATTGAGCGGTACTAGTAGCTATGGTTTCTCTTTGGAGGGCCAAATCTGAGAAAAGGGACAACATAGATATTAGTAAACTAGAGGATGCCTTGCTCTGCTCCCGTCGCACATAGTGTGATGTTATATAGCCTATAGCCTTCCTCGATAAATAGGCAATCTAACACTGAAAAAAATTTTCAAATCGACCTAGTAGTTCCTGAGATTAGCGCGTTCAACCAAACAAACTAACAAACAAACAAACAAATAAACTCTTCAGCTTTATATATTAGTACTAGAGGTCGCCAGCAGTTACGACTGCATTTTTTTTTTAATTTACCCGTTTTGGCCGATCCCGTGGGAATTTCGGGAAATCCTTTCTTAGTGCACCCCTACGGTCCCCAAGGAACATACATGCCAAATTTCAGCTTCCTGCGTCCAATAGTTTCGGCTGTAGCGTGTCTGTCAGTCAGTCAGTAACGCAAGGATTTTATATATTAAGATAAGATATACGCTTAGACAGACAGTCACCATCTGGTAAGTTTAAATCACTAGGCAGAATATGTCCTATTTATTACGTACGATTTGAATGTATCTATGTGATAATGATATCGCTACTCCAAGGAGTTCGACTGGCGCTAAAAGCATAAAACGTATTAGGTCTTATCTTTGATAATAGACCGTCCAACGTAGGCGACGTACTTATTTATTATACGTGTTCCTTATCCATCGCTTATCTGTTTACTACTGGCGCGTAGTGTACTCAGTTTACAGTCACGTGAGCATACACTAGTACTCGATAACTATGTGTGTGTTGTTATCGGGGTCTACGGACATAGCTGTGTCTGTGAGGAGAGAATATATTACTATACTCTTTGGAGCAAAGTGAGTGAGTTACTCACGTTGACAGATGGCGCTACTGACATATTTTATTACAGCTGTCGGTCTATGTGGAAAACCTAGTATTCTGTGAAATCTGGATAGACAATGAAGCTATCCGGGTTTCGAGGCAGTAGGTAGGTACGTCGTGGATGTAACTAGCTAGAAGGTGGTTACTGAAATGAGTGAAAATAAAATCAAAACAATAGCACAACATATATGATAAGTATGAAGTTCTTACAGGACAAATCAATAGGTTCCTATTACGACCTTTAAGATCAAGACCTTTATTAAGACCTTTAAGACCTTTCGTCGAGTAATTTAATGCAAATTATAATAATATTATTATATTCATCATTTTCAATAGTTATTAACCAAAGAGTTTGAAATAAATAATATTTTTTCCTGGTTAATTATTTTTAACAATAGGCAGTAGAGCAGCAGAGCTTTGCTGATTTGGCGGGTTCGACCGGGGAAGTGGGTACCACCCACAGCACCCTATTACAGAATTCTGTTGCGTTTCGTTCAGTTAGTGAGAGTATCGGAGGCCTCATCTCCTATTCCGTCTCCCCAAGGGTGTCGCCAGCTGATTGTCTAGGAGGGCGAGGGGGCAAGTATGCCAGCCGTTGGCCTAGGAGGGCAAGTTGATATGGAAAATGAGAAAAGTACAAATGGTAGGTTTTTTTGCATCTCTAGAGGGGGGGGGGGGCTTGCCCCTCTTGCCCCTCCTTGGTGACGCCCATGCTTCTCCCTCATCCCACTCCTCCTCTTATTCCTTTTCCCAATCCAAAGTTCGGCAACGCACATGTGACTCTTCTGGTGTTACTTGTGTCCATGGGCAGCAGGAATCGCTTACTTACCGCTGCCCATGCCTTTAAGAAATATTCTGCAACTTAAAGTGGATGATCAAACGGACATGCTCGTTTGCGCCAATTTACTTAATGTTATTTGTCGAGTCATAGTGTCGTAAAAGAGCTCGTGCTAACCACTTACGCATGTAGGCACCTACTTGTAGTAATTGTGTCTAGTGCTACTTAACATTAATACTGTTATCTATTATTGACGCTGATAGAAATCACTTACATCATCTTGAGGCAAATTGTATTAAATCGAGAGGACTAGATGTAATTCATTTGCTGTAGAAAAATAACTTTATTTTAACCTGCAGCATTTTGTACCTTCGTCATAAGCAGTGGACGTTTCATATGCCTCTGCCTACCCCTTCGAGGACACAGGCGTGAGTCTATGTATGTATGTCATAAGCAAAGCTAAAGCATCTAATAATTAGCATTATAATTATAGCGTTTTGAGTTAATATCTAGAAGAATTCTGTCTACTAAATCGCCATACAAAATGCCAAATTTGACAAATGCTCAGCTATGACAAAGAGCTCAGATATTTACATTGAGGCGCATTTCTTATGGGCGCTCTGAAGACAAACTTTCTGTGACTCAAATTGCCGCTTGGCGGAGTGACGATCGCGCGGTGAAAGCTGTCTCTACGCCAGCAAGAGAGACGAACGTTCCTCCTGTATCTTAACTACGAGAGCAAGAGAGACGGAGAACGACGCCAGCGCCACCAACGTCGCCAACTACGAACTAAACTGGAGACAGTCCCCACTTAAAAACAGCACACGAAATCCTTAAGAACTGCGCTTCTATGTAAATCTGTATTCATTGGCTATGAGCAGACTTATTAATATATATGGCGATTTTTTTAACTGCGATATATTATGGTCTTTGACTCCTTCAGCGATTAAAATCAGACAAAACAGTTCGATATACCTATACAGCCAGTAAAGTTTACTAAATCTAGCCTTGCGCAGTCTTGCCAACTCCAGAGTATCTACCTACCTACTTTGTATATTTTGTAGATGTCTGGTATTTCAGGCACATGTCCTAAAACACGCCAGCTTGGATTCACGTGTCCCATTCACATGCATAGCAACGTCAAACCTACGTCACAATTTCCTTATTTAAAACTTAAAATTAAATGGTAGTTTTCACACTGCTACAATTAGGTACCTACACGGATCTATAAGTACAAATTGTTTATTCACATTAAGGATTTTGTTGCTCGATTTGTTGTTAAAGTCAGTCCTCACGTGTGAATAAGGTGAATAAATAACTCATACATATGCAAACATCTGTATCAACACGTGTGGATTCGTGGACGGCTAGACAGAAATGACGCCAATGAACCAAAACTAGTATGTTAGTTTTCGCGCCAATCAAATTTTCAAATTTGGAAATGTGTTTTCTTTTATGGCATGTGCGATTAAAAATATAATCATTTCCATATTTGAACGCCCACTGAGGCTGAATTACTTTTTATTTTTTAATTGATTTAGGTACATTTTTTATTTTACATATTTTTGTAAGAAAGCTCATAGCTTTTCTACAATTTACATAAACATTGATACATGTAGCTTAATATAAACTTGAAATAATCGATGTTAATATACCTATAGAATAAGTTAAGTTAACGCGATTAAGACCCGCTAAATTATTTTGTATGATAACTATGATAAGCTTGAAAATATAATTTATAACACTTATCTTGTTTTTACAATTACGTACTTACTAAGCATATTTAATAAATTTATAAAATGAGTAATTAGGTATATGTTTGTAAATCAATTGTTATATATAGTCTCACGCCTATAACCCCGAAGAGGTAGGCAGAGGTGTATTTCTACACCCACTTTTCGCCAGATATACTTTAGTCCCACGTAATAAGGGGCGAGCCTATTGCCGTACCGGGCACATTTCCAAACTCTGTGCTGCTACTGAGAATTTCTTGACAGAAAAACCCAATAACACTGCCCGACCCAGGAATCGAACCCGGGACCTCCCGATCCCACGCGCACATTTATGCCGCGAGACCAACGAGGCAGTCGTATAGGGTTTGATGTCGAGTTTTCCGTCTACGCAAAGATGGTATTTGCATCGTGTTATCCCTTAGTCGCCTCTTACGAGTTACGACACCCACGGGAAGATAGGGACTAGGGAGTGGTGACACTTGTATTCTATGCCGTCAACCACACGGCACCACTTTAATAAATATAAATAAATATGCGTCAATATTTTCAAATCAGATGTTTGTCTAATTAAGTAATTATTCACATATTAATATTGTTAGATCAAATATTAACATTTTCGTGGAAGATGCGAATAATTAAATATTAATTACTGTTATGAATAAACAATGTTTGAATTTAAAAATAAGTTTGTATAATAAATATTGAAATCTGCTACGTGTCTTGCTGTTGCGACACAATCGAATTGTTTTTAATATCTATTTGTTTATGTGCTCACTTATTTTGTATCTTTTAATCTCTTGTTTACGTGATATAAACAAGTTATGTGTATTCTAGGTAAAATGAATAACAAACATGTTATTTTATCATTATTGTTGCATAATTATATTTTAGTTTACTTTAGTTGGTCGTGGGTGTTCCGCACTTAGCCACTTATTTGGGCCATTGTGCGTAAGTGGCGACTTGATTGACGACGACTACTCATACCACCTCAGCTCCTTCCAGAAAGCCATTAGTTGGCTGATGTCGTTCAAAGCCTCACACATGGTCAGTGGCGGGTGTTTTATTTTATCTCAAAATGACCACCTCTCTGATTATTAGTGAATCAGATAGAGCTTTTTATTCTTATTGCGAGAGTAAAACTCCCACGAATCCATCTTAACTAGTTTAGGAGATATCGGAGGTAAAACTTTTTACCCATATTTTGAAAAAATAATAAAAAAAATATTTAAAAAAATATTTCATCTAACCTTTTACAGTTGCTTTATTTTATTAACTACATTTTAAAAGGTCTTGTTTTTCTCTATGTTACGAGTCCTTTATGACTGCTCTAGACCGCGTAGGAACCGAGAAATCAGCGATTTTGTGATTTTCGTTTTTATTTTTTTTGCCCATGTTTCTCAGTATTAGAATCTGCAATTTGCTTTAAAAAAGAGGTAATAAGGTAGACTACCAACACAAAAAAAAACAACAATTAATTCCGTGGAATCTCGGAAATATTAAGATTTACCCGAACTTATCCGAACCCGGGTAAATACCCGAATTTTTTTTAGTGTAGTAATTTTTTTAAATTAACGTAGGTTGTTGGGTACGTTTACGAGAACTGCCTTTATTTGTGTTTTTAGTTAGTTAACTAACTAATTTTGTCGAGTGATAGGTAATATGGTGCGGGAAGGAGTCCACCCTCGAAAGGCAATCGCTGAAACCCCGTACATACATATTACTCTGGAGGACACGGGGGTGAGGCACTATGGAGCCGTCAAAGACTCATAGTGCCACTTTGCCTCAGCACGGCCTGACCCACCGTGCTGAGGGATGTCACTCCGAACTCCGATCGGATGACTTAATGCAAGGAGGGCGCCAACCCTCATGTTGGTTGGCGAGTGGCAAGTGAAGCTACGGATTGCGCCGTAGCCGGTCCTTCACATGCTCCGGAAGAGACCGCAAATAAACGAGGAGTACACCAAGACCCAGATCCTCCATTAACCAGATTACAGGCTTTTAATATTTTTATTCAAGAGAGCAAAAAAATAAATGGACGATTGGGTAGGCCAACGGATCTAAGTAAACCCGAGAGGGTAGGTTTGAAGTCATTAACTCTTGCAAAACATTTGAATTCTACACTTTTCAATGTTCAAGAGGAAAAATTTGCTATGGCTATAGGATTATTTATTTGTAAAGCAGAACAAAAATTTCAAGACTTGTAAAAGCAACTTCTCCCATTTCGTGAAAAAGAACAAAGACTGGTTGAACAAATCATTTATTTTCATCTATAAATGATTTGTTCAACCAGTCTTTGTTCTTTTGTTGTTGTTCCTTGCATTAAGTCATCCGATCGGAGCTCGGAGTGACATCCCTCAGCACGGTGGGTCAGGCCGTGCTGAGGCAAAGTGGCACTATGAGTCTTTTGACGGCTCCATAGTGCCTCACCCCCGTGTCCTCCAGAGTAATATGTATGTACGGGGTTTCAGCGATTGCCTTTCGAGGGTGGACTCCTTCCCGCACCATATTACCTATCACTCGACAAAATTAGTTATTTAACTAACTAAAAACACAAATAAAGGCAGTTCTCGTAAACGTACCCAACAACCTACGTTAATTAAAAAAAATTACTACACTAAAAAAAATTCGGGTATTTACCCGGGTTCGGGTAAGTTCGGGTAAATCTTAATATTTCCGAGATTCCACGGAATTAATTGTTGTTTTTTTTTGTGTTGGTAGTCTACCTTATTACCTCTTTTTTAAAGCAAATTGCAGATTCTAATACTAAGAAACATGGGCAAAAAAAAATAAAAACGAAAATCACAAAATCGCTGATTTCTCGGTTCCTACGCGGTCTAGAGCAGTCATAAAGGACTCGTAACATAGAGAAAAACAAGACCTTTTAAAATGTAGTTAATAAAATAAAGCAACTGTAAAAGTTTAGATGAAATATTTTTTTAAATATTTTTTTTATTATTTTTTCAAAATATGGGTAAAAAGTTTTACCTCCGATATCTCCTAAACTAGTTAAGATGGATTCGTGGGAGTTTTACTCTCGCAATAAGAATAAAAAGCTCTATCTGATTCACTAATAATCAGGGAGGTGGTCATTTTGAGATAAAATAAAACACTGTGCATGTGGACGTCGGCGACATCAAGTTCGCGAGGCCCTATAATATATCGATGGCGAGGCCCCTTTTACTTTGTAGTACAAAATACGTTAAATTAAGTGAGCCAAATTATAAAATAATGTATGAATCATTATAAAATTATGATTAAAATTTTCGAATATAAGTATTGATGTAATATTATTATGTATTTATGTATATATTATACATATATATATATATTATAAATATATATTTATAATAATTATATTTATTTGGTACGCCTACAACCACCATTATTTTCCTCTGCGAACCATATCCATCCAAAGGTTGCCTGGCAGAGATCGCTTTTAGCGATAAGGCCGCCCACTGTACTTTTCTTATAGTCTAAGTTTATGCTATGTAATAATTTTATAGGTGTACAGTAAAGTATATTATAATAAATAAATAAATAATTATATGACAAAACATACATTTTCACCCAGTACAGCTATCGTGTCGGGCAGTGTGTGTGAAAACGCTAATTCGAGCGAAAGTTTCATTTCATAGTGTAGCAAAGACAGACGATTCTGAATAGGTACCCGTAAAGTACTACTCACTTCTGTCACGCACATGTTCGAAAATAATAAAAATAAAAAAAAAACATCTGCTTAGCTTTTTCTCAAATTGTTCGAGGTTGGCTGCCTAAGCCAGGATGATTGGCGAAATGAAAATAGATAACTTGTAAAACTTTTTTGCGAGGCCCCCTTAGGCGCGAGGCCGTCGGCGGTCGCCGACGTCGCCGACGCCTAGCGCCGCCACTGCACATGGTTCTGGGGTTGTTCAGCAGCTTTGCCCGTTGATCGCTCACACTTGTGCAGTGTAGAATGACGTGAGCGGGTGTTTCTTCGGTTTCCATGCAGCCCCTGCACAGTGGGCTGTCCGTAACGCCTATGTTGAATAGGTGCTAGTTGGTTGTTGTTGCTAGGTGCTTGTTGAGTGGACAGTGGCCGGTTATTATGCTTGTCAGATGCTTTTAACCGACTTCAAAAAAAAGGAGGTTCTCAGTTTGACCTGATGTATGTATGTTTGTCCGCGATTATCTCGCGTTTGGCTGAACTGATTTTGATGCGGTTTTCAGAAAAGTATTTGTTACATTTAGGAGAAGGTTTTAGGCCCTTAACCGACTTCAAAAAAATAAGGTTCAGAGTTTGACCCGTATATATGTAAGTTTGCCCACGATTAACTCGAGTTTGGCTGAACCGATTTTAATGCGGTTTTCAGAAAAAAAGAATTTGTTACACTGAGGAGAAAGTTTTAGTATTTTAACCGACTTCAAAAAAAGAAGGTTCTCAGTTTGACTCGTATGTTTTTTGTATGTATTATGTGTCTGTGTTTGTACGTGTGTACGTGTATGCGCGCGCGCGCGCGCGTGTGTGTATTTGTATGTGTACGTGTGTGTGTGTACGAGTGTGTGTGTGTGTGTGTATGTGTGTACGTGTGTACGTGTCTATGTCTCTGCGATTAACAAAGAAAGTCGGTGAAAGAATCTAATGCGAGAGCATATTTCTCATTCTTGTCATTTCGGATAAGGCTCTGTTGTCGTGGGGATGGTTGAGTAATTTGTTCGAGTCAATATCACTTAAAGCCATGCCTTTTAGGTATTTGACCCGCCTCAAGGCAACATAGCATTGGCCTATAGCAAAGATTTTAGGCCCTAAGTCCGCGGCACTAAGTGTACATCCTTGCAACTTGTGTACCGTCACAGCCCAACTCAATATGACTGGCAACATCCGCCTCTCGATATCACCATAACCGCGATTGCCTTGATAGGTCGCTGGCACTGGAGCTATGGAAATGTATCCATCATCATCTTTAAGACGCAATGCTATTGATGGATCATCAAATAATATCAAAATGGCATCAGGCAGTTCACCTGGCTCAAGTTGATCTCTTCTTAGTGCCGGCCATTTAAATCCTTTAGGAGCACCCATTGCCCCGTTCGCTAAGCCATACGTTATTGGCATATTTCTCCGGAGCATAATACGAGATCTCACAGCCAATTCAATAGTATGTACAAGTCCACCGCATTTGTTTGGATCGTACTTCCGTATGTGGCTGATTCCCTAGACTCATCTCTCTCTTCCAGCATGAAGTCTAAGTCCATAGGCACACAGAATAAAAGTAGGTACCTATGTCAAAGTCATGATAACAAACTGATACTAGCAGAAAACTTATCACTAAAATAATTGAATCTAACTATAAACAAACTATAAATTAGCCCAAAACTTCAAGTAAATGGAGTACCTATCACTAAAAAGTATGAAATAAATAAAAGAGTAGTTAACACAAAACCTGAAGTAAACGAACGAAGTACCTAACACTAAAAAGTATGAAATAAAAGTAATAAGAAAAAAAAAACGAAAATGAAACCTTAAAAATCGCACCAAAAAATGTTTACTAGGTATTTAGTTTCTTTCTGAAAAAAGAGAACCGCCTTCAAAAATCGACCAACTGAAAAGTACGAAATAATTTTATATTCGCTAATACATAGTATATAACTTATACAAAATACTTCGTTTTTGAAGTCGGAGATGTTTTTTTGGAATAAGAAATTTTATTTGTCGAAGAAGACTATTTGGAACGGATGGATGAAAGAAGAAATACGAAAGGAGTGTATCGTGCGAGAATGAATGGAAATGTCGGTAGGGGACGCCCTAGGCGGACGCACGCCGACCAAATAGGTGACGTACCTACTGAAAAAGGGCCAAATTAAAAGTAGTTGAGGTTAATGAATGTCGAGGAAGCGAAAGAGGTATGTTTGAACTGAAGCATGTGGCGTTCCATAGTCTCTGCCTACCCCAATGGGAGACAGGAGTGACGATATAGATAGACAGATAGATAGAATAGATAGAAGAATATAATATACAACTGCCTCCGACTGCCTCCGTGGTTCAGTGGACAGCGTATGCGACTGCTGATCGGAGGTCTCGGGTTCGATTCCCGAGTCGGCCAAAAGTGTTACTGGGTTTTTTCGAATTCTCAGTAGCAGCACGGAGTCTGGGGATGTGCCGGGTAACGGCAATAGGCTCGCCTCCTATTACGTGGGACCTAAAAATTCATGGCGAAATGTGGGTGGAATATTACACCACTGCTACCCCTTCGGGGATACAGGCGTGAGTCTATAAATAAACAAATAAATAAAATAAAACTATATACAATACAGCATCACGCTATGGGCCATGGGCCCGGAGCAGTAGCTCTAAATAACGCTCGTATAACCGCGGGCTCAGCTAGTACCTTATAATTATGATTGGCTTCATCTTTCAAGCTGCTGAAAAATAAAGTGAAAAGAGTACCAATTACCAAATTCATTTTCTTTCTTTCTCTGTCGACTGACGGGTAGTATTCATGCTTGGCTCGCCTGCCTCTACGTTCATGTTGTGAATTTGTGATGCTTTCTGACGTGAGGGTTGGTTTTTAGGGTTCCGTACCTAAAAGGTAAAAATCGGAACCCTATTACTAAGCCTCCGCTGTCTGTCTGTCTGTCTGTCTGTCTGTCTGTCACCAGGCTGTATCTCATAAACCGTGATAGCTAGAAAGCTGAAATTTTCACAAATTATGTATTTCGGTTGCCGCTATAACAACAAATACTAAAAATAAAAAAATGAAAATATTAAGGGGGGTCCCATACAATAAACGTGTTTTTTTTTCGTATTTTTGCTCAAAATTACTAACGGTAACAGGTAGACGCTTAAAATTTTCACGGAATATGTAGTTGTATATTACCTTTAATAAATAAATAATTAAATTAAAAAAAGTAAATAATAAAGGGGGGCTCCCATACAACAAACGTAATTTTTAAGCAATTTGTTACTCGATCTTAATAAACAAGTAGAAACTTAAAAAATATTTAAGTATATATACAACAAACGTGATTTTCTTTTATAGATGATGGTACGGAACCCTTCGTGCGCGAGTCCGACTCGCACTTGCCCAATTTTTATTTTTATGTCTCGTGTTCTAAAACCTGATGACATCTTGAAGAAGCGTCACAACATAACAATGGCGCATTTAGGTATATATGACTGATGTAATTTTTTTATATCCTTCCAATGAATACCCTACAGTGAATAGGTTTTATTTTGTATGGTGGCCATACAAATTTATGAAACCGATTCACTACTGACAGGTCACGCCATGTTATGAAGGATAACTATAATTCCACATAAATATTTTTTTTATTTTCGACCAAATAAATACGTTTTATTTGCTCGAAGACAATAATGTAGTCTATTTATAACATAAATGAATAAAAATAAACAACAGGTAAGTAATACGATCACATGTCGCATCAAGTGACATAAAAGTTAAAACGTAGCGCCAAGTCAGCGCAACTAATTAGTACTTTTTGAATTTCAAATTTATACTGACAGGTCTGGTGACAGGTGTCAATATCAACACGGCGACCAACCGCGACGACCATTGACGAGTCTGCAATTTTGTACAAAGACAAGTGTTTTATTATAATTTTGTTTATTTGTTCTTTTATGGTGATTGTATGACTAACTTTGTTGGAGTTTATAGACCACCATAAAACCGCCGATATGGCCTATAAATTCTTGTTAAAGACCTGGATCTGACACTGTATGATGCGTCATCCAGTCTTTAACCGCTACCACGTTAAATTTTTCTTCATGATTGGGTTGTCTGAAGTACGAGAAGATCTGTGGCAGTCGAAGAAATAATAGATACAGATTTAGACGAATATTACAATAGATACGTAAATACAAATAGTATTTATCTTTGTGACTATGAATGCGGAACGCACGTGTTGTGTACGAATGTGAGTGTGGGAGGTCAGTTTCTGGGTTTCTACTTTGTAAGGCGCTTGTGAACGTATTTGTAAATTTTTATTCTGTTTTTGTTGCATAAATATTGAATAGAATACATTTGTTGCCAGATCACGTTTATTAGATCTACCGTACCGCATCAGAATATACCTAGATGTTTTGCTTAAAATAGACTATTGCACTAGGAATAAATTCTATGTCGCCAGATTCTTAACAAACGTCAAAACAACAGAGTATTCCTCGATACTCCAACTCGTGGTTTACACACATTCTATAAATATTCTATTCATATAAATTGGAGCCTGCCTTAGGTAATGCTGTGACAAACTTTGCCGGAGCGCTGGTATTCTGCTGCTGGTAGACTCCAAAGATATCATCGCATAGAGCCTGAAGTAGTGAAGCTAACAACGTTAAATTTGGTCAGTCTCTTTTATAACGTAAACTACTCTAAGGTGTTTCAAAGAAAGTTAAACCTTTGTTTAAAATCCGCTATTTTGAAGGAGGCAAAGATAATGCGGTAAAATAAAGGACGAGCGAAACCGCGGTTAGTAACTAGCCAAGATTTTTGTCATGTATTCGCTGAGTGTTGCACGTTATGTAGTGCACGTTCTTGTGAGGTAGCCCTGCTGACCGGCCAGGCGCGTGATAAAACTTAAGAGGGGTGAAGCCGTTGGCAACAGCAAGTATTGTTCAAAGTAATTTAGCCATGTGTTCGCTTAGCCAGTGTGCACGTTGTTGCAAGGAAGCCCTGCCGGCCAGACGCGTGATAAAACTTAAGAGGGGTGAAGCCGTTGGCAACAGCAAGTATTGTACAAAGTTATTTAGCCATGTGTTCGCTTAGCCAGTGTGCACGTTGTTGCAAGGAAGCCCTGCCGGCCAGACGCGTGATAAAACTTAAGAGGGGTGAAGCCGTTGGCAACAGCAAGTATTGTACAAAGTTATTTAGCCATGTGTTCGCTGAGTCAGTGTGCACGTTGTTGCGAGGCAGCCCTGCCGGCCAGACGCGTGCACACGTGACCACGAGGTCGACGCTTCCTCGCCGCGCAATCAATTATTCACAATGAGGACGACCAACCCAGCTAGCATGCACGCGGTTAAGGCTCGTACACACTCGACTATGCAGTTTACGGAATGTGTTACAATAGAATTTAAAGACAATTTTAATGTTACACTTACTACTTAATTTTAAATGTAGTAAGTGGAATGAAATTGACAGTATTTCATACTTTTATTAAATTGATAGTATTTCATATTTTTTATTAACTTATACTGTCCCACTCCTGGGCAAACGTCTCCATTATGCTCCTCCAAGCAGCTCTGTCCTATACCAAGTTGGGCCAGTTCCACTGGCCCGCCCAATCCCACTTTAGATGGGCAGTCTTTAGTCCCACATCAGCAATAAATGCCATCGCTGACTTATCTAGTTACAATTTTTAAAAATAAACAGCGTTGACCCATATTCTTGCTTTCTCAGGAGTGTTATTTAACAATTTAGTCTTATTGTGTTTTATTTTGAGTTGAGACTTCACGGTTGGCGTAGTGGTTTAAGCGGCCGTATCGCCGCTTGACACTGCGCGAGTGTTGTGGGTTCGATTCCCACACGAGACAAAACTTTGTGTGATTGATATGAACAACTAGATAAAGATATAGCAAACACTAACTTCTCGGATATCCTCTCATCGTCAGACGTAGATATAGCCGTAACACTCCTTACTAAAAAAATTAATAGCCTAATCCTAACTAATACGACAGTACTAAAAACACCAAACCGGAAAAAAATCAGAAAGCCTTGGATTACCAGGGGTCTACTACGGTGCATTAGAAATCGTGACAAACTACACACAAAAGCAAAAAATAATCCTAACAACCCAGACATCACACTGATATACAAAAGGTACAGAAACTATTGCAATGAACTCTTGAAAAAGTTGAAGAGGGAACACGATAAGGCGGAACTTAGCTCTGCAGCTGCTACTAGTTCTAAAAAGCTATGGCAAACCATACAAGAAATCACTCACATAAAGAAAGCTAAACATGAAGCCCTGCAACTTATTGACAACCAGAACCATCTATCGTCTATTAATAACATCAATAATTTTTTTATAAATATAGGTAAATCTATTGCTACCCAATCTTCGTCTTGTGGTTCTGACGCCAATTCTCCTCTAGTATTACCAATCAAATCCCACCTCCAGTCGATGGTGTTAGTTGCCCCAGATGCAGATGAAATAAATTCCCTTATTCTTAATTTGAAAAATGACTGTGCAACAGGTCGGGATGGTATCTCAACTATTTTCATAAAAAGATATCGCCAGACACTTCTGGAACCTATTACATTTATCTGTAAACTCGCTATCACCACTGGCAAATTTCCGAATCACTGGAAATTGGCGGAGGTCCTTCCTATCTTTAAAAGCGGTGACGGAGCCCAAGTCAGCAACTACAGACCGATTTCAATATTACCAGCGCTATCAAAAATATTAGAGCGAGTAATGAATAAGCGTTTAACTAGGTATCTTGAAAGTAACTCTCTATTATCAAGTTGCCAGTACGGTTTTCGATCAAAAAAATCTACCACCGATGCCATTCATGACCTGACTGACTTTATTACTAGCAAACTTGACCAAAATAAAAAAGTAATCGCAATCTTTTTAGATTTAGCTAAAGCATTCGACACGGTCTCTGTCCCCCTGCTGTTGAAGAAACTAGAATACCTAGGTATTAGAGATATTCAATTGAAACTTTTCTCCAGCTATTTAACCAATCGCTCTCAGAGGGTCCGAGTTGGAGAATGGGTCAGCAGTGATCTCCCCATTGAACACGGCGTACCCCAAGGGAGTATCCTCGGCCCCACGTTGTTCCTGAGCTACATTAACGAGCTTTGTGAACTCAAAATTACTAATGGCAAGATTATCACCTTTGCTGACGACACAGCACTTGTCTTTGAAGCAAACACATGGGAGCAGGCATATATGTATGCACAATCGGGCTTCAACAAGGTTTTAACATGGCTTTATAATAAAAAACTAGCTCTAAATATCGATAAAACTATGTGTATAGAATTTTCCAACAAAAATATTACTCATTCCGGTCACCCTTTATATATCACTGCTCACACCTTGCATTGCTCAACCACTGCCGATACAACTTGCTCTTGTCCTATCCTCCAGAAAACCAACACAATTAAGTACCTAGGAATCACATTGGACAACACACTCACTTTCCATTCGCATATACTTCTTCTCGCAGCCAGAACGAGAAAACTTATTTATGTTTTTAAAAATCTGCGCCATGTTGCTAACGCGAGCATCATAAAAATGGTATACTTAGCACTCTGCCAGTCAATAATCACATACGGCATAACCATTTGGGGTGGTGCAGCGAAAACGCACCTAATTAAACTTGAAAGGGCTCAGAGGGCGGTTCTAAAAGTTGCTCATTTTCTACCTTATTTGCACCCTACAGCAGAGCTTTATAAAAAGACAGGTGTATTAACTGTACGTCAATTATTTATAAAAAATGTAGTCCTTCGGCAGCACTCATGCCTCCCTTACAATCCCAGTACGTTCATCAACAAAAGACGGAAGCATACGGTTTGTACCTTACCAAAAGTTAACACAAGTATCGCCCAACGCCACTTTGGCTACCTCGGCGGATATCTGTACAATATGGCTAACAAATTACTATCCATATATGACCTACCCAAAAAGAAATGCCAGGTAGTACTCTTCAATTGGCTTCAAAACCTCGACTACGATGCTACGGAACAATTGCTCTATATCAAGAGATAAACCTTCTACAAACCTCTTTACTCACGCACCCATAAAAACATACGCAAACACACACACACACACACACACACACACACACACACACACACACACACACCATTTAGTCTATTTGCATGTTAAGTTATTTTGTACGTTTTGTTCTCCTCTTTTTATGTCATAACCCGGTCTAAATCATGTACTTTTATCGATTCTTTAAGTGTGGAAGCTCTTGTGACCAAACCAACAAGTCCCGGGTGGGGGCCTGGTGATCCGTCACACAGGACTTTCCTAGTACGGACTCCAGTCTCTCACAAAGGATCATAATATTAAATTTTATACTTATTGTAGCCAACCTATTCTAAGTTATTAACCTTTGTAGAGAGAGAAATAAATGTTTATTATTATTATTATTATTATTATTATTATTATTCATAAATTGTTGTTTCGAGTCTGTGTTCATTGTGTCCGTTAGTTGTATGTTTGTAAAGTCCCTCGCGACACAGGATTTAGTCATAATGCGGGAGTTGTCTTTATAATTATACAAATTTAATAGCTTTCGATGTCAGACACATTGTAATAGGCTCAAATATCTGATACTCAAAAGGTACTTGGCACAGGTTACACATTTAAAACAATAATTTTCATATAACTCACTCTTTCTGGTTTAAAATTTAACGTGTGTTTGCATTGTTCAAATAGGTAACATATTCAAAAGGGCCAATATAAAAATACCCAGACATAACCGACGAGCATGCATGATGACGTTAACGAATATCTAGGAAGCGAAAGAGATGTGTTTGAACCGGAGCATTTGGGTTTCATATTCTCTGCCTACCCCATTGGGAGACAGGCGTGACGACAGATATTCCATTGTTCTAACCAGACAAAGTAAACAAGGACAACTGTGTAGTGTGACCTTCGTATTGCAGGCAAACATATGTGGCTCGCATCACATAGTCCATGTGTATCGGGCATGTGTTTTCCCCATCAAATAACATGACCGCCACGTGTACACTATAGTAAGGTGGTTTGCTACTATCAACTATGTCTAATATCCTATTTTTAGTTCGCAAATACACTCGCTGTGCCCGTAGTTACAGCCGTGGCTCATAGTGTGATGTACTTATTATTAAGAGGAGGGCCTCGATAAATGACAAAACAAATATAAATATTGAAATAGATTCCGTAGATTCTTGAGTTTAAACAAACAAATTTTTTTCTGTTCTTTTTTTAGCATAAAGAATAGTTTTTTTTTTGTATATTCTCTATTGAACTGAAATCGTCTATAAACTATGGTTTGTCGCGTCTAATGCCCCATTTGCAGTCGTCTAAACACGATAATAACCATATTTTTTGTCACCTAATGTCCATTTTTGTGTACCTGCATTGACACTGAGGATAAATTTGCATATTCTTAATTGCTGATACATTGTTTTTGTCGAAAGTTAGTATTTTTAAACAAGTGTTGCTCAGTTTCATTTCAAAAAGGTGTATTACATAAGCGTTTGTTTATTAGAAATATAGCAGTGAAGGTATATTTAGACTTGAATGTTTTAAAATCGATGAGAAATTAATCTATATACAGAGTGTAAAAAGACCCTAAACGAAAACTGAAATCCCATGTTGTGCCAGTCACTACGAAAATTTTTTTCTTCGGCACCATGTCTGGGAAATTACTGGTTCAGGAGATATTGAGGCTCAAAGTTAGTATGGAATTTCATTATTTAGGTACAAAATCGATCTATGACCCCATGAATAAGTAAGTATTTCGAGTATTAGATGCGCGCGCTTTGAATTGCGGTTTAAAAAATGTGAAAACTTAAAAAAAAAGGTCGTTTCCCAGCTATTATTTTTGGTTAGTATGACTTGGCATGATGTCCACAACGAGTAGACTTCGGCTTGGTGATGGGTCTTGTGACAACATTTTTATGTTGTCACAAGACCCATCACCAAAGTGTCCAAAGTAGTAAAATATCCAAAGATTATCTATATTACGTAGCATATTCTACGTAACACGTAGCAGAATACATGCGATTGCGCTTTGTTGGCTACGTACTGCTACGATATGTTTCTACGATAATATTTTTTATTAAACAAGAACAGCTGCTATCAAGACTAACTTATTTAGTCCTTGAATCATCGAAGTAAGTATTTTTAAACAATCACAGCATCTTGAAATGATTGTTTAAATATTAAAATTGCTTTAGCTTAGCTAGCTTCACAGAAGATGAAAATTATTTTCAATGAAGAGTGGGTTATGGGTTGCCATGAATAAATGTCTAATTATTAGTAGTCGTTCCAATCTATCTTCTAAAGCTTTCAGTTATAATTATAGCAGTTCCAACTTGAAGCTATATGCGGTGGAGTATATTAATCTATTAAACTTGCCGAGAACTAGAACAGTTAATCCGAATGGATGAAAGTTATAATTAGTTTTGCTCACTATTCCGACGATGGCGTGATACCTCTAATGACTTTCCATTCATAATTATAGGATTAGAGGATGTTGTGTATCTCTGTTTATATGCAATTTAGGTGTGAGGTATTTAGGGCGATAAATCAAAGATATATTTCACTGTAACAATGTCTATTAGTTTTCCACAATATTATTTATCTACTTTAAAATTGAGCTATTTGAACTTAAAGACTCAAAATACTATGTATTATAAAAGAAATAATATCATGAGGATTGATGGAGCTATTCACATGTGTGTTACTGTTTTACGCAAAAACTATAGAACTATTTTTAATGGAACTTTGTAATATACTTACATCAGAACACCTTATACAAGAATACCTTAGGCCTGAAAAAAGAAGAAAGTACCACTAGTTTTAAAGAATTTATTTATATATCTATCTCTATAAACCTACATATTACATACTACCTTTTGTTGCTATAACCGCCAGCCACGCGGGCAGGGCCGCGGTTAGAAGCTAGTAGATTATATTTATAGGTATAGAGTTCTGAAAGAGATGTGACAGATCAAGGTCTATTGATCTCCCAACTAGGGAAGGGACATCTGACCAGGCTAGGCGATGATATGATTCATTATCATCAGCCCCTTACAGTCCACTGCTGGACTAGGTCTCTCCTTTGAAAGGAGGAATTGGCCAACTATACCAGGCTGGCCAAACGGGTTGGTATAGGGTTTGTATCAAGTTTTCCTTCTCTTACAGTGCTGTTCTCTGCATAATATGCTCCCTCTGTCGGTTCTTACGACACCCATGGGATGATATGGGTGGGTGACATTCCGTATTCTTAATCCGTCACCACACGGAGAATGATATGATTGACGAGTACTAGAAGTTTAACTAGGTGTATAGTTGTATCTTCTAATAGAATCTACCTACAATCGATCTTCATGGTTCTGTCGATGTCTGGTAGATGTCGCCATTGTTCGCGTTTGCGCCATTGTGCAATATTTTATGACATCGACTGTTTATAGCTACCGCATGTATTTCATTCGGCTATTTTAAGACTTGCAGCATCATTTCTAAAATATCTAAAATTGCCTGCCATGCTGACTTGATAAATACTTTGACTTTCACTTAATATGTACTACCCTTAATCATTATAGACTCACGCCTGTATCCCCGAAAGGGCAGGCAGAGGTAATTACACCCACATTTCGCCATGAATTTTTAGGTCCCACGTTATAGGGGGCGAGCCTATTGCCGTTACCAGGCACATCACCAGACTCCGCTCCGGGCTGCTACTGAGTATTCGGAAAAACCCGGTAACACTTTTGCCCGACCCGGGAATCGAACCCGAGACCTCCCAAACCCACGCGCACATTTATGCCGCGAGACCAACGAGGCAGTTAGGCCTTAATCATTAATTACTCTTATAATCTCTCTGTCTCAACTTTTAAACATGACAAAGAGAAGTTGGAAGTCTGAAAAGCCTCGGTGCTTTTCTTACCGAACGAAATGCAACAGTAGAAATACTGCTACTTTAACTCCTTTTTCTATGAGCTTAACTCTACGTCTCTGTTAAAACAAAATATTATCAAAAATATAATTATGATAGTGTATTCAATAAAAAAAACTAAGCAAACAATAACACAATCTTATTTTCACCACAGCAGCTTAAACATGCCGCTTTTGCTGCGAGACAACAGTGAACAAAACGCGATTTTGATTAGAGCGTGAGGCAAAGTAGCTTTTTAATTTTTCAATCTTCAGTGCCACGAATTGACATTGTTCAGCCACAAATTTAAAACATTCGAATTTTACTGTGCTCTGTCTCTTTCACATGCATATAAAAAGTAAGTGAGAAAACAAACCCCTTCGAATTCGAAATTCGATTTTGGAAGTCGATCTCAAAGAAAACACCTACGGCAACGCAAAAAAAAAAGAATAAAGAAATTACTTTTTTATATGTTATTGTTTACATGTTTAATTTATTATTGGATTTTAATAAAAATAAGTCTAATTAATAGTATAAAATTAGTATTTAACCAATACATTTTTATTTAGAATTACAACAATGATACATTTGAAAAATAAACATCAGGGACGCGGTATTAAAATGCGATTTAAAAAAGTAGCGGGAATAAAAATTTCGCTGATGCTGATACAGTAGGTATTAGTAGCGGGAATAAAAATTTCGCTGATGCTGATACAGTAGGTATAGCGTAACGTGTTAAATTTATATAAATATATGAAATAATCTAAAAAGATGAGTGAAACTAGCGATGATGACTGTACTTTAACACCAGAAGAGTTAAATCAACAAGTGATTATGCAGAATTCAATCTATTCCTGTTCATTTCTATGTCTCCTAAGTAATATGTGTTCTCACTGCTGTGGTGAAAAGTTATGTGTGCTACACGAGAGCAAAGTTTTTTGTATCTCGTGCTGTTGAGTCCCTCACCACGCTCAGGATTCTAACTTTGATTCACTCGCTACGCTCGTGAATCAATCATAGAATCCTTCGCTTGCTCGGTACTCAAAATCAGCACTCGAAACAAAAAACAACTTTGCTCTCTTGTTGCACAAATAACTATTTCCTTACATTATTTTTAATAGAAATAAATGAGGTAATGAACGGGGTTACGAATGTTTGGTAGCAGTAACAACTTATTTTTAAACTTTGCATAATATTATCAAAACAAAAAATACTTACTATATTATCAGCTTTCTTACGCTATATATAGTTTGTTAGATAACAACTAAAGTTAGATAATTATACCTACGTCACCCGGATCGATACCGCGATAGTAACGCCTATAGTGTGACTTGTAGCTTGGCGTTCGAAATATTTACCGGCCTTCTTTTTACTTTTGTAACATCGTTGTTACCGGGAAAGTTAAGCACCGATGCAGGTCACAATTTAGATGGGTGATCGTTGCAAATGGTAGGTAGAGCTGTCGGTACTGGTTCTTGTGTTAGGACATAAATAGTTTTGTCACATTGGAGGCCTTTGGACGGTCTAAATATACCACCCAAAGGCATACGTATATTTTTATAGAATAAACTCTGACACCACACTTCATTTGGTATTTAAGAAAAGAAAAAGGAAATCAAGATTGTGAGACATGTTATATTGTTTCAAATGTACTTCGTACAAATAATTTTGTTTTATCTAGTACCTCAATTACACATTTTTTTATAAGCTGACTAGAGGACGCCAGCAGCTACGCCTGCATTTTTTTTAATTTACCCGTTTTGGCCGATCCCGTGGGAATTTCGGGAAATCCCTTCTTAGTGCACCCCTACGGTCCCCAAGGAACATACATGCCAAATTTCAGCTTCCTGCGCCCAATAGTTTCGGCTGCAGCGTGTCTGTCAGTCAGTCAGTAACGCAAGGATTTTATATATTAAGAAGATGTAATTTTAGAACAATGTGACGTTTTTACGATAAGACACGGACGATGGTTGATAAAATACGTAATTTAAAATGAAGTCGCCGATTTATCAAGATTGAGATAGTTTTGTATAAATGAGGGGAAAGTGATTTGTACCAAGATATTACATGCTATTATCTAAATAGGTCCTATATGTACAGTCGAACAACTTCCCGCTAGACCACCATAAGGGCGAGAATCGCTCAGCAAGACATCGTCGCTTCCAATGCGTCCATGCACGTTGAGACTCGTATACAAAACCAGTTTCTAGTGTGCCTCGACTCTATGAGCGAGCCAAGGGATTTTTTCAAACTGGTCCAGCGTCGACTTGTTTGATTGTACCTTTATCGTATATACCTTATGTTAAAGACGTAATCTGGCTGACTCTTCATCGTAGAGCCTGAAATACTGGAGCAACAAATATGAAATTTGGACAGTGGGTTCCACTCATAGCGTAGCGGAAGTGTTCTTTTTTTATTAAAAAAATCAAATTGACTTCACGCTACCTGATGGTAAGCTGACAGTGAAGTCCTATTGTGAAGGCTACCATCCCAAATTCTTATACGTATTCCACCCTTATAGGTTAGAAGGTTGTGCGAAAATCAGCTGCTTTTTAAGCTAAAAATGTGGTGTAGCTTTCTTTTATACAATATTTGGATTCGACCCAACTATCTCTAGCTTTCATAGGTTTTAAATCTTTGAGCAGTAGGAAATACAAAAAGACTATTTTTTATTTTCTGGTATTTCGTGGCAGGTAAAGAAAATAACGTACACGAGCTATTCATCGAAGCATTTTTTCTTCAATCTGCTTGTTTTCACTATAAATATAAAGTGTAAGAGCTTCGTAGTATTTTGCGATTTTATTGCTGTTTTGTTGTTCCATTCGTTCTTATCGCTTTGTGCACGTGAGCATGGTTTAGCGCACTCGTAACCTTTCACCTTTTCCCTTTCTCCTATCATTTGTTTCCAAGCAGTTGTGATCTATCCGGCTAAGCTTTTAATATATATTCTAACACAATACAAAAAAAATATTGATTATACATACTTATCTACTTATTATATTTAATATCGGATGTAATTAATGATTGAATATTAACCAGTAATTGGAATTAACTGGATAATAATATTCAATCTTTAGTTACACGAGTAACCTAAAATGAATAACCGCGTCATCAAACCTTTTGCTTAAAGTGCCAGTACATACCTATACACAATGAAAAACAAATTCTCAATATTCAAATATCGAACAGAAAAAATATTATTGATCACAAACGTGACAAGTGACGTCATAAGTGTTCTGTTTTAAAACACTTTTGTACACAATAAGGAAAAATGCTCGATATTCAAAACAATTACTGGTGATAAACGTGACGTGGCATACATTCAACCACACAGAACGCCGAAAGTGACGCTCAGCATTCTTATCATTAGCGACTGACACGTGAGCGACGGCACGTGTCCACTGACATAATAAACTCATTCACACTACGGTACTGGATGACGTCACTGTTCATAGTTTGGCTCGCACGCGCACTCACGGCATCAGTACACTCATTAGAGAGCTTCAGATTTATACGACCTAGATACTTGCCAAGCTTTGCAATGGATTTCTTTTATGCTTTTGTTTGGATACATTTATTTTGTGTTGTAACTGGTAACTTTGCCCATTTAAAAAAATTTTTGGACGTATGTACATTGTAATTTAATTTATTTAGTTATACTAATCATATACTAATTTAATCGGTTCAGTAGTTTTTTTGTTCAGTAGTTTGTATGTTTCACCGTAGCGCCTACGCTACGGTGAAACATACAAACATACATACATACATTACGTACATACATCCTTATATCCATTCACATACTTACATACATACCTACATACTTACATACATACATAATTACATAGTCGCCGTAGTCAGGTAAAAACTTAAGGTAGTATATGTTCAGGTAATGATTCAGGGCGGTGTTTTAACACATTGGTACAGGCATAATGTTAGAAAGCCCAAAAAAATATGAAACATCCGAAAAATTATCATTTGGCAACAAAAATATAAGAATAGAAAGCTTAGTAAACAAACCTTTCTAGATTGAGCAAAATATCACCTTTGTGATCTTTTTGATAAATTACCATTTGCTTTGTAGGTACTTCTTTACGCCTAGTAACGATGTTTTTCTTATTCTGAGAATTTGCTACTTCCTTCGAAAAATATAATTATAGAAACACGTGAGCTATAAGTCGATCAATCTCGGATTCTGCAAATTCGGATTAACGAAGAATTCATCTTAAGTCATAAATAATAAATACAAAACAAAACCCGTCTTAAGTTTTCCCAGAATACTTTTCCTTAATGCTAACAACAGCTAGAAACAGCAATAGCTGTTTCTAGCTGTTTGTCTATTTCTTTTTTATATTTTTCAAGATTGCTTTTGTCTTGTATGTGAAAGGCATTTTACCAATCAAGTTTTACCACAGTCTATCACAGGTTAAGTGTGTTTAGGTCTCACGCAGTGGACACAAAAAAGAACCATATTCGGCACAACAATTAGTTATTAACACGAAGTTTTGTTTCACATTGAAGTCGAATCTGCAAGACTCTTAATCACAGACAATCTGCGCAATGTGTCGTCGAGGCGATCTAGTGGTCGGTCGGCTCGACACACATGGTCAAGCGGAAGACTACTTCCGCTTGACCATGTGTGTTGTGTGCACCAGACGTTAGCCACTCTTTTTTTTTTCGTCGCTGTGGAAATGCATTTACGCACGTTTGTGGGATTCGACGGCTGGAGTGCAATGCCGTAATACCCACTAAAACCACAGCGCACTCTTCAACGCCATTTTGCCAGGGGGTCGCGTTAGCGTTCTACCCTGACACCCTGGCGGATAGCCCGAAGGCCACAACCTCCTTGGCGGCGGATGGATGTGTTGGGCTCCGCCGCCAAAACACCCAGCGGCCGAAGAGGATAGGGAGGACGGCAACCTGACAACACCGCATCTCCTCTTCCTCCGCGGCCCCACCGCGACGCAACAATGGTGCGCCCCCATTTGGTCGCGGGAGATTGGGCGCGCGGCAACGCAACGCCGACACGCCTCTCCTCCAGCGACCGCGCCCGACTGTGAGGGACAGACAGAACTAAAAGTAAAAAAAAAAGTCCCCTGCACCCGCACCTTTGGACGCATCCTGCGCAGGTGGTCCCTCCTTAAGCCCACGCGGAGCGTCCACTCCCGGGATCTCTCTTAGCTTCACCGCGAGTGTCCAGACAAGGTAGAGACACCACGACAAGGTAGAGATCCCACGGGGGGGAGACGTTACTCACTGCCACAGCAACAAAAACACAATTAAAAGCTCCTACAAAGCATAAATGCTTGGAGCATTGTTTTATTGTTATATATTTTTTTTACATGACATATATTGACATTACTCTTGTGGGGGCAAAAGAGTGTGAAGTAAGCCATTTCTAATGGTTCAGAAGATTTAAGGGAACAGAAAAACCAACATAAATACAGGTCAAAATAATAACAAACATTAATAGCACTCACACGGTACGTGCATTTCCATTAGAAATGAAATTGGAACATTCGGTTTATTCCTGTCTACCCTGGGAATTATTTATAAACGTCAGTCTGTTGGGGTCAATGAGCTCGAGTAATATTCAACGATGTAGAAGTGGGTCATTGTTGTTTTGAGCCAATTTATCCGTGAACATTCTTACTAACAATATTGCACACAATAACTAAAGAAAATTCCTTGTAATTATAGACTGCATAACTCGCGGTGCATAACAATAAATAGCAGCTTATTTCCTTAATTAAAATTGATTCAACGTCCCAGTGTAAGTAGAAATTATTTAAAGATATATGTGTATAGGTCAGGGAAGGCCAGACAGAAACAGTAGGTGGGTATGACATTTAGTGACATGAGCAAATTCTCCAAACATTGAGTATTGACACTTGATTAAATTCAAATGAATTAACAGCGGTTGATGAAGAATTTAGGCACTCTAGCATCAATAATTACTTTATTTTCGAATGTCCTTTGACGATGCAAAGTGTCCGTGTATGCTGATCTATCGTGTTCCAGAAAATCTCAAAATCCGTTTTCACGTTACGCTCTTCCAACAACGTTTTTGGCTTATAAATGTGTTGTGCCTACTACAACTTATGTGTAAAGAGCTTGTAATCACATAAAGTTATTATATATAATGCTTATCAAACAGGCATGTAATAAAAATAACAATTTAAATTCCGAATCTCCGTCTTGAAATGCGGTCAAATGCACATCGACCTCCAGCAAGCACGCTCGTTCTGCCGGATCTTCGTTTAACTATAACAAAAAAGAAGCGTGACCATTTTTTATCACAACAATGCATAGTCAACTCCGCTGAGCCTCCGATTTTGTCAATGCCATAAGATAAAATATAATTTAAGGGTTTCATATAAAAGCCTTCCAGTGTCGTTACTTCAATTGTTATTTTGTTGACTTCAAATAAAATATATAAACCAGTTTATTTGAAAACACGGATTTAAAATGGTAGCGCTAAGCATCACCTCTCTTTGCACACGAGTACTGATATGTATTCAGGCGTATACTGCAGAATTATTAATTATCCGATTTGAAATGTGCCGCACTTTTATTATGTGCTCGGTCCTCCCCAAATAGTAGTCTGTACGAGTATGTCGGTATTTTTCACGCGAAGTAGGGCACTGAACTTTCATTACGACTTTTCGGTATTTCCAGTTGACCTAGATTTTCTATCTGTATAGAACTAGATAATTTGATGTGCCGCAACTTGTTTTCTTTCACATTTTGCAAAATTTAGTTACGTTTTCAAGATAGGTCTAAGAATTAATAAACATTGTGTTATTGTGTATAGTAAATTAACAATTTCTTAAAAAAAAATTTTAAGCAGATACTAGACGATGCACATTTTTTTTAAATTAACTCTTTAGATATTAACTGCCTAATCCTGTGAAATTTTGCAAATTCTTCCTTAGTGTACTCCGACGCTTCCCAAGGAAGATATTATAGGCCTAAAATATTGCATGTCTTTGGGCCTGTTAGTTCGACCGTGCTTCGTATGTCAATCAGTAACGCAAGAATTAGATAGCTAGACGTCCAAACGCGTATGATGGTATCTCCTATAGGTATACACAATACAGCCTTTATAAGCCGCTATCCTGTACTGCAGGACAATCTGCAAATCGGCCTTTCTCAATTTGACTGTTGGCGTGGTGATTTACATATAAGCGGCCGTCTCGCTTTTAGACACTGTGACACGACACGAGTGTTGTTGGTTCAGTTCCCATCCCACACAAGACGACACTTTGTGCCATCCGCAAAGAAGAACAATTTCTCAATTACACAATTATTGTGACAATTGTGTGATTGAGAAATTGTTGTTTAATTATAATACCCGCTGCCTTTTTTTAATAAGGCCTACCCGACACAGAATTTATTCCTAGTGCAGCGTTATAGGTATAAAAAAATATACCAGTGCTTTTCAATGTGTCCAAAAACAAATGTACCTAATATTGTTAACAACACGTGTTCCTGTACACGCGGCATATTAAGAACGTCAGTGTCGGATCGCTATTTTGAATACTTGTTTTTATACGCGTATGTACTACATGACATCACGTGTATTGTGTACAGAGCGTTGGCAGGCAAAACGATGGTCTACTAAAGTTAAAAAATATAAATAAAAAAATTAATATTTTTATTTGACCTTTTCCCGTGCCGATTTCAAACCGGGCTTTCTCCTGAAAGCATAGTATTCTTCGAAAGTGTTTAGGAAACATATATTTCAGGCTAAAATTGCATTACGCTATGATTATGTGTTTAGGCTATTCTGAATTTCCTAAATTGCAAAGCATTTTTGCAATTTAGGAAATATATGCTGCATAGTTTTTACAAATAGATTGTTTATCTTCCATGCTGCCGACTTAAAATGTATCTTTATTATCGTAAGGAAAGATTACTTAAGGCAATAGGTACCTACTAAAAGGACAGCTTTTTTTATCTGTACAAGTTCAATAGCTTTCTCCGTGCCCACTGTTTTGCAAAAAGGGTTTTTAAAAGACTACTCCCGCAGTAGGACTTAATCCTGTGTCGCGGGGGACTTTACAAACATACAACTAACGGACACAATGAACACCCAAACTCGAAGCAATAATTTGTGAATTATATAAAGTGTTGCCTCGTGTGGGGATCGAACCCACAACACTCGGCGCAGTGTCAAGCGGCGAGGCGCGCTTAAACCACTACACCAACCGTGCAGTCCAAGTATAATATATTATACTATAATAGTCACTTAGCTACTCTTCACACAATGAACTATATGTATAAAGGTACATGTAATGTCATTTCACGTGTCTTGTTCAATGCATACTTGACGCCCATCAAATAGAGTGGGTTCATTCAATTGACCTTCTTGATTTAATGCGTACATTATGCTGCGTAATATCGGTCACTGCGTCTGTTATTCGAGGTTATTATGACATGTGCCTCATTAAGCGAGCTTACTTAAATAATAACCTGGAATAATGAATGACATAACTGTATAGCAAAGCACCCATAGATGTTTAGATAAGACATGCATTGACGTCCAGTTTGTGAGGTAGGTACATCATTAGATGCGATATCGAAAAATATCAGTTGGAGTTAATTTTTCGTAATGTCATATTTATATTCATAATCATCACATACTGAGCTGATAGAAATCCACCGCTGGACATAGGCCTCCCCACATAGAACGATCTTGGAAAATGTTCAGTCCACTTCTGTAGCAACTGCCGGTGCGCCGCCAGTTCAGAACCTTTCTCCTCCAACGCCCATCGGTTATGTAAGCTATATGCCCTGCTCACTGCCAAATGAGCTTAGCTTTTCGGATATCTATGTTGACTCTGGTAAACTTGCAGATCTGACAAGTAAAGCTACTTTTTTTTATAGACTCACGCCTGTATCCCCGAAGATGTAGGCAGAGGTGTGATATTACACCCACATTTCCCCATGTTTTTTTTAGGTCCAACGTAAAGGGGTAGGGGGCGAGCCCATTGCCGTTACCGGGCACATCACCAGTCTCCGTGCTGTTACTGAGAATTCAGAAAAACCAGTAAAACTTTTGCCCGAGCCGGGAATCAAACCCGGGACCTCCGATCAGCAGTCGCATACGCTATTGACTGGACCACGGAGGCAGAGTAAAGCAACTTAGGTCGAAATAAATCATTATAATTTGAAAAATTATTTTTGCCTATAAATATGTGTATAAAATATTTTCAAGTAAGTAGCAGCGTTATTTTGAACAAAGTGGAGCAAAGTAATGGCAAAATAAAAAAATGCGGTTATTCAACAGGCAAACTTGTCATAGCAACAGAACTATAAATAGCTGAAAATTCTCATAGCAACAAAAAACAGAACATCAAAAAGTCTATCGATAGCCTTCTATGTAGGTATATAATTAGACGGTGAATATTCACGTAAGGTGTTGCTGACGTCAGAGCGGTGACAGTGCGCGCACGCACGTGACCGATCACGTGTCCACGCTATTGTTTAACTTTCACGCGATCGTTAGAGCTATCATTTTACTGTAACTTGTCTTTGTGAACACGAATAATATTATTGAAATGAAGAAATGATACACCTTTGCTTTTATTAATTTGTTGGTACCTATTGGTATAATAAATTCTAACTAAAACTATTGGGCGCAAGTTTGGCATGTGGGTACCGTAGGGGTCCACTAAGAAGGTATTTTCTGAAATTACCACGGAATTGGGCAGATAGAGGTATTTTTTAAATTGTGTGGGTATAGCTGAAGATATCCTCTAGTTGTCTATTTATTTGTATTGTAGCGCTCACAGTCGGACTAGACTTGTCTTTCGTAACAGAATGACAAAGTGAAACAAACTCGCAGAGGTTGACGTTTGGATGGATCACCGTTCGTTGTGGTACTAACGTGCCTGGCAGGATAGCACTCTATATCGTGATTCGGAGATTTGCAGAGGACGCTTGCCACTTGCCAGCGTAGTAGGTACAGTTGGCCAGTTGGCCTATGTCCAGCTGCGGACTGCGAAAGTATGCTGACGGCTGTATGATGTTCAGTTACTATCTGTTTAAGGATAAGATGACCCGTGACCGAGTGTGAGTCGACTCTGGATATTATTTACTAGATGAGCCCGCGCTTACTGACTGCACGGTTGGCGTAGTGGTTTAAGCGGCCGCCTCGCCGCTTGACACTGCGCCGAGTGTCGTGGGTTCGATTCCCACACGAGACAACACTTTGTGTGACCCATAAATTGTTGTTTCGAGTCTGGGTGTTCATTGTGTCCGTTAGTTGTATGTTTGTAAAGTCACCCGCGACACAGGATTTATTCCTAGTGCGGGAGTTGTCTTTTAAAAAAGGAAAGGAAAGGAAAAGGCTTACACCCGCGTCATTTAAGTCTACTGCTCCGCTCCCGTGGCTCATATCGTGATGTTATATTATATAGCCTATAGCCCTCCTCGATAAATGGGCTATCTAACGCTGAAAGAATTAGCAAAAAGCAAAAAAACAAACTCTTCAGCTTTATATAATAGTTTTAGTAGCCTATCAACTCATTTATGCTTTTGGTCTTGGCTACCCTGTCCACTAAGCTGGTCCTGTGTCTGGGTAGAGCTGCTACACAAGCAACGAGTTATTTTCGACAGCGATTACAATGAGACGCGTTGTTGCCATTCAATTATCACCTTATCCGTGTCTAGGCGTGGGCTGTCATTGTAATAAAGATAAAACAAAAACTCTATAGCACGTAGGTATGTCGACTTCATTTAACAAAAAATACTAAATTTAAATACTAATAAGTATTTTGATGTCCTTTTCATTAGCTAAAACAATAGTAAATACAAAATCTTATGTACCTAACATTTTTATGGTACCTAGTTAGCTTCTGTGGTTTGGGCGCTGCGATGTCATGTCAGTGACTTCTACCGTTGGAGGAAAGGTTTCATGCTAGTCAAGAGTTGTCTGTCATCATAGCTGCTCGTCTCATATGGAGGATGACCATAGGTAGGTATATCACTATACTTGGTCTACGAAGGACATTATAACCGGAATGTTTTCAGTATATTGCTCAAGACTGTCATTTACTGACATTACGAAATGTGTAATCTCTTATTGTTTCACGAAAAAGATCACAAATCCGCTTTAAATAGTTTTTTTGTAGTAAAAATAAATGATTCAATGATCTCCTTTTTTGGTATTGTTTAATGAGTTGAACAAAATCTCGTAAACTAACCTGTTAGAATTGTAGGCTCCAAATCTCGGACACTATAAATTAATAAATTACCTATAGAATTGTTTTGTATTTTGTCTACAAAATTATAATTAAAAGACAAGAATAGTTTCGACAATTGGTAACAAATACATTACCAATGATACTTTAAATACCTACACAATGTTAAGGATTTTTTCGTGAGGGTGTGTGGCTTACAGTGGTGTCGGTTTTTTTGACCGCTTAAAGGCTTCCCACATGGCCTAACGATTATTAGCCTGTGACTAGAACCAGGACCAGCACATTTACGAACTATACGTGCCCTCCGAAGCACGGTAGCGCTCTGATGTATATGCCACACACGATAATCCATCCAAGCGGCAACCTGCGTCAGGGTTGCTTAACTTTGCCGACCTCTTACGAACGGCAAGCCAAGTCTCGATACGAGCGCTTGAAAAATATTGTATGTATGTAAGAGGAAACGATGTCAAGTTTTTCTGTCTCTTAGCAAATCGGTAATTATATTATTTGCTTCGTGTAGTATCCTTAGTATTCCTTAGTCGCCAACTGGGACAGCCACGCAATGAAATAGGTATAGTCCCAGTAGTTATGGATTAGGAATACAAGTGACCCCACTTGTATTCCTAATCCATAACTACTGGGACATGGCTACCTGTTTGATAAGTTTGATAACAAAGTAAAATAAAATTGTCAAAATCACTTCTCTCACGATAAGATAACGGAATCTTGAAATTCTTTGGCTAGGCCGTACGTATCGAATGCAATTCGAGTGAAATTTGGACTAGATCCCCCGATCACTAAACGCCAATGGTGTATTGATAGAAATGTTGATTTGTCTATTGTTTAAACATAAAAGGTACTTAGCATAACATAACATAACTTCACACCTTTTATCTCCGAAGGGGTAGGCAGAGGTGTATTATACACCCACTTTTCGCCAGTTATGTTTCGGAGTAGGGGTCGCCTCCTACTATCTACTACCCCCAATTGCCATCTACCGAGCACATTATTAGGCGAGCGATAATTAACATTTTTAATACACACAACTTCGAAAAGTCTGAGGTGTGTGCTTGGGGCACCTGGGGATCGAACCCGAGACCATCGACTCGGTAGTCCGTTACGTACACCACTGGGCAATCGCCGCATATCGGTACTTAGTGAGCAAATTAACTTCTCTGTTTACTTACATTATAACGCAGTATTTTAACTTCATATAAACGGCACGCATTCAGTACCGAGTTTGCATTCCGTTAAATTCTAGGTATGTAGTTATCTACATACCGTGCATAAACTTCCAAAAGAATATAGCAAGCATTGTCTACCTAGTCATTCTTGGTCACTATCTTTTACTCGTTTAAGTAGCTGCATAATATACCTATTTGTTTGTTAAAATACGCTCCGAATACACCAGTTTAGGAGTATCTACTATAATTTAAAGTGTATGTGCAAGCGTGGTCGCAAACGTGACTAGCTACTAGGTATCTACAGCGATAAATTTGGTGCGGGAAGCGCGTGTTTTACCTCATGTGAAAGAATACTATGTGCTTATCAGTGTGACCAAGCAAAAAACAAGAATTGATTGAACTGTAAAAAAACTAATCAAAGTTTTTTGGTTGACGAATAAATTTACACGTTTTTATTGTAGGCACGTTAGTGACTCCAAATTTCGATCAATCAAAGATTTTTTTAACTCTGTCACGTGTTTCTTATAGACTAATCATAGGTTTTCAATAAATAAGGAGGTCTTGTATTGTGTCATTAATTAAGAGGCCTCGTGAATCTATAATCGTATGCTTATTGTAGGCTAGTTGACAAAAAATATTATAAGTCCGTCCTTTAGATTATTCAAAAATAAGCGATACGTATTTTTTTATTTGTAAATTAAACCAAAAATGACCAAGATATAGCTCATTAAAGTTACGTATAACGTCACACCGTGCTACATTTCTTCGCACTAGATGACGTCACACGTAACTTTAATGGGCTATATCTTTGTTATTTTTTATTTAATCGAAAAAAGAAAAATACGTGTCCAATATTTTTTTTATAATCTAAAATACGGACTAAATAAAATGTAATTATTTTGACCCTGGAAACTACCCTATTGTATAAGTATTTTCTTTTTACTTCAAGTAATTAATACTACGTTGACAAGTGTATTACGACCAGCGTGACATTGTACAACCTCTGATTGTAAACTTGTCTAGACAAAGAGTTGGAACGTCAAGTGTTCAAAAAAATATCTGCGAACTGCTAACCTCTATGCTCGTTCCGCGCTGTCAGTATCGATTCTGACATTGTGGCGTGAGTACGTGATCTGTGCTATCAACAATATGACGAGTTGTGCTATTACCGTGTGTAGGAATTACAAAGGACGATTGAAAACAACTAAATTAGTTACCTATCATCGGTGAGTACATTTTAAATAACTATAAACTAAAGAAATAACTAAATTGTTTAAATATGACGCAAGCTGACGCCATGTTACCGGTGTTGCCAGTTATTGGTTTAAACATTTCCCATGTAAGCTATAGCTAAATATTGGCAGTAAAAATATTTCACAAGGATTCTACTATACATATTATTGTAAAATTATATTTATTTTGAGTTTCTTAGAGTGTTGGATACGAAATATGAAATAAGTGTCAATTTTGACATGTATGGTAAGAGATATTGGGTCGGGTTTCGAAACGCGTTGCCCGAATTTGAGGGTATTGGTGGTGTAGGCTATTGGTGGTGTAGGGGGCTTAAGGGAGTTAGTTTTAAACCCCTATAAGTAATTTTGGTTGCCGTATTTTTAAACAATTTCCAAAAATTCTTCATTCAAATATGCAAAACGGAACGTAATTTTAGGTTTTATGTGAAAGTAACTAAATAGGTTGTGTTAGATTCTCTTTTGACCCTTAACCCGAAAATAGGAGCCGTCAACCTTAGTTCATTAAACTAGTCAAACTAGTGGAATCAATAAAAGCGATATTTAGGTTTTATGTGAAAAACGTGAAACGAAACGCAACCGCCATCTTGTATGAATTATATTGACAGCTAATGTCAAATTTGTGCGTCATTGCCATAGAGATATTAAGAATAGAGTGGCAGAGTGGGGCCTATTCGTGTCCGCCGGTGGGAGAGAGAACGCAACATTAAAGGCCCCCTGCATCTCTCTCTAACAATACATGCACAACATCAACATTGCGCAATGGCGTGCTACCTGTAACTATTATTTATATCAGTTTATCAGTAATCAATAGTTTTAGTACTGTTAGAGAGAGATGCAGGGGGCCTTTAACCTGTAGCGGTCTCTCTCGCACCGACGGACACGACACAGTATTGAGTTAGGTACTGTTCTGCCACTCTATCCTTTATATCTCTATGGTCATTGCTTTCGAGTAGACCTACCTAGGGTTAGGTGCGACTGTAATAAGTAACTAAATAGGTTATGTTAGGTTCTCTTTTGACCCTTAATCCGAAAAAAAAATATTAAAGAAAAACGAAAAACCCGACTGCGTAAAAAATAATTAAAGTAATACGTGACAAAAATAACTTAAATAAAAACTAAAAAGAAAGAAACAAGGCTAGTAGTTTAGAATTCTAATGCAGAACAGAACGACTCACAGTCGGGGCCCATTCAAATTTTGCTAATCAAATGTTTCCAAGGGGCCCCGACTGTGAGTCGTTCTGTTCTGCATTAGAATTCTAAACTACTAGCCTTGTTTCTTTCTTTTTAGTTTTTATTTAAGTTATTTTTGTCACGTATTTTTTTAAATTATTTTTTACGCAGTCGGGTTTTTTGTTTTTCTTTAATATTTTTTTTATTTTATACTTTTTAGTTACTCACTGCTTTTTTGTTTTTTTATCGTTTATACTTGAAGTAAAAACTTAAATCAATAAGTAACAACATTAGCGAGAATGATTCTTTTGTTAAACAACTTTAAATCGTTATATATCCTAAACTATTATTTTAAATGAAAAATGATAAAAGGAACCTAAAGATGATTATAAAATACCTATTCAACGACACACCACATGACATAGTTCATCGACATTTATTTTTTTCATTTTGACAATATGGCGTCTGGTTGACGCTGTGGTGAATTTTGATAACTGTCATGTCTTTAGTGACACTCGCAAGGTTAAGACGAATCGATTGACGTAAGAATCATCAAAATCGGCCTACGCATTTGGTCTCTAGAGCGCCACATAGAAACAAACATACATACATACATACATATATACATACATACATACATAGACTGATAAACACATTACCCTCCTTTGCGTCGCGCAGTCGGGTAAAAATAGGAGCCCTGCGAAGCAGGGCTCCGTTAAGATTTAGGGGAATTATCAATGGTTCATTTTACTATGATACTCGTAGTACTCGGGTCGGTCATAGTATTAGTATTGCATTTACCAATTATCACGTATTTTTGTGGACAGTTTTGGGACTTAGTGTTTTTATTTTTTAACTACATAAATATGATTAGTTAAAGATACTTATTGCTGTGTTAATTTTTTTGTACTAATAAAAAAATAGCGGTGTATATCTTACCTATTAATTAAAATTTTATAAAAAATAAAACAAATTATTTGTAAATACTTACTTGAAATTCAGAATGTATTTTTTTACCCTCATCTTAGAGAAAATGTTCAAAAACTGGTATCACCGCTGACGGCGCCCAAGCACTCTTACGTAGTATTTGTATACTCTTTGCCAAGCACTAATGTGCTTGCGCGAACCATGCCTTAGTTACGCATGCATGTGTGTGTAAATACGCACACAACGATTTCTTAACTTGGGCCTTTGTTTTTGCTGCGATGGAAGCGCGACCCTCCATCTAGATTTTGACAAGTATAATCAAAGAGTACAACTTGAGTACATCCTTGAGTACAGTACTAAGTACTATGTCACGCTGGTCAGACGACGACGAAAGATACTATTTATTTTGTATATTTTCTTTGGTCGTCTATTACGGAAATCCACGGAATAATGACACCTTGTATTTATATATACTGATGATATCGCGCTGCGGATGCGGACAGGGGACGCTTGGTGCGGCGTGTGAATGCGTGGAAGGAGTCGCTTGAGAACGGCGGTCTGAAAATAAACGTGGCGAAGATCGAGTACTTGGCCTGCAACAGTACGGATCCCAACGTCATTTCGCATAGGCGGAGACATTGCCGAGCGAAAGGACCTGGTCTAGTACCTGGGATCAGTACTCCACGCGTCTGGTGACATCGATTGCGACGTCAAGGCACGCATTTCGGCAACCTGGGCTAAATGGTGGTGTCATTTGTGACCTCCAAAATGCCGGTTAAGCTGAAGGGACAGGTCTGTAAATCCATAATTAGGCCTGTCCTGTTATATGGCAATGAGACGTGGTCTGTACTTGAGCGACTAAAGCAGAGTCTGCGTGTCACGGAGCTGAACATGCGCTGGATGTGTGGAGTCACGCGGAAGGACCACATTAGGAACGCCCGCATCCGGGGTAGCCTTCATGTCCGTGACATTGCTGACAAACTGCAAGAGTGTCGGCTACGCTGGCGTGGCCACGACGTAAGAACGTCAACCGGCATCTTACGTGGCTAACAAATGTCTTGCTATGCTACCACTAGATCCCGGTAAACGGGGAAGGCCAAAGAAATGCTGGCTTGACGTCGTAAGGGATGATATGCGTGCCAATCATCTAACCACCAGGAAGCTGAAGACCGTGCGTAGTGGAGGAAACACAGCCGAATATGATGATGAGGCAAGTTTGCCATAAAAACGAAACAAAATAGAGCCGCACATGTTTTTAAGCCAATGACCTGTAACAATACTGGTATAAATGAGTTTTCCACATAACGTTACGAAAAAGATAGTAGGTACTTACAAATTTAGTACTCACTAGATTCTGTATGCGACTCCGCCCGCGTTTCGTTTATTGCAACCAAAGGTAGCCTATATGTTGTTCTGATGTACAAGTCTTATTACCGTAAAGTTTGGTCAAATTCCTTTCAGTCATTTTTGTGTGGACAAAAAATATCCATGCTTCCTCAAAAACATTCGCATTTATAGCAGTAGCAGGATTTCAAAACCTTTTTACCTTAAGTAAGTACAACTTTGGCAAAGTTACACAAAAAAAAACAGACATCGAGGCATGTCAATGAATCTTTGGACCCAGATATAAAAGTATGGAAGTAAGTGCGTTCAATCAAAATCATTTTCGTATGTGTTTGGAGTTCATTACGCCAATACACGTGTTTTGACTAGCGTATGGTAAAAGTCAATGACAGATTTGAGAATCATCGTATGTATCGCGTATGCTTTCTACTCTGTAGTGACTACACGGATGGGGTAGTGGTTTGAGCTGTCGTGTCGCCATTTAGCCTAGGAGGCCCCGTCTAAGCTATTAGATCCATGGATCTCATCGCAAATCTCCCCTAGCGTCCACTATTGACCTACTTATCGCCGGGCGCGCTTTTTATCGGCAAATGAAGTGTCCAAATTGGCCTCACTGTTCCGCTTTCGAGTGTCATGGGTAATAGACAAACCTTGTTTGTTTCGAGTCTCTGTGCACTCAGTGGATCGAATATTTGTAAAGCGTCGCATGACATAGAGTTTATTACCACATCGGATGCTGTCTTTATAAAAGAGTACTCGGCATTCATACAGTACTAGATCGATGAATTTCGTTGAAAGCCAATATATTCAATAACTACTTCTATAGTAACGATGTGATAATAAGAATTCCGTTTAAAATCGCATTATTATTTGGATGTTGAAGTTATTAGGTGGCATTTAAATCATTAAATATTAGGTAATTTAAGATATTTTTTATCTATTTGGCATGCGCGCACGGTTTTCGCTGTTGTCAACAAATGTTTTCATTTGATTTTTGGTCTATAAATTGATATTGCAGGTTCTAGCTAGAGTTTCTGTTTCATTTCATTTATTTATTTATGGCGATCACATATCATACATACATATGCTCACGCCTTTTTCCCGTCGGGGTAGGCAGAGACAAAAGAAACGCCACTTGCTTCTATCCTTGCAAACCTCACGTGCTTCCTCTACATTCATTATTCTTTTCATACATGCTCGCCGCGGCGGTTGCGGGTGCTTCGGACTTTTCCGTTTTTCAAGACGTCCCCAATTTGGTCCACGAACGTCTTACGAGGTCTGCCGCAACCGGCTTGCCCACACACCTCTGCCATATATATTTGATTCGTCAATCTTTCTTCACTCATTCTCTCCATGTGTCCAAACCATTTCAGCATTCCTTTCTCAATCCTTGTCACGACATCTTCTTTCAGGCCACATCGCTCTCGTATTACTGCTTTCGGAATTCTATCAATCAGTCTCACCCCACACATACTACGCAGTGATCGCATCTCAACTGCGTTAATTCTGCTTTCATGCTTTTTCTGCCATACCCAACACTCACTTCCATACATCAAGGTGGGCACCAGTTCTCCATTATGAACCGCCAGTCGCGCCTTTTTTGGCACGGTTTGGCCGTTC
Organism: Euclidia mi; assembly: GCA_944739405.2. Classification (NCBI taxonomy): domain Eukaryota; kingdom Metazoa; phylum Arthropoda; class Insecta; order Lepidoptera; family Erebidae; genus Euclidia; species Euclidia mi. Next base: position 35,522,360 of record OX123204.2, read on the forward strand.
ATAAAGGCATGCAGCGCTCCATTCACACTGTTCCCCCCAGTCACTCTCCTTTCAATATCACCTTCACATCTTCCATCTCTTGTAAACATGCTTACCAAATATACAAATATTTCAACTTGTCCCACATTTTCATCTTCAATCGTAATATTACACTCGGATCAATATCAAATAATATATTATGAAACATCATTGCTAAACCATTAAAGATGGATTTTGATGAAATTAACCATGGAGATAGCTGAAGACCCAAGGTGAAACATAGGCTCCATTTTTAGGTTTCAACATGAACTTTATATCAAAATGCCCCGTGGGCGAAACAGCGACCATAAGCTAGTCAACAGAGTAAATAAAAAATTACGTCAAATACCTTCCGTCGAGCGTCACATCGTGCGGAACGGGCCGAGAATATTATCCGCGCTGTCACATAACTGTGTTTCAGTTTGCTGTATCGTGCCAACCGAATACTAAGATCGATAGTTCAGCCGCTAAAGGTTCGGCGCGGCATTTTTTAGCAAGTGTGTCGATACGCTTAGCTAAGGTATGCTAAAGTTGCTAAACCTTGCATATCAACCTAACAGTGCGATGACTCCATGATTCACTTCAAACTACGTCACTTTCTTAGTCACATACATGTATAGGTACTACATACAATTTTAGTGACAAGAGCCATTACGTTGTGGTCGTTGTACTGTAAAGCATTACGAGGGGACAGTCTTCTAGTCAACGGCTAGTGTATGTACTAGACCAAAATAGGTAAAATACATAACGTTACATTTCAGACATGGCGGTCACTTTTTTTATTTTAGGCAGGCTAATCCAGGTGGTGTCATGCATATGTCAAACGAAAGTACCTAGTTCTCGTCACTACACCCCTCACAAAGGGTGGCTTAATTAAAAAAATACTGCGGTGGTTATAGTGAGTAAGTCTGTAGACTTCTAGGGAAGTCTCACATTCCCCGTTGACTGAGCCCCTAATTCCGTGGATGAAACCTTGCAAAAGAGTTACCACGGGCATACCAAATAAATGAAATATAATAAACTTATAAACAACTATTTAATAATTATCAATTTATGGCTAATAAACCCATCCATTCTCTGCACAGACAAGACATAATAATATGCATCATTCTTCTATCCTGTCTGTGCAAAGAAGATCTAGAAGCATAGGTACATTACGTAGCAATTGTATTGGATTATATCGTGTTTGTAACCATAATGTAATGATATTTTGTCATTGAACACGTCACATGCTAAAACAGGATGCGTCAGGCCATTTACCAGTTGAACGACTTCATGTTCCTACAAGAGTATAAATACGATAATATCAGAGCTATTTTGGGGATAGCAGAGATTATTTCTTAGAAGAGATTAAAGCAGTATTCCATTCCTGTTTTTCTGCAGTGGCATTCTTCTAGGAATTACTTGGACTATAAACCACATTCCTGACGCAAACTAGCGTAGCTAAAAATAACTTTTTTTTAAACTGTACTTAGGCATGTTTTAGCCGTTTCTTTGTTTAATAAATATTTGTAGTGTAAAGCATTATTTTTGTCAAGGTTACGAAACAACTACGAAACAATCAATCTATCATAATAAAGTGAATGTTGTATTAAGAAGAAGATACTAAGAAGATATTTTTACTAACATGGGTGAAATTATTATATTCATCATCTCAGCCCAAAGACCTTCACTGCAGAACTCTATTACTTATTCTTCTACGTCCTGTCCTGTTCCCATGACCCTGGTTTGTCGTCGGCGCAGAATGCTGTTGATGAAATTTATCTTCCGTTCTCCTCTATCAGACGTCATCTCAACATTCCCTACATTTTCATTCTAATCATCATTTACATTTACATAATACATCCATATTTTCTTTTGGTTACCATCTTGCTTTATGTCCCACTAATAGAGTATTTTATTAAACGGTTTTATTTAGCTCGCCCCGTTTGTTTTCTTTATTATTCTTGGGTCAAATTTAGTAATTCAAATTTCACCCACTTCCTGTCAACCGATTAATCTGAAATTTTGTATACACTTTGGATTTTGGTGACAATACAATTATGTTTATTCATTATCATTATAAATTCAAGATGGCCGCCGCTACAAAATGGCGGATAATTTATGTTTTATTAATCCCATCAATATGGGTATCAAATGAAAGGGCTCAACAAGCAGAATACAATACTTATACTATAAAAAATTGAAATCCAAGATGGCGGCCGCTACAAAATGGCGGATAACGTAGGTTTTATCAATCCCATCAATATGGGTATCAAATGAAAGGGCTCAACAAGCAAAATACAATATACTATAAAAAATTGAAATACAAGATGGCGGCCGCTACAAAATGGCGGATAACGTAGGTTTTATCGATCCCATCAATATGGGTATCAAATGAAAGTGCTCAACCAGTATAATACAATGTACTATATAAAATTAAAATCCAAGATGGCGGCCTCTACAAAATGGTGGATAACTTAGGTTTTATCAATCCCATCAACATGGGTATCAAATGAAAGGTCTCAACAAGTAGAATACAATTTACTATGCAAAATTGAAATCTAAGATGGCCGCCGCTACCAAATGGCTGATAACAATTTTTTATCAATCCCACCAATATGGGTACCAAATAAAAGGGCTTGACAAGAAGAATACAGTGCACTATACAACCTCAATATTTAAGATGGGCGCAGCCACCAAATGGCGTATAATAATAAGATTTAAATTTAGAAATTGAATCTGTAATTTAGGTATCTGATTAATCCAGCCTGAATCCACCACCCAAGTCAAGATTTTGTATCGTGTTGAGGACTGTGTGGCGTTAGGGTGGCTAAAAATGATACGTCGTTAGCGGTACACCACCCAAGTTAAGGTGAAAGGTTAAAACGCGCCGAGAACTGTATGGCATTAGGGTGGATAAAAATGATATGTCGTTAGCGTTTTCCCCTCAAGACTCAGGCGCATCTTGTTGTACATAGCCTTGCCCCTTTATTGGACCTCTGGGGGAGTCGACCGTTTAAATGTCCATTACTCGTGGGAACAAAATGGTAAAAAAAAATATAAAAAATACAAACACAAATAAAACAGAAACTGCAACACAACGTAAACGAAGGCTTCAAAAAGCGAAAGAAAAGTATAAAGCAAAACGAGCTAAAGAAAGTGAAGGTGATAGAAATAGTCGATTACAGAAACGACGGGAACAATTAGCGTCAAAAACACCTGAGCAATATGAGGCCAGGTTAAAAAAGCAACGTCAGCGATATACACAAATGACGGCGTCAGAAACGCCTGAAGAATATGAAGCCAGGTTAACAAAGCAACGTGAGCGATACACACAGATGATAGCGTCAGAAACGCCTGAAGAATATGAAGCCAGGTTAACAAAACAACGGGAGCGATACACACAGATGATAGCGTCAGAAACGCCTGAAGAATATGAAGCCAGGTTAACAAAACAACGGGAGCGATATACACAGATGGTAGCGTCAGAAACGCCTGAAGAATATGAAGTTAGATTAATACAAAGCCGTGAAAGACAAAGACAACAGTTGGGTTCAGAAACGCCTGAACATCGCGATACGAGGTTAAATAAACAACGAGAGCGTACCCAGCAATGCAGAGCTAATAATCTGCAGGCATTCGAGAATGCTATTAACACAATTTGTATACATGTTTGTGATATTTGTACCAAACGTTGTTATCCTAATCAAGTTCGGTATTACGGGACGGCTGAAAGAAGAATGTTGCCTTTAATACTATCATGGGCTTCTACAATACATAAAATGCAGGGCAGCACTGTGGATCACGCAGTCGTATACTTAGGTGCGAAACTGTTTGAAGAAGGTCAAGCCTACGTGGCTCTTAGTAGAGTAAGATCTTTGCAGGGACTACGTATAGAGGAGTTGGACTGCAATAAACTAACGGGCAAGAAACCTTGCAATAATGAAGCACTAAATGAATTAAACAGAATGCGAAATAAAAACTAAAAAATAGAAAATAAAAATAGGTAAAAAACCTTTTTTAGTTAAACGGTTTTATATTAAACATACATTGCAATGTTTAAGATAAATGTACTAAAAACCAAAAAATAATAAAATAGATACAGTCGTGGGAATTATAAACATATGCATAGACTAGACTAAAATAAAACCGTGGGGCACGTCAATTGTCTACAATCGTAGATTAAAATGTTTGTTTTGTAATGTTACACTATAATTAGGCAGTTGTTCAACCGACAACGATGGACGTGTGATAAGTAGGGCTAGAATGTGGAAACAAGCTAGCAAGCTCGATTATAAGCGAGTTTTAGGGTTTCATAGTGGTGAGCGAGTAGTACTTTTATCATATGTTTTGTCGATTAAAGACAAACTACGAGCAGTGAAACGATTCCTCGCCAGCCAGCAGTGTGAATGTCCAACGATAAACTAGTTGAACCATCTCTTTTATTTACATGGAGTGTATAACTATTGGAATTTCCATGAGCAAGAAAATAGTAAGTAATTTCGTCACCGTCTGCGGGCCAACTGCCTATTTTAACGACGAATTAAACGATTCTTCTATCGCACATTAAGTCGATAATTTGTAGACAATTGACGTGCCCCACGGTTTTATTTTAGTCTAGTCTATGCATATGTTTATAATTCCCACGACTGTATCTATTTTATTATTTTTTGGTTTTTAGTACATTTATCTTAAACATTGCAATGTATGTTTAATATAAAACCGTTTAACTAAAAAAGGTTTTTTACCTATTTTTATTTACCTATTTTTATGTATGGGGTAATTCAGTGGATACAGATATTTTATTCCGAGCTCAAAAAAAGTGTATTAGGTCGATGTGTGGAGCCAATTATCTGGATAGTTGTAAACCACTGTTTGAGAAATACAAAATCTTACCATTGCCATGTCTGTACATCTTCGAATTATGCAAATTTGTAAAACATCATCCCGAACTGTTTGTTAAACTTGGCGAAAACGAAGGGAGTAGAACTAGACACAAGGATACATTACAGTTACCACACATAAGAATTGAGGTATTCAGGCGAAATGCCTTTTGTATGGTCATAAAATTATTCAACCATTTACCTAAAGAGCTCATCCATACCGATTATTTAAAATATTATTAGAGAAAAAATATTACTCCATAAATGAATATCTTACAGATAAAATTATTATAATTTAATTTAATTGACATGAAACACAATTATTACATTTTGACATGTTTTTTTTTGACATGAATATGACATGTATTACCACTTAAATTTTGACATGATTCATACGTTTTACCCTATTATATTATTACTTAAGCTACTAATTTGATTTTGTGTTTTACTATTAATTTGAATGTTCTTTGTTTGTATACCGAATTTCATTACCTACACAAATAACGTTATTATGTAATTGCAAAAATAATTTGCACGCCACATGTGGCAGAATATGCTGTATTAAACTTAAAACCACCACCTGTATATGACCATGTTCTGACAAATAAACTTATCTTATCTTATACTCTCTATTACTATTATATTTTACTTCATTGATTTTATGTCGCTTATCAGCCGAAAGATATAGGCCTCCTCCGAGGCATTCCACATAGAACAATCCTAAGGCGGCCCCATTCAACCGATTCCAACAAGATCGTCGATACACCTTGCGAGGTGCCTACCCCTGGCGCCTCTGCTTCGTCAAAAATTTATACGTTAACACGTTGAATGCGGTACAGGCCAATTTTGACTTGTATTATACTTTCGTTTAGTGCGGCGTTGAAAGTAGGTGTTTTCTGTCAGGTGCGGGAGTGATTTCTCATTGAAATCCTTTAATCCAGAAAGAGACAAGTGTACATTTACGTTTGTTACTTTAAATTGTATCTAATAGGTAGGTTTAAAGTATACAAGACAAATTCGACTTGTACCGCAACAAATGATAAAAAATTACAATCGGTGCGGTACCAGCCAAAACTGTCTTGTACGCTACCGACTTGTATCGCACCACAGGAACTAGTCAGTATAGGCTAGTGCAGTCAGTACATTCTGACGTATTTCGTCTAGAACACAAGATGGGATAAAAAAGTTCACTTGCTGAATTTCACTGAATCTATAATAGAAGCTCTGACAAAACTAAACTTACTGATAAAATTACTGCCGGAAAAAAGTCAACAATTAAGAAAAACAATTAATAGCAGAGATGCCGACAAGAAACTAAGAGGAGTTGACACGTACTGCAAAGAATGCGACAAAAAGATATGTTTGGAATGCAACAAAAAATTACTTTTTCCTTGAATAATTATAAACATCGATCTCGATATTTTGTTTCACTATATTTCCTTTCCCTATAAAACTATCGACACAACAAACCTTGCCCTACCGCCGTGATGCTGTACAAGACGAATCCGTATTGTAATTTAAATGTCATATAAGTACTAAACTAAAGTTTGGATTCTGTGGCGACGGCAAATGTATCTAATTCAATATGTCAAATTGCTATTGCAATCATAAAATTATATATTTTTATAAAAATCAAAGATTTATTAGCCAAAACTTATTCATTTGTTTACAAACCATTATCGTCTTGTATCGCACCAGAATAAAAAACGGTACAAGTCAAAATTGGTATGTATAGCACTGTACGTAATTTGTAGATTTAAAGTCTCGCATTCAACGTGTTAAAATCATTTTATCACAAAAATTTGTATTCATTCATATCTACATAAAATTATGAATCTATATTTAACAGATATTCTAGATATAGAAACTAATATACATCATGCAGTCATTACTTACATAAAAGAAGCCTTTGAGTTTATTTAAATACAAAATGTGGCTGTAGATAATGTCTTTATGCTGCAACGACTATTCGAGAGAAAGGAAATCCTCGTGCATTGTCAATTTGCAAAGCGGCCAATTCGTTAATGGTGTTCAGTTGAAATGTGAAAGTGTAGCGATTAGACGTGGCAATTGTTTCAAATGTGCCAACAGTGAGCAGGATGGAAGCGTTTCAACCGATCCAGGTCAAGCCATTTGTGATAAGTACTGTCACGTTGAAGGATGTTGGAGATCTAGCTGAAACATTCATTTGTATTCGGTATTGTATGCATCGGGACTACTAGATTAGACGCTGTGTATGTGTGTACTCAGTAGTTATGATGCGTGGTGTGAGTAATGTCAGAAGAGAGTTCTACTCATTTTTTGTTAGTAGGACTATATTTGAATAAAGCAACAGAAGATTGCCTATAAGATATTGCTTCTTAATGATCATAACGTCATCCATACATTTTCTGTTTTTAATATAATTGCTTAACTTAAGGCAGTGATAGCCGAGTAGATATACCAACAGACTGCCATGCATCGGGTTCGAATCCACGGCGTGCACCAATGACTTTTAGAATTATGTCAATGTGCGTATTGAATTGTTAATTATCGCTTGTCCCGTGCCTCGGAGAGCACGTTAAGCCGTCGGTCCCGGTTGTCATGAAGATCTTTGAAAGTCGTTACAGGGCGTCAGTACCTTCTAAATAAACTGACACTAGTCTAAAGCATGTAATATCGCTATCCCTTCGGGTTGCGGAGGTCAGACAGACAGTCGCTCTGTGGAAAAGCAAATTTTCAGCCAAATCCGGTTAGACTAGTAAGCGGACCCCAGATTGAAACTGGGATAACGCTAAGAGAAAGAAGAAGAAGATGCTAACTTAAGACTGGGTGTAATATTACACCTCTGCCTATCCTTTCGGGGACACAGGCGTGAGTCTATAAATAAAATAAAATAAATAAACTTAAGCCTTTTGCTGTAAAGTTGATTGTAAATATGATTACTATTAGTTGAACTGTCGCCTGGGCTACAGAATCTGACAAAATAAATTTCTTATTTGAAAAAATGTGTAAAAGGGACAGGAGGACAGTCTCAGTTGGAAGCTATTCAAGTTATGTAGCTTAAGATATCACTGGATCACTAGCATACGGAGACACGAGCCAGATAACACGAAGGCTGCCGAGAAACCACAGCTTTTATCTTATCATTATACTGCGAAAATATGACGTGAAACATAACAATACAAGTAAATACGACGTCTGCTTTTCATCTTCAAGATAAGACTGAATCCCAAGAATTTTCGTCACCTGTATGCTCATAATTTAAATTGAAATATCGCCTACATGTTTATTTATAGCTGTAATTGTAAGCTGTAAGGCTAATGTGAAACCGGTGTGGACTGGAGTTACAATAATTCACGCGTCTGCGCACACGTCTGTTAAACCACGTGCGCGGTAGCCTGATTTGAGCTCAACGCGCAATGTGACTAGAGTGAATGATCTATAGTAATATTGCTACACTCGTGTGGCATTCTGTTTATAGTTTATTAGACTTCGGCGACTTCGCCCGCATGATTGGAAGTTTTGAGTTTAGTTTTTTTTGGGTGTGAAGCATCCAATATTTCATTAAAGATGGTTCAATGATTTAGTAGAGCAAGCGTAACCGTCTTGCACATCTCATATTGGTACTCCATCACTAATACACAAAATGTTGTATGCTTTAACAGGAACAGATTTCAAATTGCAGGTAGAGCTAAATATTTAGCCCATGTTGATTATACTAGAAAAGGTACAAGATAGAAGATAGATCAGCTAGAAATATTTATCTTATTCTTCTAGTCCTAGCAGCAAGATCGGTCGCTCTGTCTTTAAGCAGTGGACGCTTTCGGCTGAAATGATGATGAGTCGAAAGCATCCCTTCATTCAATAGGGTAGTTTCCAGGGTCAAAATAATTACATTTTATTTAGTCCGTATTTTAGATTATAAAAAAATATTGGACACGTAATTTTTCTTTTTTCGATTAAATAAAAAATAACAAAGATATAGCCCATTAAAGTTACGTGTGACGTCACCCCGTGCGAAAAAATGCAGCACGGCGTGACGTTATACGGAACTTTAATGAGCTATAACTTGGTCATTTTTGGTTTAATTTACAAATAAAAAAACGTATCGCTTATTTTTGAATAATCTAAAGGATGGACTTATATTTTTTTTTTCGTCAACTAGCCTATTGTTATATAACCTGAGCTCATCAGGAATCTCAAGACATTGCAAAACAAGCGACAAACTATTAATAAATCAAATGTTGTTTCATTGACTTAGTCAGAAGCTGAGCTACAAATTATTCTACTGGCTAAAAGTTTGTAGCTCCCGGTCCGACTTATTACGTAATGGATGTGGGTCAGATGGCATGCAAGCGGACCCGTTGCTTGTTAAAAAATGACGATAAAATATAAAAGTGCTATTTCCTAAACCAGTTTCAGCAGACCTTTCGGCACCTATCTACCCTTTTACAATTGTATAGATAATAATGTGCCGGTGACATTTTTGTGTCGCAATGATAACGTGCAAGCTTATCGCTTTTATCGGTCACAGTCCTACTTCTCTATAAAAACAAATGATATCGCACAATGAAATGCTTTCACTGAAAATATATAAGTGGCAATAACGTGTTCTGTAATAAAATGCAATAATGGCTTCAGAAATAAGTTTCAATAATTTGTCTCATGATAGTCGACGACGACGCGGCAGACCTAACCGGAGATGTCGAGACGACCTAGATGCATTCGACAGCGACTGACCGAACATAGCACAGGACAGGGATGAATGGCGGTCCAAGGGAGAGGCCTTTGCCCAGCAGTGGGACACATGTATAGGCTAAATAAAAAAAATATAAAAATATTGTTTTGGTTGTCTCCCGCTTTGCTAAGGAGGGAAGTGGATTATTCAGTTCTCAACTCCTCCAATATTCTAATTAACACGCAAAATACACGCCAAGACGTGGAGTTGCGGAAACAGCCCGTGCCATCAAGTATTCTAATTAAATTCGTAGCGGGCTTTATAATCAAAGGTTGCGGGATTAAAGGCGACTTAACTTTCCTCGGGATTTCATGTCGACGTGTCAATACTCGGTGTCTGGTATAGTCACACACCTGGAATACCTTGATACATAGTTTAGTCGGCAAAAATCTCGAAGTAAATCTGTTCTTTCGCTAGGATGCTCGCCAGAACGCTCGATAGCTGAACGCTGTAATGTAAGATTCGCACGCATGCTCATTACGAGGTGAATGATCAAGTTTATCAGCAACTTTACATGACCGATTTTACCGAGCGCTTTAACGGCCATTTTTATTATTCGATCCATACATGGCTTTTGAGATTCGAGATTCGTGTTTGACATATTTTGTATGGAGCTTATGTCAAAAACGAATCTAAAATCTACAGATCTGTCTATAGATCGAATATTGAATTCCGTAGTAAATTTAGCTGCCCTTTAATACACGGTATGTTTTCTAAACAGTATGCACATTAACGCAGAAGTTGCGATACACCCACTAGACTACATTAACGTGAACGATGTTGACAGACTGTCAAACCTACCTCACAAAAAATGTATTACTTTGGTCTGCACGGTTGGCGTAGTGGTTTAAGCGGTCGCTTCGCCGCTTGACACTGCATCGAGTATCGTGAGTTCGATTCTCACACGGGACAACACTTTGTGTGATCCATAAATTGTTGTTTCGACTTTTCGAGTGCTGATCATAGTGTCTTGCTTGCATATTTGTCCTTCGCGACACAAGATTTATTCCTAGTGCGGGCGTTGCCTATAAAAATAATTGGGCAAGTGCGAGTCGGACTCGCGCACGAAGGGTTCCGTAACATCATCTATAAAAGAAAATCACGTTCGTTGTATGTATACTTAAATACTTTTTAAGTTTCTACCTGTTTATTGAGATCGAGTTACAAATTGCCTAAAAATTACGTTTGTTGTATGGGAGCCCCCCTTTATTATTTACCTTTTTTATTTAATTATTTATTTTGAAAGGTTATATACAACTACATATGCTGTGAACCGTCTACCTGTTAGAAATTTTGAGCTAAAAATATAAAAAAACACGTTTTTGTATGTGACCCCCCTTAATATTTTAAATTTTTATTGTTATAGCGTATTTGTCGTTATAGTGGCAACCGAAATACATAAGTTGTGAAAATTTCAGCTTTCTAGCTATCACGGTTTATGAGATACAGCCTGGTGACAGACAGACAGACGGACAGACAGACAGACGGACAGACAGACAGACAGAGGAGGCTTAGTAATAGGGTCCCGTTTTTTACCTTTTAGGTACGGAACCCTAAAAATTAAGTGGTCAGTTATTACTATATAGACAGTTATGATTGCTGTTTGTCATCACTCGTGTCGTAGCAGGAAGTAAGTCATTAGAGCGTCTGTGGGTACATTCTGTCTGGGTAATGGACCGATAGCAGGAACGGAGCACTTGATTACCGCACTTATTATAACGTGACTTCGCGGTGATTAATCTTGATGACAAAGTAGGGAGATTATGAACTGGTTGTAGTATGATGTAAAGCCTTGAATGATAATTTGGGCGTTTGGAGCAACAGACAAACTGATTGCAGTTTATCATTGTGTTTGATATCAACGAGAAATGAAAGCTGCCGTATATTAAACTGAAATTGACTTTTTAAACATTACTTATCATAGCAAGGCGGCGATAGCCCAGTGGTGTACGTAACGGACTGCCGAGACGATGGTCTCGGGTTCGATCCCCAGGTACCCCGGGCACACACCTCTGATTTTCGAAGTTATGTGTGTATTAAATTAATAATGTTAATTATCGCTCGCTTAATAATGTGCCCGGTAGATGGCAATAGGCTCGCCCCCTATTACATTGGGACCAAAACATAACTGGCGAAAAGTGGGTGTGTAATACACCTCTGCCTACCCTTTCGGGGATAAATGGCGTGAAGTTATGTTATGTTATGTTATCATAGCATACTTATCATAGGATTGCCTCTTTGGTCTCGCGGCATAAATGTGCTCGTGGAATTGGGAGGTCACGGGTTCGATTCTCGGGTCGGGCAAAGTGTTATAGGGTTTTTCCGTTAGGACATTCTCAGTAGCAGCACGGAGTCTGGTAATGTGCCCGGTACAACAATAGGCTCGCCCCCTATTACGTGGGACCTAAAAATTCATGGCGAAATGTGGGTGTAATATTACACCTCTGCCTACCCCCTTGGGGGATAAAGGCTAGAGGCTATATAAAAAAAATTAAAAAATTATCATAGAATTTTGTGTGAATTTTAAATTATCAATCGGCAACTTCAGCTGGATGATTTCTCGGTATTCTATCACTTGGTTATATGAATTACTCTGATAGAGCCTTGAGATAAAGATGCCCAAACCGGGATAAGGCCACGTCATTGCTACCATCTTTATAAATCCATCAGTACATCCGTGATCACTGCGCTTGCTGAAATATGGGATACTCGAATCAAAGGCAACATAAAAAGAATATTTATATATCGTTTTCGAAGTTAATTTAAGTAGGCGCACGCCCCTCTTTGTCACAAAAGCATGTAAACAAGTATTTTTTTATATCCTAGATTAGGTACATATTAAGTCATGCATAGTGATGTTTAGTCTGATAACCAGTTCCACGTGAATAACAAATGCGTGTATGTTTATGAGGTGTCAAGGTGTCCGCTCAATGTGCTCTCGATTCAGATGCTTAATGCTCACGTGAGTCTCATCATCTAAATCTAAATAATTCAAATTATGCGCATATATTCTAAGCATTTTCATCTAATTTATTATGTACCTACTTTGAATGATAAAATCCGTCATATGTGCTTTATTAAGAACTAGAGGATGCCCACCCGCGTTATTTAAGGCTACTGCTCCGCTCTTGTCGCTCATAGCGCGATGTTATATAGCCTACCTATAGCCTTCCTCGATAAATGGGCTATCTAAAACTGAAAGATTTTTTCAAATCGGACCAGTAGTTCGTGAGATTAGCGCGTTCAACCAAACAAACAAACAAACTCTTCAGCTTTATATATTACTATAATATATAAGATTAGTATAAGATACTAGAGGATGCCCGAAGCTCGCAGCATTTTATTTTAATTTAAGGGGTCTACAAAAGCTAAACGCAAGTTTTATAATGAGTTAACACAATCAGAAAAATGTATGATATTCTTCAGGATATAATCTAGTAAGGTACTGTGTTGAAAACATAATACAACTAACTTTAATCGATAGAAAAAAATCACAAAGATACCTCTAAAAAATATTTTAACGAATAAAAACCATATTAAAATACATAGGATCCTACAATCATTCTGATTTTTTACAAATTATTCAACGAGCAACATACTAACGAAATACTGTTTTATTTTTTTAATCCAATCAATACATTTTCTGTAATTAATTTATTTCATGTTTTTAAAAAAGTTCTGAACGTCCCGTCGTCGTCGCGCTTCTCTTTCTTATGTATACAATCCGACAATGACAGCAAAGCTCAACTCAATAGCTGTACTCGACGCCTTAACCGATTTTGCCCTATCCTATGTCGATTCGAATTTTGGGCAATCCTTTCTTAGTGCACCCCTACGGTTGCCAAGGAACATACATGCAAAATTTAATCTTCTTGCGCCCAATATTTTTGGTTGTAACTTGTCAGTCAGTCAGCAACGCAAGAAATTTATAATTTATATTTTTATTTATAGACGCACGCCTGTATCTGCGAAGGGGTAGGCAGAGGCGTAATATTACACCCACATTTTGCCATGTTTTTTTTTAGGTCCCATGTAATATGGGCCGGGCTATTGCCGTTACCGGGCACATTACCAGACTCCGTTCTGCTACTGAGTATTCGGAAAAATCCAGTAACACTTTTGCCCGACCCGGGAATCGAACCCGGGGCCTCCGATCAGCAGTGGCATACGCTATCCACTGGACTACGGAGGCAGAATTTTATAATTATATGTATACACATAATTACATGAATTGTTCTAATTTAGGGTGTAAATGCGTAATGTACGCATGGTTACGCAAACCTTCATCATTATCGTCCCAGTTTTATCCAAGGTTATTCTTCTTGGAGAACGGGTTCCGCTTATGGGTCTTACCAGACCTGGCGGAATATTAGCTTTTCCATAGAGTAAGTCCCGTCTGACCCCACAATACAACCTAACGTGATAGCAATATTCCAAGGCTTGGACAAGTTAGATGTTCAAGGGTACTTACTCCTCCGCATGAGGACTACCAGAACTGATGGTAATAACGTACTCGCCGAGGCTTACGGCAAGCGGAATTTTGCGATTTGATTTTCTGATAGCATATAACTAAAACTTAAAATTTTATATCTCCCCAAAAACTTACATGAATTAGAACTCATAAGAAAAATTTACAAACTCGTTGAGGTTTGGGTACTGATAAGTTGTGAACTAGTTTGTAACCGGAGGTCAACTTTTTCAAAATGTGGTTTATATTCCTACTTAACATTATTAAGTATATACATTTCGCCTTTGAGTGGCAACCGGAGGGTAGGCGAAGACGCGGACGGCCAGTACACACGTGGAGGAGATCGGTGGACAGGGAGCTCAGGAAGGAAGAACTCAAATGGAAAGACGCTCGAAGAATCGCGCGGGACCGGCCGGGCCGGCTTGAAGAAAACTTGTTAGGGCCCTCTGCACTAGCGGGGTGCCATAGGACCACAACAAATACATTTATAAAATTATCATGTCATTTAAATATTCTAAGGGCAGAGCCTGTACTATGGCAACTATAATAATATATAAGTTTATCCCAGTAGGTGACTAAACGGCCTCTGGCTTAGCAGTCAGGGTATCCAACGACAAAATCAAGTCAACTTTGTATTTTCCTGAGGTAGAAACTTTTTCTTTTGTATACAAACCAAAACCGAAAATTCACCTCATCATCATCATCATCTAAGCCAATAGATGTACACAGCTGGTCATAGGCCTCTCCAAAGGCTCGTCACATAGACCGGCCTGGAGCCGTCGGCGTCGACATCCATCCGCTTCCATAGATCCTAATTAGATCGTCGTCGATCGTCGTAGAGGTAATCCACCCAACGGCAGCCTTCCCTCCGCTGCGACGTCCCTAGCGGCCATTCCTGAATCGACTGGCCGGTCTTTTGGCCCCAAAATTCTTCTGCAATAAGTTAGTTTATTTGACAGACATAGTCACTGTATTTGAGCCTTGACAACAGTCCTCCAGTCACGTGCAGCATCAATCAAAGCTCCAGAACATTCAATTCCCCGTGCACAAAGAGTATTGACCTCAAACGTCTCAACGATCCAATTGTCAACTAAACTGCAGTACCGGCCACGTTTTCCCGCTGTTGCAGTGCGTTTATTGAGCGTCAAAAGAAAAGTCACGTTTGGATATTATGCAAGGTTTATTACGATCAACGACAGGATAATACAACCTATTACTGTACACGAGACATGCTTCTAGAAATGTTTTGTAATAAAATATCCTAACAGGAAAAATTATTTCAGATTTTAAACTTGGGAAATCTCGATGATATTAAAGTAAAGATTTATTGATGTATGATAATATTGTTTAAATTAGAACAGTCAGAGTGTCAAGTGAGTTTATTTCTGTTTATTGCCGACTCTGTCTCTAAAATGACGGAATTTGAAGACAGAGCTACTTTTCAAAGTTTGTAGGACCAAAAAATGTTCTTTATGTTAGTAGATAAAAGTAACAGACACAACGTAAAAAAAGGCAACGATAGCTTAGTGGCGATATCAATAGACGACACGTACTACTGTCTTTTGGACGCTCTGTGCGTGCGTTGTTAATTATCGCTTGCCCCGTGACTCGGAGAGCAGGTTCAGCCGTCATGCCGGTTAATATACAACACTGATCTGGGCCATGGAATGTCGCCATCCCTTGGAGTAGTTTGGGTATAGCGGCAGTCGGATATAATTTGATCTATGGCAAAACTGTCAAATATGGTTAGGGTAGAAAGCGAACCACTGGGCTCCAATATACATACAGAGGATACTCTAGGATGTAACCAGGATAACCCTAGAAAGATTATAATAAGTTACAGATACCTACTAGATAAAGGTAGGTGCCGTCAAACTTTAACAATCATCAGCCTAGCACTAGTTGCAACGAAAGTGCCATCGAGATTAGCCTGAATGTCGTTATCTTTTAGACATTATAATACACTATAAACATTTCAAATAGTAAACAAACCTTGTACAATCGCCCACTATACGATAGATGACGCTAGCTGCACCTTGAAACACGTAAGAAGTGAAGGGAAAATTACAATATTGATAGTGGGCTATGAATTTTGTAGGCAGAAAGAGACGGCACTAGTATGCGAGGTCGAAGGTAAAAGACCTACTTCAAGGCTCATAAGTGCCTTCTATTGTCATTTAGGTACAAAGATGGCGATACAGTGTAGGAAATTACTGGGTAAATTGTCATAAATGATTGAATGAATGGCGCAATGACAATAGAAGGCACATTTTAATCGTTAAGAGCTTGGCGCTCGACCTATTGTGGGTTCGATCCCCACACGAAGATTATGAGATTCATAAATCATTGTTCCGTTTGTAGATGTTTATAAACTACCTCGCGACGAAGGATTTATTCTGACTGCGAGAACAGAAACAGAAAAAGGTTTTCTCCGCGTGGCATTTGTCTATTTCTATCTTCGTGTTCATTATCAGGAGTGTAAATCTTATAGATACTATTATATAAAACTGAAGAGTTTGTTTGTTCGTTTGTTTGGTTGAACACGCTAATCTCAGGAACTACTGGTCCGATTTGAAAAATTCTTTCAGTGTTAGATAGCCATTTATCGAGGAAAGCTATAACCTATATAACATCACGCTATGAGCGACGGGAGCAGAGCAGTAGCTTTAAATAACTCAGGGCATCCTCTAGTGGAAAAATAAATGGAGAAGGAAACATGGGGATTCGGACGAGATGGTCCAGGAAAACATCCATTTCCTTACCTTTTTGCAGTTCTGACGTAGGTTTATTCTGGTTTGTCACCCTGGTGTATAAAATAAAGAACTACATAATAATACATAAATTACGTTACAATGTCAGAACACGTAGCAGTACGTTTTTACCGTCACGCAGTTTAGATAAGTGATTAGTCGTGTGTCATGTTTCTAACTAATTTAGTCACTCATTTGTATCTGAGTTGGAACGTGGAAAATTCATACTTTGGCCGAGTTCGATTATAGGGACAAAAGATAGACCGCGTGCGAGTACTCATTAAACGTATCTTGTTTACAGAAAGCATTAAAAACATGAACTTTATCAATGTAACACATTTTGTATCTATCCAATTCAATAAATTATATAAAATTATTCTCCTAGGGCCCCGATCCCTGAGGCACCCGTACCGAAGGGCCCTGATTTATTTATGTCTTGGTAAACTGAATTAAAAGTAGATGTAGCTTGAAAGTACCGTCAACAGAAACATACCGTTTTTTAAATATTATTAGTTACTAAAATAAATACTTAACTTTAAGGATCAGGAAAAACTATAGTTTTGCTTGGCTATAGTAAATATTATAATTAAAAAATACAAAGTGGAGTTTCTTATGATCACAGGTTTTAATTATTGTCACAATCGCTTTGTTTTCAATACACAAAAATCAAAATATCTAGAGTAAATGGAAAATTAACATAATTAAAAAATTGGACTTCGACAATCAACTATAAAAATAATCAACATTAGTATTAACTTATATATAGAAATAGAATGGTGAAGTTTAAAAATAATTGGTGAGTACATCTAATTTTAAAATCTATGAGTTGGTATTGTACAAAATTTCAAATTAAATACCTTCGTCTTATATATTTCAAACTCATACATTTATGCACTTTTTATGACGACAGTACAAGTCGAAAATAAAAGAAAAAATAAACAAGATAAATGTAATCAATTTTATCGTTTTCGGTGTCGGGGCTCTAAGAGGAAAACCCAAATTCTTGCGTTGCGGTCTGACAGACAAGTAACGCACAGCACAGTCAAAACTACAGGGCGCAAGAATGTGGCATGTATGATGTACAATCAAACAAGTCGGTGGTGGACCAGTTTGAAAAAAAAAATCCCTTGGCTCGCTCATAAGTCGTGGCACACTAGAAACTGGGGCCCAATTCTGCTATTTTATATGACATTGAAATTATATTTCGAACGAAATTAGATTATATTTTGAACGAAATGAGATTATATTTTGAATTGACTGAGAATCGGTATTCTACTAATCTAATGTCATTATCGTTTAATTGTTCGTAGTTGACACATATTTTGACACTTGTTTAAATTTACGATCTCATTACAATTTCATTCAAATATCAGTTAATTTACAAGAATACCATTTGTGACACTGACATTATATCCAAACTGTATTTTGAACAAATATATTTAGGAGAATTGGGCCCCTGGTTTTGTATACGAGTGTTAATGTGCGTGGAAAGTAGCACTGGAAGCGACGATGTCTTGCTGAGCGATTCTCGCCTTTATGGTGGTCTAGCGGGAAGTTGTTCAACTGTACATAAATGTCCCTTGGGGATGCGTAGGGGTGCACTATGTAGGGATTTCCCGAGATTCCCACGGGATCGGTAGAAAGGGTTAATAGAAAAATAATCTGCAGTCGCCGCTGCGGACATCCACTAGATAAGCTATAATAAATATATACAGTTACTAGCTATTGCCCGCGGCTTCGCTCGCGTAAATTCGGGGTTCTTCAGTTATTGTAGGTATATCATCTATGTTCGGGGTAACACAAACCTCTTTTATTGGGCGGATACTTCTATAATTGTCGTTTTAAATCCGATTTACAGAAAAACCCATTCAAATTTTGAGATAACTTCCATATTACCTTGCAAACGAAAGCTGCGCTGTATAGGTGTCACTTGGCTGGCATTGAGGTAGTTCTAGCCTGGATCCCTGGTCATTCGGGGATAACAGGTAACGAAATCGCTGATTATCACGCCAAAACAGCAGCCCAATCGGGTTGTTCTACATATAATTATTGTTTTGCTCGTGATCTAGTATCTACGCTGCCAGGCTCAGCCTTCAATGGTTGGTTCTTGGAATAGTCTATGGCAGACTTCCCAACTGGTTAAAGGTAAATTCTATGGTTCCATTCAACCTACCATTCCTCCCAAATCCTAATTTTCCAAATATAAATTTGTGAACAAACCTGCAACATCTGTGATTATCCGGTTACGCTTAGGATTTGTGTGCTCCCCAGTATTCTTAGCTAAAATTCGTGTAAGAGATCATTCTATTTGTGAGTGCGGCCTTGGCGAGGGTACTTTGGAACACATTTTTTTCTATTGCCCAAAGTTGGATACTCCTCTCTATGACCTTCTTCCTTACCAAATTCCTAGACCTGTTAACCTCGCGTTTCTACTAACTTTAGTTCACACCCCCTTTGTCAAAATTTTATACAAATGTATCTCTATTAACAAAATTAAATTATAGACTTATTATAATTATATATCTCCTCTGCTTTCACCCGTTTCATCTTTCTAATAATTTCTGTAATTTCTTCAATCTTAATGTTCTACTAAATATTGGTGTTGCTATTTTTCAGTAATTCGGCCCTTCAAAGAGAAACCATTGCTATTATAGTCCGTGCCACGAAAACATAGACTTTTTGTAAACAAAGAATTTCTACTAAGTTACTTAGCGATAGTTCTGTCAAAAGCAAATAATGTCAAATCCAGTGAGCGCAACGGCTATGTACCGATACCTGTCATTGGAAACTAATATGTCAATGGGTCGGGTTTTTATCGATGTTATGCGCTGTCAACAGGATCTTTTAATATTTTGAGGTACTGACGCCTAGAATGTCAACATTTGGAGTTAGTTCATTGAAATTTTACATTCTTGGGCTTAACATGCATTTATCAGAGGACAAAATTAAATTTTAGTTGTACAGAAAACGTAAATGTAAAATTAAATACAAGTGTATATATAGTATCGCAACGCTCCTCCCGCTGTCGGCATCTCGAAAAAGCGGGTGCAGAATAGCAGATGGCAAACTATTAGTCGCACAGAAAAATATTTATACCTATAAAAGAAATTGCGTTTTCAGACTACCGTAACGTTTAATGGTTTTTGTTTAACTTCATTCTGACGATTTCATTCACAAACTACGTAAAATCTCCATGCTCAGATTTTTTTATGCAATGTACTAGCTAGTTATCTTAATATATAAAATCCTTGCGTTACTGACTGACTGACAGACACGCTACAGCCTAAACTATTGGGCGCAGGAAGCTGAAATTTGACATATATATTCCTTGGGGACCGTAGGGGTGCACTAAGAAGGGATTTCCCGAAATTCCCCTGGGATAGGCCAAAACGGGTAAATTTAAAAAAAATGCCGGCGTAGCTGCTAGCGTCCTCTAGTCTATAATATTATTCATTGTTGGTCAGTAATTTAATATTTTAGGATAGGTCGGCTACTTTGAGCAAATAATAACAATAATAATATTCTACCACATTCACACATCACCGTCTAGTCCCAAACTAAGCAGAGCTTGTACTATGAGTACTAGACAATGGATAAACATACATATATACTTTTTGTAAATACATACATATCTATTATACATAGAAACACCCAGCCCAGACAAAAATCCATGTTCACGCACACAAATGTTTGACTTGAGCGGGAATCGAATCCGCGACCTTCGGCTTGGCAGTCGCTTACACTACCGCTGCGCCAACCGGTCGTCATGATTATTGCCTATGATTTAAAAAAAAAATCATGTCAATAATAGAGTAACATGTATGTACTCAATCAATCAATCAATCCTTTATTTGCTAGAATACGGTCACATTTTACAGCTTATCAGTTTTTAGATTGTACAGCATATTCTGCCACATGTGGCGTGCAAAGATGAAATAATACACATTAAATATACTTAACAGCTAAATACAATGACATGATTCGTTTCTAACATTATTATGACATGTATAAATATAAATGAGATCCAATTAGAATATTTATTAATGAAATAATTAAAAAATATAATTGCAATGTATGAGAAGTAGTTAACAATAGTTAAATTATGGCGGTAACAAATAATAATAGAATATGTCGAACAATTTAAAAAAGATAATAAAATTAAAATAAAGCAATAAAAATGTCCAAATAATAAAATAGAAATAATGTCAAAGTAATAGTAAAATGTCAAGCAGTACATAAAAAATAATAAAAAGTACAGTAATAGTCTTAGGTCGTGGATACATTATAATATTATAAGTCAATAATTATAATTTAAAATAAGTACTTAATAATGTGGTATATGATAACAATATAATAACATAATAATTATTGTGCCCTTATAGCTTTATCACAAAGAAAATCATCAATATTATAATAGCTTTTTTGAATTAGTAGGTTTTTAAGCGACTTCTTAAATTGTGTGTTATTCATATGCCTAATAGCTATTGGAATTTTATTATAGATTAGTGGAGCTTTGCATACTATACTTTTATAGAGTAAAGCTGTTTTAGCGGAATGGACACGAAGTCTATCATTATCACGGCGATTTCGGCTGACGCAATCAGATAGTTTAGGAAATAGATCAGGGTTGTTCCTGACAAATAGAGCTGTCTCAATAATGTAAAGTGATGGAAGTGTGAGAATGTTGTACTTTATGAAAAAAGGCCTACAACTTTCGGTACTTTTAATACCAAACATAGCGCGAATGCATCGCTTTTGCATTTTAAACACCATATCCTTATTTGTAGATTATGCCCAAAAAATTACACCATATCTAAGGATGGATTCCACGAGTCCGTAATATGCCGAAAGTAACGCATCTGTGTTAATAATAGCAGCTAATTTATGTAAGGCGTAAGATAGACTTCTGATTTTTTTACATACAATGTCAATGTGTTCCTTCCAATTTAATTTGTTATCAATATTTAAACCTAGAAATCGAGTAACAGTAGCTTCTTTAATGGGTATATTTTCATATACTACATTTACATTTAACGAATTTTGTAGTCGTTGTCCAAAATGCATAATGCTCGTTTTCATTAAATTAATTTTCAAATTATTATTATTTAACCAATAGATTATGGATTTCAATGCGTCATTAATGTCAGATTTATATTTATTTGTGTCCTTACATGCTATGGTGGCCGTGCTATCATCAGCAAATAATATCAAGGGTTGGTTGGTAGCATTTGGTAAGTCATTAATATATAGTATAAATAGGAGTGGCCCCAAAACACTACCCTGGGGTACACCATGTGGTACATAACGCCTATTTGAGGTGTAAGTTTCTTGGCGTTTTGTGTTAAAATCGATTTTATTAATTTCTGTTATTTGCTGTCGGTTTGTTAAATATGATCTCATTAAGTTTAAAACATTGCCTCTGACACCATAAGCATGAAGTTTATTAAGCAGAATATTATGACACACACAATCAAAAGCGGAGGACATATCACAATAGATCGCACATACAAGGGATTTTTTATCCATGTGCGTTAAAACATTTTTAATAAAATTATAGATTGCCATATTGATGGTTTTGTTTTTACGAAAACCATTCTGTTCACTGCATAATATTTTATTTCTTTCTAGATACGAATAAATTTCCTGATACAGATATTTTTCAAATATTTTTGAAAATACTGAAAGTAAAGCAATCGGTCTGTAATTTTGCATTAACTCTTTATTTTCCTTTTTAAATAATGGCTTTATAATTGTTATTTTTAGATTTTCTGGAAATATGCCTGTCGATATAGATAAGTTAATTATGTGGCTCAAATGGTGACATATGTCTTCATTAACCGCTTTAATAATATTTGATGATATGCCGTCGTGTCCTACACTATTAGTATTTTTTAAATTATTGATTATTTTGTAAATATGATGCGGCGTGCTTGGAGCAAGAAACATAGATTTTAATTGTGTATTTATTAATGCAGTTACATTTTTATTTGAACCTGGAACTGGTTTAACTTTATTGATAAAATAGTCATTAAACGCATTCGCAATTTCTATGGGATTATTTGTAGGTTTCTCGTTAATTTTGATGCTGCAAATATCTTCTTGGGGTATATTAGGTCTGGCACTATTTATAATTCGCCAAGCTGCTTTACATTTATTATATGCACTATTTATTTTGTAATTATTTTGAGCACGTTTAGTTAGCATTATGATCTTCTTAAATAATCTACAATATCTTTGATACTTATATTTATTTTCTTGTGTGGGTTTTAGTCTAAATTGCCAAAGTAAATCTCTTTTCTTTCTGCTGCAAGCTTTCACTCCACGTGATACCCATTTTGGCTTGCAGTTGACTTTCATAAAAATATGTATTTTGGGGAAACATAAGTCATAAAGAAGTTTGAAGTCATTTATAAAGTATTGGTATGCTGTATTCGGATTATCGGTTTGATAAATATTTGAAAAAGACATGTTCTTGATACATTCTTTAAATTTTTTAATGTTTTCCAAACTATAATCTCGTTTAGTGATTCGCCAAGATTTTAATGCGAACACTTGTTTAACGGGCAGTTTTATTAATTGGGCTGTATGATCCGATAAACCTAATTCTAAAATCTCAGTCTTACATTTCTTTTTTAAGTTATGTGCAAAATTGTCTATACAGCTTCGACTAGACAGTCTCGTCGGTTCATTCAATGTCAAATTAAAATTATAATTTAATAATAGGCATTCAAAATCTAAAGTACTATTATTACGCTTTAAAATGTCTATATTAAAATCACCAGCAATTAAAATGTTATTATATTTATATTTATTTATGTAAGTCAAAAGTTTTTCTAGCCTGTTGAAAAACGTATACAAATTATTTTGTTTGGGTACTCTGTATATGCAGATAATTAAAGTTTTATAAGAAAGAAGCTCAATTGCACAACACTCGAATGCATGATCTACGCAAAATTGCTTAATGCCACTTATTTCCTTATATTTATGTTTTTTATTTAATAGAATGCATGTTCCTCCTCTTTTACTGTTATGTCGATAGTAAGATGCAGCCAAACTATAGTTCGGTAAATCTATGCTTACATTATGTGCCGATGACATGAAATGTTCGCTAATACATACAACGTCAATACACTTATCGTTATCTTTGAGTTCTTCCAAATTTACACATAAAGCTTCTATTTTATTAAGTAATCCTGCAATATTCTGGTGTAGTACATATATATGTCCTTCAGTGAAAAAACTGGGAAGTAATATACTTTTCATTGTTTGGTACCGAAGTTGTTAAAACGTTGGCAGGATTACAGTGTATAAGGGAGTTCCTATTATTTGTTAATTTATAATTATCGTGATATATACTAAAATCAATTAAAATGTTATCCATTATGCGTCGATATATATTTTTCATGCCATGTTTATTTAGTTTTCCAGTAGAATATGAAAACATTTCTAGTGACAGATCAGTATTACTATCAAATAGATAAGCATATTTATTGTTTTGAATGTCAATGTATAAGAGATTAATAAACATGTCAACTTTGAAATTATATATAGGCGCACCAGTCACATATACAGGGCCACAAACAATTACATTTGTATGAGTTAGTTTTGTCAAGGTATCTTTCAGGATGTTTATAGTTTTTATATGGTTTTTATCGTCCTTAACATCACTTTCTCCAATCAATAATATACAGTAGTCGTTTAAGGTGAAGTCTTTTAAATTGTTCTCTATGTTGTTCAAAAGTTCATTAACAGTGCTGTTTGGTTTTCTATAATGGCAATAGTCAAAGTAATCAGAAAATACGTCGTCGATAATCGATAGGGAGTCTTTATAATTACTGTTACTTAAAATGCACAATTTATTTTTCGTTTTTATTCGATTTTCAGAAATTGACAGCCTAATATTATTTTGTAAAGGATGTTGAGAAGATGATTCTTCTTTCTCTTCTTACTCTATCATTAACATACATGATACTCTATTTTTCCTTAAATTATGTGTAAAACGTTAAAAAATCGGTAAATTTATGAACATTCGACTTTTCAAACACAAAATCAAATATTTTTACATAAATACATACATACATATCGTCACGCCTTTTATCCCCGAAGGGGTAGGCAGAGGTGTATTTCTACACCCACTTTTCGCCAGATATACTTTAGTCCCACGTAATAAGGGGCGAGCCTATTGCCGTACCGGGCACATTTCCAGACTCCGTGCTGCTACTGAGAATTTCGTGACAGAAAAACCCAATAACACTGCCCGACCCAGGAATCGAACCCGGGACCTCTCGATCCCACGTGCACATTCATGCCGCGAGACCAACGAGGCAGTCGTATAGGGTTTGATGTCGAGTTTTCCGTCTCTACGCAAAGATGGTATTTGCATCGTGTTATCCCTTAGTCGCCTCTTACGACACCCACGGGAAAATAGGGGGTGGTGACACTTGTATTCTATGCCGTCAACCACACGGCAAATATTTCAAAAATTTGTGTCAAATATTTTTATTTCAGTAAAATTAAACAATATAAATTAAAACAACATAGTAGCATAATGAGGCATTGAAAAAAAAGGCTGTTCAAAAATGATAAAATCTCAAACACAACTGTTTGTAAAAAGGTTGTGAAGCCCTGAATGTTTGTTTACAAAAAGTCTATCTTCTCGTGGCACCTACTATAGTACTGGTCAACAGTCGTCTATTATGTATTTTTATTATTAATCCCTTTTTCCACCTTTTTTGACATTGACATTGGCATGACATTTACCATTGGCAAAATTCACCGATCCCACCGATGGAGCCATAAAATACAAACTACTTAGTATAGGTCGGTTCATGAAAGATGACCACTGCGCAGAAATCATTTTTTAGGTCCCTCTGGAGGTGCGGGGTGAAGCGCGGGTGGAATGCCAATGGCGTGGCTCCGTTCTTGACGCATTCCCTAAATGCGTCAAGAATGAAGCCATGCCATTGGTGCACGAATGTACATATGCGCGACGGCCGCCATTTGTGGTCAACTTTCGTGAACCGATCTATACTAAGACCTCAATCCGGTATCAGTGACGTTTCGCTAGAGAGGCCAATATGGCGACTGCGATTTGTCTGTCAGAACCATTTGAATTTAACAAAATATTCAAACAATCCGAATTTTGCGGATATATGTTGTCGAGTCGAAATCTTTATTATTCAGGTAAGGTTTCGATGTACTCCTTGACGAAATTATCAATATAAGATTTGACACTGCGATAGCAGCGCAGTCCGTCGGTTCCAATGTGAAACATTCCGAAATCCACAACTGCTTATAAATTAAAAATTAAGTAAAAAACATTTTCCAGTGGACTAAATTGTGAATCTAAATTCATTTATCATATTCATCATTCTCAAGACCCCTTGAACACACACAAAAAATTTCATCAAGATCGGTCCATTCGTTTAGGAGGAGTTCAGTGAAATACACACGGACACAAGAAATATATATATTAAGATAAATTTATAATATTTTACGGCCAGACTATACACAAAAACAGTAACAAGTTTTCGTCAACTTATGCAGACGCTTTAGTCATTATGAATTCAACATACAACCTGCACACGTGCAGGTTTGCCCGAGAAATATATTCGCTGGTCATACAATGTTACGCATATAAAATTACATCTGCTTACTGAAGGGGGAAGTTGCCACACAGTTTGTTAAGCTATTATAAATGTAGCAGGTTGTAAGGGTGTATGGATGTACAAAGTTACGCATATAGAATCCCTTCTGCTTACCGAAGGTGTTTGCTTATCGCAGAAACGGTCAATCGCATAGCTGAAGTACTACTTACCTATTACCTATAAACGCAGCAGTTTGTGAGGGTATTACTTTTACACGCCAAAAGTACTGAACAGATTCGATGAAACTTTACAGAAATATAGCTTAAACATCACAATAGCACAAACGCTTACCTTTTTTCGTAATTATCGATAACCACGCATGCATTTCTAATGTAATTTGCCAAGTATGCTAACAAGAACTCATTGGAAACTGGCCCTAAGTCTTTAAAACTAAATTTGTCAGTCTTTTATTATATTTTCATACTACATACAAATACTAAAATCTTTAACATACATTTTTTGTCATTATGCAAAAATTATCGAGAGTTTTTGAGGTTAACAAGAACATTAGTAGTGTGAACCAAATTTGGTAGATTAAAAACAAAATTGCCGTTATCATTCGTTTATCAACAATTTCGAGTGTAGCATTCACGTTCAAAACAAATTTCAATTAAGAGCTCACGTGGTTTATAAACATATGAATAATCTACCGCATGACCTCAATACATACAAATAAAAGAAAAATAAACGTGACCACGTGTTCGGTTAAATATATCAAGAATGGCCTCGTTGTATTTCAGGCATAGTTTATTGGTTATCTAGCGGTCGACCGTGAGGTTTTGGGTTCTATTTTCGGTTATACCATAATGTTTAGGAACATCTGTAGAGAACCAGAGAGCTTCGCCGGATAATCTTAAATCTTTTCTGACTAAAACTGAGATAGATTTTGACATTAAAATCATTCCTCATCATGTTTATTCAAACGTATAAAGTATAAACCAACGTCACTTCCTATTATCAGGTTGACTGTAGTGTCGGGTCATCCGTAGCGGATTAATAAAATCTAGATTATAAATAAAAGTAGTGCGATACTGCTTAACTATATCAACTAAACATATACTTGTTATTGCAATATAACTATATATAATGGGTTACGTTTCCCCATAATAAACTAATTATACTTAGTATAGTGCAATGGGCGAGATTATAAACCGCGATCCTACTATACAATCGCAGTTCCAATAACTTAGCAATTGCGATAGGGCCGCAGCGTCGTTCCTGTTCCGCTACTACGAAATATTATACTTATCTGGCTTCAGAAAACATCGGAGCACGTGCATAAACAATACACATGCAAAGTCCAACTGTAAGTAAGTACGTACCGCGTGTGATACGTAAACTATTACGTACAGTTTAAAAACGTAGCAACAGACAAGCGTTAACGTAGCACGCACGTTGCCGGCGTCATGTGTCGGCGCGTCTCGTTGCCAGCCCTGACACACTTACAACGATCAATGATAGCACGCGGTGCACTCCGCGTTTCGGCGTTGAGCTGCCATCATATAATATATATATATATAACCGCGAATGTTTATGGTATCGGTAGGCTGCTATAGCAAATAGATATTTAATATTTTTGAAGTAGAAATAATTTTGTTAGGTTTATACAGTAATTAAGTTAAAGGCTAGGTAAAAATAAAAATACTCGGATATGAAATTAGTAATTACTCAAGTATGCAATGATAAATAATTACTAGCGATGACGATGTCCCACTAACTAGCTAATGATAGCTTCACTTAGGTATAAGAAACCGTTCGCAGCGACCAATGACCTATCGCTCAGATCGCTCTATAATAGGGTTGTTGACTGCTTTCAAAATTATTCGCTCTCTTGACACCGTGATAGTTTGGATCACTGCAGAAACAGAAGGCAATCTTTCACGGTGTTATTTTGCGTACAAGCATTTAGTAGACCTCCTGGTAACCAGCTACCAAAGATTTTAATGTAATTTTCACGCAGGCTAAAGATAATTATCGTGCTATGCTCATAAAATATCTCACTATAATTTGGAATGCCTTGTAAGTCAATCAGTGGTATGAACTTACTTTTAACTGATTATCTACCTTGATTTAACCCTTTCAAGGACAGTTGACGTGACTGCCTCCGTGGTCCAGTGGATAGCGTATGCGACTGTTGATCGGAGGTCCCGGGTTCCATTCCCGGGTCGGGCAGAACTGTTACTGGGGTTTGCCGAATACTCAGTAGCAGCCCGGAGTCTGGTGATGTGCCCGGTAACGGCAATAGGCTCGCCCCCTATTACGTGGGACCTAAAAAAATCATGGCGAAATGTGGGTGTAAGATTTACACCTCTGCCTACCCAGCTGTGGCCTACCCCTTCGGGGCTACAGGCGTGAGAATTGACGTCTATAGACATCATAACAATAAAACTTCTATTGTGTCTCGTTTACGGTCCTTGAAAGGGTTAAGGATTAGTGCTTAAGACTTTGGTTTAAGCCCTTACCTAAATGGAAACTGTGAAAATAATCTACGTACTATATGCAGAGTGAGAGAACATAGTTACTGATCTATGAGGCTTTCAATGAAAATATATGCATACCATGATCAATATATAAAATATATAAAACTCTGACTGCCTCGTTGGTCTCGCGGCATAAATGTGCTCGTGGGATTGGGAGGTCTCGGGTTCGATCCCCGGGTCGGGCAAAGTGGTATTGGGTTTTCCGTTAGGACATTCTCAGTAGCAGCTCGGAGTCGGTAATGTGCCCGGTACGGCAATAGGCTCGCCCCCTATTACGTGGGGCTAAAGTAAATCTGCCGAAAAGTTGGTGTAGCAATATACCTCTGCCTACCTCTTCGGGAATATAGGCGTGAGACTATGTATGTATAAACTCGTGCAATTATGCATTGACTTTTTTTTCACCACAGCAGCTCAAACATGCCGCTTTTGCTGCGAGACAACAGTGAACAAAACGCGATTTTGATTCGAGCGTGAGGCAAAGAAGCTTTTTAATTTTTCAATCTTCAGTGCCACGAATTGACATTGTTCAGCCATAAATTTGAAACATTCGAATTTTACTGTGCTCTGTCTCTTTCACATGCATATAACAAGTGAGTGAAAAAACAAACCCCTTCGAATTCGAAATTCGATTTTGGAATTCGACCTCAAAGAAAACACCTACGGCAACGCAAAAAAAAAGATATTTGTAATAGTAATAAAGAAATTTTTCTTATATGTTATTGTTTACATGTTTAATTTATTATTGGATTTTAATAAAAATAAGTCTAATTAATAGTATAAAATTAGTATTTAACCAATACATTTTTATTTAGAATTACAACAATGATACATTTGAAAAATAAACATCAGGGACGCGGTATTAAAACGCGATTTAAAAAAGTAGCGGGAATAAAAATTTCGCTGTTGCTGATACGGTAGGTATAGCGTAACGTGTAAAATTTATATTAATATATAAAATAATCTAAAAAGATGAGTGAAACTAGCGATGATGACTGTACTTTAACACCAGAAGAGTTAAATCAACAAGTGATTATGCAGAATTCAATCTATTCCTGTTCATTTCTATGTCTCCTAAGTAGTATGTGTTCTCACTGCTGTGGTGAAAAGTTATGTGTGCTACACGAGAGCAAAGTTTTTTATATCTCGTGCTGTTGAGTCCCTCACCACGCTCAGGATTCTAACTTTGATTCACTCGCTACGCTCGTGATGATCAATCATAGAATCCTTCCCTTGCTCGGGACTCAAAATCAGCACTCGAAACAAAAAACAACTTTGCTCTCTTGTTGCACAAATAACTATTGTCTTATTACGAATAGGCACGTGAAAAGGTAGAATTTACAATTGTAAATCCAGTGAGATAATGATAGAGTGATATTCATTATCTGTGACGTGTCTGTGACGTTGGTAGTAAACCACGTGGCCACGTGTTATACCAAGGTTCTAGTACTCTTCTTATAACAATTTAAAGGCGTTTAATATTTATGATTGATTTAAACACTTTACACTTGAATGAGATGCTACCCTGTCATACTAAATAAAACATATTATTCAATGCAAAATCTTATATTATGTCATCTGACATTATTGGTGATGCAAAGATTATCTGCGCGCCTCTAGCGGCGAATTTGGAAGTTGTCCGGGTACGACACTTTTGACAGCTCAATACAACTTTGCTTCGAGGTTATAGTGGTAATTGTTTTGAGCTGTCAAAAGTGTCGAACCCGGACAACTTCCATTTCGCCGCTAGTGTCGCTAGTATCTTAGCATCGCCAATAGGATACTTACTTAAGCATCTTATTTTTTGTCTCGGTTTTTCTGAAAGTGCTTCTCATTCTATTGTTAACTTCATGGTAAATTAAATCCTTACACGTAGGTTCACAAATATTGTTTGTAAACATTCTATACTAAGAAAATGGGTGTTTCATTTGTATACGTTTTTTATATACATATATAACGGATTTGCAACCTTCGCATTAAAAAAAACAAGTTTAATTGTCTCTGCAGTTCATGAAGTGGCAAGTAGAGGTGTTGAGTATTCTGTTCTCACCACGATCTACCATTTTCATGTTATTTTATGAACAAAGAAGCCTATTAATAATAGGTTTTAATTTCAACTCTCTATATTCTCCACGCGTTCCCAAATAGAGGCTTGCTTTGCTTGCTTGAGGCTTTTGCCAGACAGATGGACAACAAAATGATCCTCTGCGAGTCCCTTTTTTCCTATTTAGGTACGGAACTCTAAAAATTTACAACTTTAAATCAACACTTAAAGTTAACACACACTCACACACATTCGTTATGTTACAAACTGGCCTATTAAATGATGTATATTTATTTTTCTACAGAATACCTATTGATCCTGTTTTAAGAAGCAAATGGATAAACATAATAAGAAAAAGGCGGGGAGAGGATCTCTGGCAACCAGCTAAATCAACAGTGGTTTGCTCTGATCATTTCCGCCCCAAAGACATATATGTTACAAACAACCAAGGGCGTCGTAGGTTGAAAAAGGATGCGTACCCATGCAAGGTATTGTATGTTTTCCTTTTGATTTTAGGGTTGCGTACCCAAATAGTGCAATAAATACTATTTTAATACGCTGCAAATTGCCTGCCCGACCCAGGCTTGCATTTTAAAAACAAAATGTTGTGTAGATTCATAACATAATTTGAGAGATACTTACTCAGAAAAAAGATATTTAATTATATATATTTTTATTTTACAGGCATTATTCTTATCGTCATTAGATTCGAATGACGATGATGAAAGTAATGATTCACTTAATGATAAAGAAAAAGTAAACGTAACAAATGTTAACGACGATGCTGTAAGTCTTATTTTTAAATTTTATGCAAAATTAAAAAAGACATGTGGTTAATAACAGAGGGTCTAGTACGAGTTTTACACGGTGACGATAGCTTACTCGACGGGAACAATTTTAATACATTTTCTAAATGCGCTCCCTAGCGGACTCTATCCATCGCTACTGTCCGTTAGGGGCGCTCTAAGAAAATGTATGGAAATTGTTCCCATCGACTAGGCTATCGTCACCGTGACGATCGAGTGCCAAACTCATACTAGACCCTCAGAGGACTTCAAAAGTTCTCAGGTTAGCATCAGAATGTCTAGTTGCCCATTACAAGCAATAATTTTTAGAGGGTTTGGTATAATCTGATAATACTAGTATTATTCAACATAATAATATAAGGCCTGTTTTGTTTTCAGAAAAAAATTAAAGCCAATGTAGAGACATCTTTGGGTTCTACAAAAGATCACAGTTCTTCTCCCTGTATTGAAACTCCTAACAATATATCTCAAAACAAAACTGAAGTAATGGCATCTGAGAGTACTAAGGATTGTATACACGCGCAAAAAAAAAAAGAAAATGAAAATGATATGATTGAAGATATTTCCAGCAATACTGAAGTCATTGCATCTGCCAGTACTAATGATTGTATACCTGGGCAACCAAAAAAAGAAAATGAAAGTGATACAATTGAAGATTTTTCTGATCTTGATTCTGTTTGTGATTCACCAATGGAAGCAAAACTCCGTCGTGAGTTACGAAGAAGAATACGAATTCAAAAAAGAAATACTTTGAAGATCATATCGTTAAGCAGGAAAAACAAACGGCTTGAAAAGAAAGTAGCTTCTCTTGAACAAATTATAGCATCGCTAAAAAAAGGAGATGAATAATGACAGCGTCATCATAATATTTTGGGAGAAAATCTGTTTACTGCCTGTCTGTATGCAAGAATGAAAAAAATCTTTAAAGGACCAAAAAGACCGGTTAAAAAGCATGTACCATAATTTTGAAAATGTTGCTTATCTGTAAACTTTTTAATTTCCAAACAAGGAGCAATTATTATAAGTATTATCTCCTTATTTCCAAAGGCGTATTAACTACGTGACAAGCAAATTCAAGACGATTGCTATTCAAATATTGATGACCCCCAGATTCGACAGAAGAAGAAATTTTTAAGATTTTAGAGTTAACGGAAATTAATATGATAAAAAAATGATTCGCGCATTAATTGCAATGACATGACAAGACATCATCAAACATGTTTAGTCGAAAGACTTTGTAAAATTTAAGATCTAGTTGATATCGAAAGTGACAACATGAATGTTAAGGCGTCAGAGAACAGATCAGATGAAATAAATTTACTATTGCAAAAATGGGTACATTTTAAGAATAATCAAACATGTGTTTTATCAAGTTTCTTATGCCATATTTCATTATTGTGGTGTGCAAAGTTGTTTAGTAAAATTTCATAGAAATTAATGAATAAATAGCCTAGTGGAGAGACCAACAGTCCGAACCCGATACATGCAGATGGTATCGGGTTCGGAACCCAATTATAGCTTGCCTGGTGTCTCGGAGGGCATGTTAATCCGTCGGTCCAGGCTGTCATGAAGATCTTTGACATTCGTTATGAGGATTCAGTACCTCTGAATACACTGACACTAGTCACTCTAAACCATGGAACCCTAAGGTATAGCAATACTATATTTTTGGGATGCAACTGGGATAACGCTAGGTGGATGACAAAAATAATTAAATGTCATAAAATTATAAGTACTATAAAAATGATTAAATGTTATGTATAAGAAATAGAGGCATATTTTTAATTCTCTCACTAAACAAGAATATGACTGCCTATTTTTAGTACATGGAATGCTTGGAGAACAAAAAGCCTCTTTTATCAAAACAATAAATTATTAAAATTGTATATATGAGATGACAGATGAGATACTTCTCTCATCTGTGCTCCCGGCTCAAATCTTCCATCAAATCTAAATATATTATTATTTGCTTTTAATAATAATTTTATTTCTTCATTACAAATATATTATACCTATGAATGAATTTGCACTATCTCTTATTGTTTGTAAATAATTAAAAATAATATAAGTACTTGAAAATCAGAACATAATTTATTACCCTAATTTTCGGAAAATCAAAGCATGTACCAATCGTTGTATAGCAATTAGCAGGCCAAATTCGCGTTGTGATTTACAATATTTTTCACCACAGCAGCTCAAACATGCTGCTTTTGCTGCGAGACAACAGTGAACAAAACGCGATTTTGATTCGAGCGTGAGGCAAAGTAGCTTTTTAATTTTTCAATTTTCAGTGCCACGAATTGACATTGTTCAGCCACAAATTTGAAACATTCGAATTTTACTGTGCTCTGTCTCTTTCACATGCATATAAAAAGTGAGTGAAAAAACAAACCCCTTCGAATTCGAAATTCGATTTTGGAATTCGACCTCAAAGAAAACACCTACGGCAACGCAAAAAAAAAGAATAAAAAAATTTTTTTTTATATGTTATTGTTTACATGTTCAATTTATTATTGGATTTTAATAAAAATAAGTCTAATTAATAGTATAAAATTAGTATTTAACCAATACATTTTTATTTAGAATTACAACAATGATACATTTGAAAAATAAACATCAGGGACGCGGTATTAAAACGCGATTTAAAAAAGTAGCGGGAATAAAAATTTCGCTGATGCTGATACAGTAGGTATAGCGTAAAGTGTTAAATT
The DNA here is from genome assembly GCA_944739405.2 of Euclidia mi. Lineage (NCBI taxonomy): Eukaryota > Metazoa > Arthropoda > Insecta > Lepidoptera > Erebidae > Euclidia > Euclidia mi. Next base: position 35,556,866 of record OX123204.2, read on the forward strand.
TATATTAATATATAAAATAATCTAAACAGATGAGTGAAACTAGCGATGATGACTGTACTTTAACACCAGAAGAGTTAAATCAACAAGTGATTATGCAGAATTCAATCTATTCCTGTTCATTTCTATGTCTCCTAAGTAATATGTGTTCTCACTGCTGTGGTGAAAAGTTATGTGTGCTACACGAGAGCAAAGTTTTTTTGTAGGTATCTCGTGCTGTTGAGTCCCTCACCACGCTCTGGATTCTAACTCTAAAAAAACAACTTTGCTCTGCTGTTGCACAAATAACTATTTGTGACCGCACTAAAGAATTAATGGCTGAGAGCTAAGGCATTTCTTACCGTCTCATGGGGTAATCGGCATTTGTGTGTTTGCGTCGGTAGCAGTACATTCTGTGTATGTAAAATGCTACCAGAAGATTTCATTATTTATCCGCAGAGGTATAAAATTGGAATTAGATTTTATCACAATACTAAAATAACTAATAGTGTCAGATTGTATCAATCAGTCATACTGTAATACCTGATAAGTACTGTTTTATTATAGAATTGACTTGTTTGCGCTGCCGCTTACTCATTGCGATTAAGTATTTATGATGTAGGTCGCACAAGCCGTGTCATTGACCGTACAATGCCATGTTGAAACGACCAATGTTTTCCCTTCATTCACACGCCGTGGCTATTGTTAAATACAAATCTAAACACAAGACTGTGTAATGTGCCGTGACCCACACAATTAGTACTTTATTAGTAACTAGCTGTTTCCCGCAGTTTCACCCGCATCCTGAGGAAACTACTTCGCGTACCCGGTTAATTTATAGCCTAAGTTACTCCTTAGGACATCAGCTATCCGCTAGTGAAAGTCCCGTCAAAATCGGTTCAGCCGTTCCAGATATTAGCGAGAATAAACAGACAGACAGACCAACAGACAGACAAAATTTAAAAAAATGTCATTTCGCTATGTGTACCGTGTATACATCCATATGCATTAAGTAAAAAGCGGTTATTTTAATATTACAAACAGGCACTCCAATTTTATTTATGTGAATTGATGAATACGTAAACAATGGTAAAATAAAACAATTGATATACTTATGTAGTTGAAATATGTACACCTAAATATCGCTGACAAACTGATGGACGGACAGCTAAGGCTTAGCAATGTGGCAATAGGTCCCAGTGACAGCGTTCTCGATGCCATAGAAATATGAAATACATACATGCTCCGTAGATACTGTTATTGTTCTAATATATGAATGAGCCTAAAATGTACCAAGTATTAACCCGGGTTTGGAAAACGGACGTTGAGGTAGATCTCCGAGATTCGTCACTCATGATCATGAGCACTGATGGGCATCCGTGATCATCACACTTGCAACAGTATCAAAATATCGCATAGGTAGATACTCGAAACAGTAACTAAAGTCTATTCTCAAAAGCTGCCAGACTCAAATGGACCTGGGCGGGCCAAGTCAGCCATATCCACGAGAGTCGACGGGCAAGAATCTCAACACTGTGGGTGCCAGAAGATAGACGACGTCGTCTAGCACGGCTCCTAAAGAGCTGATAAAAAATAAAGATAAACAAAATTAAAATCAATTGAACATTTTATTCGCCTCTGATGTCGCATATGGCTACTTGGCCATAAATAAAAAAGATTTATTCAAAGGCATTGTCAAATTATTCAAAATTGTAAATACTGCAGATATAAATAATAAAATCGTAATAAAATAAACACGTTATTTTAACGTGAAAAAAATATAAGTATCTAAGTTACACGTTTATTATAATTTTGACACTTTATTAGCATACACGTGGTCATTACAAAAAGAACTGAAATACAGGTGTTGTTGTCTTTGGACGAAGGACACTTCTATAATCTAAGGAAGGAATGACGTATAAAACGACATGCGTCAGCAGCATTTTCTTTAAACATATTATCATCATCATCATCAGCCTTTAACAGTCCACTGCTGGACTGGCCTCTCCTTTGAAAGGAGGAATTGGCTTACTATACGACCATACGGGTTGGTATAGGGTTTGTATCAAGTTATCCTCCTCTTACAGTGCTGTTCTCTGCATAATAAGCTCCCTCTGTCGGCTCTTACGACACCCATGATATGGGGTGGTGAGATTCCGTATTCTTGATCCGTCACCACACGGAACTTCTTGATCCGTCACCACACGGCACATATCATACTATGTATTTAGCTTTGATTATACAACTTATATATTCTAAAGTATTTAGTCACATGGCATATTATGCATCTCTATGGAAGTCACCGTCTCTGGCTGATGGCCACTGTTTTAATTCATACTTCTCAAATATACTTCTCATACAACAAACTGAAACATGCCTACAAACTAATTATGTTTAATGAACTAGGTACACATTTTTTTAAAAGCATACTTATTTTTTATCGTTCATATCAGCCATACACGCGAATCAAGCCGTACGATATTATTACGCGTTATTACATTACTTGTTTACATTAATATCTATTTGGGTTACTTCAATATTGCCATCTTTGCCAGCCTAATGCATCGTTTACAAAGCTGCGGGGTTCCGCACTTTTCGTTGGCGTGGACGCGACGTTTCGGCATTATCACGTTTTTACCGTTTGCAATGGGGCGGCTATCTACAAAATAACGAATACTAAATTTCAAGCAAACGCTTCTCCATAAACGCACTTATACAGTTTTATATGATACTGTATGAACTGTATCACTGATACAATGCCATACGTTTCAATTTAGTCAGTCGCCTATTGCAGCGCGCGACGCACCACCGTGACCAAGGCCTAAAGCTTTTTATCGTTAAATTTATTCAATTTGTTAATAATATATTTATATGTGTATAAATATAGTTTAGCAGAACAAAATATTAAAAGCATTAATTTGCCACAGGTCCGTCCTTTTTTTTTACGAGGTGGAAAATGCCTTCGGATATCCGACTCTTGGGGAAATGAGAGCCGGAGTATGTGGTGTTACCACTAAAAACCACCTCGACTTTCTCATGTACCCGTGTGTCGTAGGGTCGGGTATCACCGAAGCATTCGTCGTAACCCCCTGACGTGTACTGGCCCGCCAGATGGTCAGGCGGACCCCGAACAAAACCCCCTTGGCGGCGGATGAAGGTGTTGGGCTCCACCGCCAAATCACCCAGCGGCCGCAGAGGATAGGGAGGACGGCAACCTGACAACACCGCATTTCCTCTTCCTCTGCGGCCCCACCGTGACGGAACAATGGTGCGCCCCCATTTGGTCGCGGGAGATAGGGCGCGCGGCGACGCAACGCCGACACGCCTCTCCTCCCGCGACCGCACCCGACTGCGAGGGACAGACAGAACTATCCCCAGCACCCGCACTTTGGACGCATCCTACGCAGGCCTCATCCAAGCCCACGTGGAGCGTCCCCTTCCGGCATCTCGCTTAGCTTCACCGTGGGTGTACCTGAAACCCACGGTTACTGAGCCCCCTCACCACGACAAGGTGGAGATCCCACGGGAGGGGGAGAGGGGGGCACAGCTCCGTCCTTGCTAATAAGCATTATACGGATCCCTCAATATATCTATGGATCCCTCTATTATTATCTTCAACCTTTAGGTGCTATCAGAAAACATAGGTTATACTTTTTATTCCTGAACGAATCAGCTCTTTGGTTGGCAACAATTTTATAATAATTAACACAATGAACATCTAAACTTAAATATTATCTAAAGATGTTTTTTAGATTGTCGTTGAACTAAATCTAAAACAGTTAGTGCGGTGTATCAGTCAGTTAATCATGTAAACAATAACATCATCTGCACATATCTATAAAAGAGATTGCATGCCCCCAAAACTTAGGAAAAACGCTGCAAAATTTTTACGATAAAATTGTTAATGCATGTCATTGAATACACTGATTACTAGTTCGATAACTATTACCTCGTACCTCGTCATATCATACTGCATTAAAATATAAAAGTTTATAAGGATGGATGGATGTATCGATGTATGAATATAAATTTGTTACTTTTTCATGCAACTATTGAACGGATTTTAGATAAAACTTCGCAATAATATAGCTTATACAGCCTTTGTCCGCATAATCAACCTTCATACGGGCAAAGCCACGACCAAAAACTAGACTATGGTAAATCGAAAATCCACCAAAACTTTGCAAGAAATCCGCAAAAAATTCCCAATCTTCTATACCGCATATAGCATACGCCGATTACTTAAACTTGTTTGATGACAAATACGTACATTGTTTTGTCTGTGTGCAGGAGGCAGGTAAGAGGTGCAGTGCTGCTATTTTGGTGTCAGGGCCTTGCAGCACGTGTTAGTCAGTTGAAGACACGTGCCGAGTGCCGACCTAGATACTACGAGTACCTCGGGTCGCCGACTCGGCCTAGCATCGCACAGAGCCGAGAATAGGATTGCATCGCTATTATTATCAACACGGTAATAGGGCGTGTTATCATCGTTTACGTAGCTTTTTGTTATTTGATGATGAGTTATTGAAGCGGGTTTGTATTTGTTTTTAATTACTATCGATTTTTTATGTTCGTTGCGTTTTGTTTGTATGCAAGGACTACCTGCACATGTAGCCTTATAAAATATTTCTTATCGAAAAGTCTTATCAATCTCAACAATGAATTTTGTACAGTTATGACTGTCATCTTAAAGTCGGAGCTAATGAAAGGTACCTTTTTCACCGTTATTTTAAAAAATGCGACACAAGCCAGATAATTAAACAACTTAATATGAATTATCATTTCTAATATAATTATAACCTAGTGTGTGGCCAACTCTGGTGTTAGAGCTTTTTGACTGCTCGAGGGCCTCCGACATGGTCTAACAATTCTTGTCACGAGACAAAAACCGTGATCGACGGCTTTACATGACCTCCGATGCACGTCAGCGCTCTGATGTCAATGTCACAAAAGCGGTCACCCATCCACGTGATGACCTCAGTGAACGTTGCTTAACTTCGATGATCTATTACCAACGACAAGTCAAGTCACGCTATGAGCTCTACTCTCACCTCATAAATCATCTAAAGTAAGTAGCCTCAAAAAGTAACCGTTGTTTGTCTTGGTCTGTATGAATATGAATTACATATATACGTTATAATTACAAAAAATAAAAAGTATTTATGTAGGTATATTTTTCTTTTTGCATAGGGTTCCCACCAAGAACTTAGGGTCCTGCAAGTGGTGCACCTGCCGATCAACGGACAAGGCTCTGGCAAACAAAATATCCCGATAAGCGGCAATAGGCTCGCCACCTATTACGTGGGATCAAAACACTGGCGAAAAGTGGACGTTTAATATGCCTCTGCCTACCCCTTCGGGGAAACAGGCGTGAGTCTATGTATGTAAGTATGTATGTTCTTTTATCCTTTGCCTACCCATAGTACAAGCTCTGCTTAGTTTGAGACTAGATGGTGTTGTGTGAATGTGGTGGAATAAAGTAATGTCCAGTGGCTATCGCCAATAAACCTACCTACCTTTAGTTTCAAGATTAGCTCACGCAAGCTTGCGGTACAGATAAGCACAAACTGTAAACCTACCGCACTGTTCAATAATAAGTATTGCCGACATGTGTAAACATGTGTGGATCAATCATCAGCTACTGCTAGAAAAGTATGCTAGGCCGACAATAATTGACGAAACTATTTTTTTTTCCTTTTAAAAAAGAGAACTCCCGCACTAGGAAGAAATTCCTGTGTCGCGGGGGACTTTACAAACATTTAATCAACGGACACAAAGAACACCCAGACTCGAGACTACAATTTGCAGATCACACAAAGTGTTGTCTCATGTGGGAATCGAACCCACGACACGCGCCGCAGTACCAAGCGGCGAGGCAACCGCTTAAACCACTACGCCAACCGTGCAACGTCAAGTGTGTTATTTATTCTTATATTGTTTCGTATTTATTTACGAGCTTTACTGCTGTAAATATCTCAGCCTACAAACGTTCACTGCTGGATTTAGGCCTCCCCAAGGTTCTCTACACAGACACATCTTAAGTCACTCGCATCCAATCGATTCTTGCGATCTTAACTACATAGATCGTCGGTCCACCCTGCTGCGTTCGTACGATACGTGGCCGCCACCACCGAACTTCATAAATTTAGGAAAATCGATGAAATTGCGACTACCACCGAATATTAAGTTAACGTTATTACTTAATATTAATTTTGCAACTTTCATCGGGTTTTATAATTATTGTTTATCTTTTTACACTGACTACTTGCACTTATCTTTGCATATGTGTTATGGTTAGCTTAGTTGCTTACATCCTCTAGTATTTATATAAATATTTTAATAACATTTATATAAATAAATTAATTAAAATTAATGCAAAAAGAAGTTTACGAATAGATTAATCTATTGATATTTTTGTTGTTGACATTTTTCTGCATTGCATACTTGTGGTTTTACCTTGAATTCTTATTAGTTTAAGTAATTAGGCATTAAGCGTTATAAATCAATATTATGGTAACCGTGAATAAACACACGTATCTTATTTCGCAAATAATCTCAATCAATCATAATATGAATTCGTTGTGGGAATATTTTGAGCACGTTCCAATGAAAAATAGTATACTTATAGGCTATATGGCATTCCCCCCCCCCGTGGGATCTCCACCTTGTTGTGATGATGGGGCTCAGTAACCGTGGGTTTCAGGTACAACACCCACGGTGAAGCTAAGCGGGATTCCGGGAGGGGACGCCCCACGTGGGCTTGCGTGAGGCCTACGTAGGATGCGTCCCAGGGTGCGGGTGCGGGGGACAGTTCTGTCTGTCCCTCGCAGTCGGGTGCGGTCGCGGGAGGAGAGGCGTGTCGGTGTTGCGTTGCCGCGCGCCCTACCTCCCGCGACCAAATGGGGGCGCATCATCGTTGTGTCGCGATGGGGCCGCAGAGGAAGAGGAGATGCGGTGTTGCGTTGCCGTCCTCCCTATCCTCTGCGGCCCAGCGGCCGCGGACACCCAGCGGTGTTTTGGCGGCGGGTTTCGTTCGGGGCCCGCCTGACCATCTGGCGGGCCAATACCCTCCGGGTAGCGAGGAATGCTTCGGTGAAACCCTACCCTCCGACACAAGGGTACATGAGGAGCACGGGTTGGTTTTTAGTCAGTAAGAGTCTGACGTCCCCTTCGTCCTTCCCCCCCAGGGCGGAGGGACTCCATGAGGATTTTCCAACCCGACACCAAAAAAAAAGGCTATATGGCACAACTGAATAAAGAATGTACAATTCTGTGTTAATTAAATATTAATCAATAATTAGTTCTGCCAATACCTAATTATAATTTATTTGCGGCTATATTTAATTATGTGTGAGTGTATAAATACACCTCTGCCTACCTCTTCGGGGTTATAGGTGTGAGACTATGAATGTATGTATGTAATTAATTATGTTTGCGGCGTGTGACAAACCGAGTTTGAAATTAGTACCATTGATTTAATTCTATTGAACACAATAATTGTCAGGCGGAGATTTGAGAGCCCGGACGAGTTGTATTCGCTCCTAATTTCTAACATTTAAAGATTTTATATATCACTTATCGAATGCTACTTGTCTAAGCCCTATGTTATGTATCCTGGCAAGTATCATCAGATGATATATCCGTACTTTCCTCATAATCTTACACTAAGCACATTAGCTTGTTTACAACGTCCACATGTTTTTATGCATGGCAACGTGCACACAAGGCCGGTGCAAGGTATCCGTGTTTGTCACTTTTCATACATTATGAATCGCTACCACGCACGTGGCTTCATAAGAAATCAAAGTCGAGGACGTTTATACAGCGCTGGAGCTTTTATTGAATAATATGAAATAGGTACATGTATTTGATTTTTAAATTGAAGGAACGTCTTAGAAGGTTTGGATTAGATGCTATAAATAGAACGGTTATCGGCGCAATAGTTGGAAAATTTTTGCTTTTTTCGTGAGCAACTAGGCTAAAATATTTCCCATAAAGATTTTACTTTTGGCAGATCTGTGAAGTTGCTAATAATGAATGAACGATATTAATAACGTCAACTCAAGCATTAAAAAATCCAGAATAAGTTTAGTATACCTACTTCTTTGCTTTCTTGCAGAAAGGCTCAATGAGGTTGCCGCAGATTAATACGAAGATAGGAAGTCATGGCCGGCCTGCTATGGTAATTTTTATTAAATTAGCAATATCTTCATGCTGTAAATATAAGCTTAATATCAAATATATTTTGACCATTTTTGTGAATTCGTTTTCGAATTTCGTTCGAAGTTTAGGCTATTTAGTAGTCCAGTATTGAGTGCAAGCGTGTAACACAATCACGGTTTAAGAAAGAATGGCATACAGCTTCATGTTATGACTAGAGGACGCCAGCAGCTACGCTCGCATTTTTTTTTAATTTACCCCTTTTGGCTGATCCCGTGGGAATTTCGGGAAATCCCTTCTTAGTGCACCCCTACGGTCCCCAAGGAACATACGTGCCAAATTTCAGCTTCCTGCGCCCAATAGTTTCGGCTGTAGCGTGTCTGTCAGTCAGTCAGTAACGCAAGGATTTTATATATTAAGATTACATGTGCAAAATATTTAAATATAACTTTTGTTAGTCTCAAATGAACTATCAACTGATACCAGCTGACAAGTGGTAACTAATAATGTCTGGCATAAGTAAGCAAAATATTTGCTGGGCTTAACATTGCATCATTTGAAGACTAGTATGAAAAGTTACGATGCTTAAATTAGCGTCTTTGAAATTTTAAATATTTTGGCAAAATCATATATCTTTATCTAGAATGGTTTATGGATGTTTTCATGGGCGTCGCCAAGGGGAGGCAGAGGGGGGCAGCTGCCCCCTCCTAGAGATTCAAAATCCCATTTTTTTTTATTTTCTCCATACTTTTCTCATTTTGCATATCAAATTCCCCTTCTCCCTCCTAGGCGACGGGCTGGCGTCCTTGCCCCCCCCCCCCTTAGCCGATCGGCTGGCGACGCCCTTGGATGTTTTGTTATTAGGTTTATTATAAAATATTGGGAAAATGCGGCCAGAATTAGTTTGTCGGTCATATCTACTTGCTAATTACACACAATAACACCTTTTGCACGCACCGCGTGTTCAGGGTTCGATTCCCGTCAGAGACAGTGGGATTGAAAAAATGTTCTTTCGGGTCTGGGTATTCTATGTGTCTGTTGATTGAATAATTGTAAAGTCCCATGACAAAGGATTTATTTCTGCGAGTAAGGTCTCATCGCACCTTCATAAAGAATATAGCCAATAGAATAATTCTTTCGTTTTAGCCTGCGTTTTTTAATCTTCAAAAGTCAAGGAAACCTTTCAGATAATCTCTTTTCTATAATGAGATTGGTGCATAGGGTTCCCACCAAGAACTTAGGGTCCCAAGCCAACCTCACCTGCAAGTGGTGCACCTGCCGATCAACGGACGAGGCTCTGGCAAACAAAATATCCTGATAAGCGGCAATAGGCTCGCCACCTATTACGTGGGATCAAAACACTGGCGAAAAGTGGGCGTTTAATATGCCTCTGCCTACCCCTACGGGGAAACGGGCGTGAGTCTATGTATGTATGTATGTATAATGAGATTAAATTTATCCAGTAAAATTTCAAATTATCTCAGTACATTGTTTTAAATTACTTAGAATAATAGTGCTAGTACGATAAGGTCTCTCACTCAGAAGAAGATGATACCTTGTCTCACATTCTAGCACATACGCACATCACCATATATAACCAATAATAAAAATAAGTACGTTTTACTAAAATAGCTGTACAACTCTGACGGAATTTTAATGTACTTATTTATGTGAAAGCAATAACTTACATAATTCAGTAAAATGTCTTTTTTATAGTTTATTATCGTTACAATTGCGTGGAAAATCATTTTGAAATAGAAGTTATTGGCTGACGAAAGGCTGACTAGAGTTGACGATAGAAAATAATATAGCTAGTTAGCATAGTAACCAAATGTATGTAGACATTTGGTTGCTATGCAAAGACTTCGATTTTAAATTAACGGCGCGCACCTGCTTTTCAGAGAAATGGGTATCTAAATAATTACGCGTATCACAATATTGGTTTATTTTCCGATAATAAAGAAACTTCGCCAGCCGTCAAACGCAAATAAAACAGGGAAGAAATGAAGATCTCGCTTCACCAGATGCTTTTCACTACCAGTTTTAAGTTAGTTTCAGCTACAATCGAAAATCTCCCAGTCGAAAATACATACCAATCCAAAACATTTGTTTACTACAAATACATCCTATAATAGGTATACAGGCAGCGATAGCCTAGTGGAAATACCAACGGACTGCCATACAGAGGGTATCGGGTTCTATTCCACGGCGAGCGCCAATGACTTTTCGTGTCATTTGAAGTGTTAAGTGTGTATTAAATTGTTAATTATCGCTTGCCTCGTGCCTAGGAGAGCACGTTAAACCGTAGCTCCCGGCTGTCATGAAGATCTTTGGCAGTTGTTACGGGGAGTCAGTAGGTACCCTCTAATAAACTGATGCTGGACTAAACCATGGAATATCGCTATCCCTTTGGGTTACGGAGGTCAGACGACAGTCGCTCTGTGGAAAAGTTGATATTCTGTTATTTCTGGTTAGACCAGGAAGTGAACCTTGGGCTCCAAGGCGTGTTAGTCTTGCATGCCACCGGGATAACGCTAGGGCGATGATGATGATGACACACATCACCATCTAGTCCCAAACTAAGCAGTACTATGGGTACTAGATAATGGCTAAACATGCATATAGTATATACCTACTTTTTATTTGTAAATACATACATAGTACCTATACATGGGAACACCAAAACCAACACAAACATCCATGCACACAAATGTTTGACTTGAGCGGAAATCGAACTCGCGATCTTCGGCGTTGCAGTCGTTTGTACTCACTCCCGCTGCGCCAACCGGTCGTTTAATATATTTCGACCTTACCACTAAATACGTATAATATAGTTAAATAATGCACAAGCAGTTCAGAAACGTGACATACGTCGAATATACGTTTCATAAATATTCAAGTGTTTTGCATGAATAAGCATTTCGAGACAACATTTGCATATTTCGGTGATTTGTAACTGTATGCGATTGGCAAATTTGCCGACTTAGTATATACTTTTTATATTATATAGCGTTTCTTGTATTGACGTAAATGCAAAAACATACCTATAGTGTGCAGTTAAAAATTACTGTATGCTGATGAATAGTGAATGAGAACGTCTTTTTTGAAGTGTGGATAGGACAGGACGAAGGGGAAGACCTAGGCGGACGTTCTCTGACCAGATTGGAGACATCCTAAAAACAGGACAGGTGAGAAGTACCCTGAACAGAAGAGCATGCATGAGGAATCTGATGGGAGTGAATGAAGCAAGAGAGATATGTCAGGATCGTTGCAAATGGCGTTCCGTAGTCTCTGCCTACCCCTCCAGGAAACAGGCGTGAGTCTATGTATGTATGTATGGTTAAAACTCATTTCGGGCACCCATATGTACGCTAAGTGTTCCAGAGTGGAGACCGCACCTTGTAAAACATAGGACGCACTCTGGCTAGGTGGAGTGACGATATACGCAAAGAGGCTGGCAGCGGCTGGACACAAAAAGCCGAAAATCCAGCAGAAGATGATGACAGGCTGATTACGATGAAGATAAACTCAGTAATTCTGGTTATTGGAGGCTTTCCTAATTTGAAGTGTCATGACTGGTATACCGCACTTTTGGATGACATGCGCGACCGTACCGGGATTCGGTTAGCCGAAGCTGACCCTGTCGTGCTTCCTTTCTTCCTAGGAAACTGCGCCACCTTCTACAGCCTGTTATAATAATATAATACCTCCTCGACCGATTTCGGCCACGGCGACCTCTTCAACTCCGTTATAACTGTCGTTGGTGTGCTCGTGTATGGCTAACATAGCCGATCTTATTGGTAAAGGTTCGCGCACAATGCGGGCAGGTGAGCACACCATTGCAGTAATTATAATTTATAGCACAAGGTGGGCGTGCTTTCAGTTCATCGCGTCGGGCATCTAGTTCAGAGCAGCGATTACTTTCAAAGTCTTTGACTCTGGTTCTCACCAAAGTTCTCCATTCCGGCCGACAATCTGCTGCTTGTTCCCACTCGGAAGGCTCAATGTCGCACTTTTTCATGTGGCGCTTAAGTACATCTTTATACCTAAGGAGTTGCCCGCCATGCTTACGCTTGCCCTCCTCAAGTTCAGAAAAAAAGATGCACTTTGCTGTACGTTGATCGGTCATTCGCGACACGTGTCCGAACCAACGCAGCTGCCTGCGTATGAGGTAAGCCTCAATCCCCATAATATTGGCTTTCCGCAGCACCTCTGTATTACGAATGCGAATGTTAAGTATTTTTCGCAGACATTTCAGGTGGAAACGATCCAGCGTCCGTATATGGCGGCGGTAAACTGTCCATGACTCAGAAGAGTACAGTATGCTTGGTAACACCACCGCCTTATATATGTCAATTTTGGTAGCCAGCTTAAGTTCATGTGAGCTAAAAACCTTGCGATCCAGTTTACCGAATACCGCAGCTGCGGCACCGATCCGACTGTTGATCTCAGCGTCAAGGTCGCACTTTGATGTTATGGTCCTCCCCAGGTAACGAAATGTATTGACCTGCTTAAGTACATCATCACCGAGTTTAATGGTCAGTGTCTCTTGACCATGAATATCTAAAGACATTACTTCCGTCTTTTTGTCACTAATCTTCAGACCAAAACTACGGCAGGACTCGTGTAAGGTGGTCATAAGTTGCTGCAGACCATCTGGGGCATCGGTCACAAAGCATAGATCATCTGCATAAATAATCTCTGTGATCAGTGCGTAAGACACTTTAGTGTGAGCCTTGAGTCTGGCTAAGTTAAAAAGACTGCCATCATTGCGAAAACGGATGCGAATTCCTTCAGGGGTTGTCTGTAACACTTCCCGAACTACGACTGCAAAGTATAACGCAAACAGTGTTGGTGCAAGTACACATCCTTGTTTTACCCCACAGGTAACGGGGAAGAACGCTGACTGATCTGCATTTACAATGACGCAGCTCTGCATGTCGTCGTGCAGGAGTCTGAGTAGTCTTACAAACTTCTCCGTGCATCCAAGTTTCCGCAGTACTATCCAGAGGGCTTCTCGCGGTACACTATCAAAAGCTTTCTCAAGGTCAACAAAACAGAGATACATATTGCGCTCCTGTTCCCTGCTTTTTTCTTGTAATTGTCGCAATGAGAAAATCGCCTCACAAGTGCCACGGTCAGGTCGGAAGCCAAACTGGGATTCTGGCAGAATTTGTTCAGATAAATTCCTGAGGCGGTTTAGGAGAACTCTGGCGAAGACTTTCCCAGGCACTGAGAGTAGAGAAATACCGCGGTAGGAATTGCAATCAGCTCGGTCACCTTTGCCCTTATATAGGGCCCGAATTAGAGATACTTTAAAAGTATAAGGGACTTGTTCTTGTTCCCACATAACGACAAAAAGTTTCCACATCGCCGAGTACAAATCCTCACCGCCGTACTTTAATAGCTCTCCTGGTATGCAGTCAACACCAACCGCGCGGTTATTTTGTTGTTGTTTAATAGCAACAGTTACCTCGTCAAGTGACACTGGCTCGTCAAGCTCGAGGGCATGAGTGGGATTTTTGCTGTGGAGGATATACCGAGCAAGTTTCGTACCTCAGAGTAAAACTCACCGAGCTGGTTGGTATCAGCGAGCCACTGTATTCGACGAGCCTTTTCCTGCCACCATCTCTCTTTCGCTTTCCGTGCGAGTTTACGCAGCTCTATATCACTACGACGTATCTCCATAACACTTCCACCTCGTTGTGTTCTGCTGTGCTGCCTCAGGAGCCGACGGTGTTTACCAATAGCGTCCATTAGTACCCCATCATTCTCATCAAACCAGTCCTCATGTTTCGGACTTTCAGACCCAAAGTAAATGTAGCGGTTACGAGAATATGAGAACATAGGGTCCTCCAGACAGTATTGATCTTACCGGAGTTTGGATCGAGGGGCAGCAAAGCAGTGCTTAAGGTTTCGGCATACTTTGCCCTCGTGTTATTATTTTGGAGTTGCTCAAGCTTCAGGCGCTCCTGTTTTGATTTTTCCGATCTACAAGGACGCCGGAGACGAAGACGTAACTTAGTGACAATGAGCCGGTGATCAGTCCAACAGTGAGCACCACGCATGACACGGGTAACTTGAACTTGAGAAAGGTCTCGTTGACGCACGATAGCGTAATCAATTAGGTGCCAGTGCTTCGATCTGGGGTGCATCCACGTTGTCTTGTACTTTGCGGGCAATCTGAACATGGTGTTCGTAATTGCAAGATCTAACTGAGCGCAAAGGCTAAGCAACAACTGCCCGTTGCTGTTCATATTTCCAAGACCGTGTCTGCCCAGAACTTTAGGCCAGGCCTCGTAATCTCGTCCGACCCTGGCGTTAAAGTCACCCACGAGTAGGATCTATTCTCTCGGGTGGATATTATCTAGGCACTGCGTTAATTCTTCATAGAATTTGTCCTTAATCTCATCAGACTTGTCTAGCGTAGGGGCATAGACACTGATGATATTAAGGTAATTGTCATATTCCATGTGAAGGCGTAATGTGGTAATGCGGTCGGAGATGTGTACAGGGTACTCTTGTAGTTTTTTAACAAGGTTATTCTTGATAGCAAAGCCTATACCTGACCTACGCGGCTCTGAGGCAGCGAGTCCTTTCCAAAAGAAAGTATATCCGCCACCGTGTTCTACCAACTCTCCTTCATCGGGTAGATGTGTTTCACTGAGTGCAGCTACATCTATATTGTAGCGATGAAGTTCTCGAGCTAAGATGGCAGTCTTTCGCTCAGGACAGGCATTTGACTCGCGATCAAGAAGCGTACGCACATTCCACGCGCCGAATGTCATTGGTGTTGATATTTTATACATTTTTTTCTTGTGGCGTCGACCGCGAATTTAAGATGCAGAGGCAGCCGCGGTTGCTACCCTCCTTTAAGGTTGGGATGAGCATTTTTTTAGGGCACCTTTTCTAGCCCCCTCCCCGGCTGAGCAAGGAAAGCAGTGCCTCCCTGAATAGGGCTGCTTTGTCATCTCGGGTGCTGCCGAAATCCGCTCTGTCATCCCGATGCAGAGCAGAAGCGACCACGATGTAATACTACACCCCCAAGGCCGCCTACGTGCAGGAGTCAGACAAAGCCCGACGAGCATCGCGTCAAACCTCTCTACCTCCCCCCATCGCCGTAGGACTTAGCTTAAATCGGAGTCCTTATACGGAAGCGGTTAGTTGCGCAGGATATATTAACGTGCACAAGTATACGCGCGAGACACAGGTGTACATACTCGTCCTTGTCCTTCTATGCCCAATGGAACGGGGACCGTTACGACCGGAGAAAGAGTCGGACAGATGGTATAGTATAACGGTGAACAAAGTTACAAGGGGTCAGTACTTTTCCACACACTCCCTTAGTCGCCTTTTACGACACCCACGGGAAGACATGGGGTGGTGCTATTCTACTCCGCCGACACCACGCAGCTAAGATAGTAGCAGCACAGCCTGTTATTAGTATTACAGAAAGAGCATTCTTATCTCGCTACGATTACCGACGAACATCACGTGGTTTACCGCGGGATTCCCGTTGAGCTGAGAGTGCTGACCCATTTTTGCCACGTAGAAAAAAGTAGCGGCGTTCCGGGTTCAAGAACGTAACCATCCTAGAGCCTGGCGACATCCGGCGGCCAAAATGTGGCGCCAACTCTTCCATTCGTAACCATTATCCCAGTATTTACGATACTCCCTGATAGGATCCGATTATCAGTCAGGACTTGAATTTTTATACATACAATAATTATACATAGGTATGCATAGGTATACAGGTACTCTGTGTAGATCACACTCATTACCTGTGATTACCTTTTGTTATAAAAGAGAATTATATATGTCGAAGTTACTTATTTCCTTGTGTATACTATTAACACTAAGTATGTCTTCCTTATGAGTTGCACAGATGAAGTGCCCGCCTCCACGTTATAATTTTTACGATGCCCACCGTGCATACACATGAGTGCGTCCTATACTTATCTGCCAGTCGTTAAAAAATTGGGCAAGTGCGAGTCGGACTCGCGCACGAAGGGTTCCGTACCATCATCTACTTATAAAAAAAAAATCACGTTCGCTGTATGTTTACTTAAATACTTTAAAAGTTTCTACCTGTTTATTAAGATCGAGTAACAAATTGCTAACAAAATTACGTTTGTTGTATGGAAGCCCCCCTTTATTATTTACTTTTTTTTAATTTAATTGTTTATTTTGAAAGGTAATATACAACTACATATTCTGTGAAAATTTAAAGCGCCTACCTGTTACAGTTAGTAATTTTGAGCAAAAAATACGAAAAAAAACACGTTTTTTGTATGGGACCCCCCCTTAATATTTTTTTTTTTAATTTTTAGTATTTATTGTTATAGCGGCAACCGAAATACATAATTTGTGGAAATTTCAGCTTTCTAGCTGTCATGGTTTATGAGATACAGCCTGGTGACAGACAGACAGACGGACAGACGGACAGACAGATAGACAGTGGAGGCTTAGTAATAGGGTTCCGTTTTTTACCTTTTAGGTACGGAACCCTAAGAAATGATCAGACATTTTCTTACATGCGGATTTCTTACAAAGATATATAAGAATCGGAGTAGTTTTAGCTAGTACCTCTTGAACGTATTAAAGGAATGCATGCTTTGTCGTGTGAAAGTCATTTCAAAATCGCATTGAAAAGACAAGATGCGAGCTTCGCTTGATGTGATAAAATTCGAGTAGTGGTCCTGTAAAGCCTATGCTATAGGGTCTTTTATATGACTGAATGTTCATTTAATTTCGTCATAATTAGGGAATGAAATCTGGTTAAATCTCGCGAGATCTCCATCTCGGCCTTTTTTAGCGAGATTGATCTCGGTCGAAAAAAGGCGAGATCTCGCGAGATTAACGAAATTACACTCGAGTATAAAAACGTCTTATTCGAAGCGCGGACTGACCCGGACGGAGTTACAACCTGTGGGCGGCATTAATCAAAAATAAAATTAATTTATACGACTCCGGGGGGTAAAAAGGCAAACTTTTACAGTTTGTGGATGTGTCTTCCTGAGATCTGCGTTTCCAACTAGCGTTGAATCCGAAAGGGCCTTCTTAACGGTTAGTTAACTGGCCAACAAAAAAGGAAGCCGCTTAGCAGACGATTTTGTGCTTCTGATAATTATACTTACTATCAAAATAATTCGTAATAATGGCATGTGATTTGAACTGAACAAATCTTTCATTTGATTGGTATAATCTGTTAATTAATCTGTAATTTATAATAGTCTGACTAATTGGTATATTTTGTTAATTAATCTATAATATCTTATGGATCTTCTGAGTAGCTAGGTATAGTTTTATTTAATTGATAATAATACCTCAGTTTAAGTAATAGTCAACTTAACATAGATACTTTAAAAGTTTTTCTTTTTGACATCTCGTTGTTTTATTTTGTTATAAAATAAATGTTTTATTACTAAAAGATTTTTGTTTGATATTTGAAGCGAAGACTGGTTGTTTCTGTCATTTGTTATTTGAGAGATCCGTCCGTAAAAGATTACTATGTACCTAAAAGTTTATTAACATATATAGACAGATACGTCAAACAATGTTTGATGCATTAAAGGCTATTGAAAAATTAATGTTTATCTTCATCATGTCAGCCTAGAGACGTCCACTGCTGGACATAGGCCTCTCCCAAAGTTCTCCACACAGACCGATTTTGAGCCGCCTGCATCCAACCGCGCACTGCGATCTTAACCAGATCGTCGGTCCATCTTGCGCGAGGCCTGTTGGAATTTTTATCTTATAATACTTAAAATGGTTATTACTTTTGTTCTAATTTATTCAAATATCGCGTTTATTTGCAAAAAAAACATATAAAATTGCCAATCTCGCGAGATCTCGAAATTAGCAAGATCTCGCAGTATCGTTATTCATAATCTCGCGAGATCTCGTTTGAGCCCGAATCTCGCGAGATTTGCAAGAAACTAATTGGTAGGTAATTAATATCTCGACAGTAAATAACACACTATCTTTGATAATGATAACTAAACACGGCTTTTAATAAGCAGCTGTCACCATGACAACAACAATCCGGTTTCTTAGTGCTCATTCAGACAGAGAGCGGTCACGCGGTCAAGCGTTCAAGCGGTCAGTTTAGCGTTCTTTGTGTTGTATTACGTTACATAAACCGCGTGACCGCTCTCTGTCTGATCGGCCCTATATAACGTAATATAACACAAAGAACGCAAAACTGACCGCTTGAACGTTTGACCGCGTGATCGCTCTCTGTCTGATTGAGCCCTTAGGATAAATCTTACGCACGTGTTTGGAGATTTATAAGACGCTATTATGAGCTTAGCTGTGTAAACATCAGTAATTAATAGAGTTGGATAACACAACAGATTCTCTTACAATAATAAAAAACAATCCTGTTTACGAAGACAAACTTGCTGTTGTCTATGGGAGTACTTTCGGAATTAGGTATAAAGCGCAACGTTTGACTTTGTCCAGACGTAATTTTGAACCTGAGTCAGACCTTACTTAAAGCATGAGTAAAGTCATTTATAGAGCATCAAATTATCCTAGAGAACATTCGCCCACGGCTCCGCTCGCGCGAATTAAATTCTTCTTCAGTAAACACACTAGGTATCTATTGGCGAAAGCCGTACAAAAATCTAATAATTAAAGACTGAGAGACTTAATTTTATTATAATAATTATGTTCCTGTAGAGACTGCGCTTACGAAACCGTCGCTAATCTATACATATTATAAAATGAAGTCCTCTTTTCGTCCTTTCTGTCTGTACACAATCTGAACTCAAAAACTACCGAACAGAGTTTGTTATGATACCCAACACGCACGCGATCGGCGCTGCGGGCGAAATCTAATCAAACATGGGAAACAAATAGACAGATACAATTACAATAGCTATCATCGCGCCGTGGGTTTGGCCACCTGCCCCGTACCACGAGTCCACGACCTACAGTCACATGCGGCGTCGAGTGGCGTCACGTTGTTAGACACGCGACGATTCTGCTTGCAACACTCACGGCTAAAAATAATTAATGTCTATCGAGTGGAATATGTATCATTAAATACCTATAGTAAATATACCGTTCTGAATGACGCATGGCCATGGTGGAACATTTTGTCAGGTGCTAGTGTATGTATGTGTCAAACTCAAACTCAAAATCCTTTATTCATTTAGATCACAAAGTGACACTTATGAACGTCAAATTTAAACATTATTACTGTATGCTTCTACATTTACATTTACTGCCACGTTCGCAATGCAATAGGTAGAACCATGAGAAAGAACGGGCAATAAAACTCACGGTCACTCTTTTTCATCGCCAGGTTTTTAATAATACATAACAATTAAACTTTTGTAAGGTGCTGCAACTGTTATACCTTTTATGTTACTTGTATATATTTACTTTACATGATACTCAAGCATAATCAAGTTAAATTTTGATGTTCATTTAGTTAGCCTCCTGAACATAGACATGGTGAAGCAGGAGCATCCACTTACATTATGCACCTAACAATGCAGGCAATCCGCGCAAATGTTCAGAACCATGATGGAAATGATGAAGTTAAATATAAATAAAAAATTATACCAGCCCATAAGACCGCCATCGACCAGTCATCGCAAGTAGCACCCGTTCACGAGTATGACGCATGTGCCAGCCATCATCCCTCTCGCCATATCAGAGGGACAGGGATGACCCGACACACGACGCCACCACAAGAAATGACATTTTAGTGAGCATGACGACAACGGTCACAGGAATTATACATACCTATGTCACAGAACTGAGAATATAGTAATAATACTTAATATATGTTTTTCACACTACCAACCTTCAACATGATCAACATATTAAATTGAATAAAAGTCTCTTACGCCTTTCTTAGTAGGTGGTCGCATGGTTACCCCCTGTGGGATCTCCACCTTGTCGTGGTGGTGGGGCTCAGTAACCGTGGCAACCCACGTTGAAGCTAAGCGGGATACCGGGAGTGGACGCGTGGGCTCGGAGGGGGCCTACGCAGGAAGCGTCCAAGGGTGAGGGTGCGGGGGACAGTTCTGTCTGTCCATCGCAGTCGGCTGCGATTGAAGGAGGAGAGGCGTGTCGGTGTTGCGTTGCCGCGCGCTCTATCTCCCGCGACCAAATGGGGGCGCACCGTAGGATGCGGTGAGGTGGGATCGCAGGGGAAGAGGAGATGCGGTATTGTCAGGTTGCCGTCCTCCCTATCCTCTGCGGCCGCTAGGTGTGTTGGTTGGCGGCGGAGCCCAACACCTTTATCCGCCGTCAAGGAGGTTGTGGCCTTCGGGCTATCCGCCGCCGGGGTGCTAGGGTAGAAAACTAACGCGACCCCCTGGCGCCCAAAAATGGCGTGGAAGTATGCGCTGTGGTTTTAGTGGGTATGACAGCCTTACATTTCATCCTGCGGGGGTATGCATAAATATATTTCCACAGAGAGAAAAAAAGAAAGTCGTCGCACGGTTAGGTCAGAAAACGAAGCCTGGTCTTCAAATTGAAGATCTTGGATCGTATCACTTTTGAGCGCTAGAAAGAAGACGTTCATGATTGATTCTCTGACAGACACATCTTGAAACTGAAATGTCAGCCAGCATGGCAGTAATTCTCAGAAGTACTGAAACGATATCTTACTACCAGGTATTCTAAATGGTTAATTATGTGAGGATGGATGGAGGAAATAATGATTCTTACTCCTACACGCAAGAACTACTGAACAGATTTTAATAAAACTTTGCAGTAATATTAAGCCTCTTACGGCGGGGGCCGTCTAGATAGGTACCACCGAAGTATCAGTTATTTAACTGCCAAGTAGTACGAACAAATGTGCAGTTCTATATTAAGGTTTGAATGTTACTGTGACTAGTGAAATCACTGGGCATTAGAAGACTTAACAGTCTGAACACCTTACGTGTCAGGGTAGGCAGCGGCGTGGTTGTGTCTCTGGCATGGCCAAAGTCTATGGGCAGTGGTTGCTGCGTTCCATCAGGTGGGCCGTCAGCTCGTATGCGACGCCCATAAAAAAAACATCAGAATAGCACACAGACAGATCATCGCGCACGAAACCTTAGGCTGAAGCTACATAAGCAGGTAAGATAATATAATTGATTTATGTGAATGTGTTGGCGTGTGTTGCGTTTTTCTAGAATTTCCTAGTATTTCCTAGTCAGCGCCCACGTGACGTAAAGCTCGTAATACATATTCGTGGTTCCAAGTGCTCGCCTATAACGCGCACTATTTTAATATTAGTTGTTTGATTTTTTTATAACAGTTATTGCTATGGCAACAGGTGAGTTTTTTTAAGAGATTAAGCTGCTTTTTCTTCCTGTTTCTAACTAAGCAACGTATGAAACTTACAAAAACCGTATACAAGGTCATATTATTATGTTTTGTTTATGATGCTTCTCTCCCTTGGAAATAACTACAGTGCCGTTTTGGCATACGAGAAAACAGATCGCCTGGCGGTAAGCAATTACCGCCACCCATGGACATCGCAACTCCACAGGAGTCGAAGCAGAGGTTCGTCGCCGAACTGTATGGATAAAGGAACTGGCAGAGGACTGAGCAGGAAGGAAAAGAGGATAGGACCTCCGGTACTCAAATCAGTTTTAATATGTATTC
The DNA here is from genome assembly GCA_944739405.2 of Euclidia mi. NCBI lineage: Eukaryota > Metazoa > Arthropoda > Insecta > Lepidoptera > Erebidae > Euclidia > Euclidia mi. Next base: position 35,578,619 of record OX123204.2, read on the forward strand.
ATTTAAAAAAGGACATTATTAATTAGAACAAGTATTCATAGATTATTACACAATATTTTGTACTGTGCCAGGAGGTCACCAACAAATTATATTTATTATATCCTCGTCCTGCCCAAGCAAATTAGAACCTGTTTGGTAATTCTGCCAACTGTTCTCTTCAAAGTACAAAATCTTACAAGTGCTTCCTGCCCATAAAAATTAGATAAAAAAAAAGGTCATGCATAAGATATATTTATTTTTCTTTATTTTTTATGACAGTAAATAGATCATAATGAAACGATTCACGCTATTTTTATAGTCATACATTTTGTTTTGATTTTTGAAGGACAGTGGACGGAATTTAGAATTTTACAATATTTTAGATGGGCAGGAACCGTGAAGTATGTTTTGTGATTTTGAAATCACAATGGGCAGGACGAGGATTATTATTAATTATATTTATTTACTATTAATTAATAATACTGGCAACTGGCCGCAGACTGTACTGTCTTATTGTCATAATTTTAATAGCACAAATTACTAACGATAGGTAGGTACTGCCATACTTATCTGACAAGCGAATTAAAAAATGCACTTGCGAAAACTGGTCTATTTCACTGCTGACGCTGCGTAGATATAGGTAGGTACGTCCACGCTGGAAAATATTGATACCTACACAATAAACAACTTTACCTAAGAAAAAATCTAATCCGATTAGTTGGTATTATTTTAAATTCTGATTTATCTTTCTTTTTTATTCCATTCAGAACAAATAACAAGAAAAATTCAACACAATACAAAAGAATACCTACACCTACAAAGCGTAGCTTAGCTCAAACCACATAATTGTAAATTAGAATTGTAATTCATGTAATCTGTGGCTCAAACAAACATTTGAACAAGTCTGAAAAAGAGATCAAAGCAGGAAACTGAAAATAATAATAAAGTATTTTGCATGAGATTTCCAGACAAAGCACTGAAAATGGAGTTATACAATACTAGGGACCCGTACCGGCTGCGAACGGGTATTTTATAAGTTAATGTATACAACACAAATCATACATTTTCCTCATGAGACACTGATACTATTGCTGCAAACCACATGCAATTCAATTCAGTTGACTTGAAAACGCCTTCAATTAAGTGAATAGGGACACCTTGTTGGCGCAAGCAAAATTAGAAACCCCCAAAATTTTCAAATTTCTTTGGCAACGTTACTGGTATCCCACAAAATTAGTGTCAGGACAATCTTTTGGAATCTGCAGTTGGATGCCAACAAGGTGACCCTCTTGGACCAGTCATTATTAGCTTAGCTATACAACCCATTATTCGGCAAATAAATTCTAAATTTAATGTATGGTTCTTAGATGACGGGACCCTGGGAGGCGAAGCAGACATAGTATTGCAAGATTTGTCTTTTCTTAAAAATAAATCCGCTCCTATTGTATTATATTATTAGAGGAAAAGATACAAAATTATTGTGAAGTTTCTGATCGCTTATTCAAAATTAATATTCATTCGGCTTATACTATTATTCGATATTGTCTTTTGGTCCCAAAATTCACACATGCCATATAAGATCTTCCCAACTTTGGAAAAACAAATCACGTTAAGAATATTAAATGTGGATTTGAACGACCGAGCCTGGCTACAAGCGTCTTTGCCCATACGTCTAGGTGGGGTCGGTATATGCAAAATTTCTAGTGTTAGTTTACCGGCGTTTCTATCTTCGGTTCACAGCACGGAAGAGTTAACTAGGAAAATTTTATTACCTACACTAGTTAGCTCAGAAGTGTTGTATAATACCGAAGCTATAAACGCCTGGAAAATGGCTTGTCCAAGCACTGATTTGCCTACCAACCTATTCTCCCAAAGACAGTGGGACGCGCCGCTTTGTAACATAGTAAGAAAAAGTCTTTTGGATACATCTCTTAATGTTACAGAGCGTGCTCGCTTGCTGGCTGTGGGAGAATGGGAATCCGGTCTATGGCTTCAGGCACTACCATCGTCCAACAGTGGAACCATGTTGGACGATGAGACGTTCCGTATTGCCACTTGTCTGCATTTAGGTGCTCCGTGTGTTTCTCCGCATCGATGTCATTGTGGAGAAGACGTCGACAGCCTCGGACACCATGGGCTATCTTGCAGCAGAAGCGCTGGTAGAATTCCTCGTCATGCCTATCTAAATGACATAATCCGTCGTGCTCTTGTCGCGTCTGGCGTACCAGCTGTACTTGAACCAAATGGTTTGGTACGCGACGACGGTAAGAGATCTAATGGTATGTTATTGTTGCTTGGAAATCGGGTAGGCCTTTGGTGTGGGACGCAACCTGCGTAGACACCCTCGCGCCATCACATGTTCCAAGCACGGGAGCCCATGCTGGCGCTGCTGCTGCAACTGCGGCAACCCTCAAACGGCGCAAATACAGTAATTTAGTAAGTAATTACGTGTTTGAGCCGTTTGGGGTGGAAACGCTAGGCTCATGGGGTCCGAGCGCTCGTTCTCTATTCCGGGAAATTTCTAAACGGTTAATCGACGTCTCACGTGACCAGAAGGCTGGTTTATTCTTTGCTCAAAGAATCAGCATTGCCATCCAGCGTGGCAATGCTGCCAGCCTTCTGGGCACGTTACCCGATGACATTGATGCGGAGGCATTTTACGACGCTTTATAAGATTAGATTAGATTAAGCTTCAGTTACAAAATTATGTTTCGTTAACGTTCCAAATTAAATTGAATAAAAATATTAAAAAAAAGGTAGTTTAATTTATTTATTTTACCCAAAGAAATTGGATATACATATATAGAAGTAGTCCTAGTACTTACAAATTGAACACAGTCAAGTGACGTGTATGATACAATTTATTCAGTTCAGTAGTTTTTGCAATTAAACCGTGCGAATTTAAGAGAAAGAGACAATAGCTGGTTCATCATCATCATCATCAGCCTGCCGAAGTCCACTGATGGATATAGGCTCCGCTCCAATGGGAATAGCTAGTTGCAGAAATGAAAAGTAGTCCTATTGATTTGAGATGAAAAATTTGGGTCAGAGCCCATTCGTCCCCTAAGATTCGCACCCTGTGCCCATTCGTCCCCTGGAACTTTTGAGGGGCCCATTCGTCCCCTGAAGAATATTTATTTTTATTTATTGTTCTAATATAAGTACATGTATATGTGTATACTGCAGCTTGGTAGTCCTGGTACAGTCGCGCAGAAAAGGGTAAAATAAAAAATATTGTAATTCGGTAGATATCATGTTTATTTCAAATAAGATTACATACATACATACATAGACTCACGCCTGTTTCCCTGAAGGGGTAGGCAGAGGCATATTAAACGCCCACTTTTCGCCAGTGTTTTGATCCCACATAATAGGTGGCGAGCCTATTGCCGCTTATCGGGACATTTTGTTTGCCAGAGCCTCGTCCGTTGATCGGCAGGTGCACCACTTGCAGGTGAGGTTGGCTTGGGACCCTAAGTTCTTGGTGGGAACCCTATGCACCCTAAACCCAAATAAGATTAAGTTTAATAAAATGCCTCTAGGCTCTAGGCCACAGAATAGATAGTTCTTATGAAGGCATGTCTAGGCATTAAGTCAGTCTTCAAAATAATTATTCAACTTTTGGTTTCTTGTACATTTGTAAATATTTAGCAAAATATATGATTATTATAATATCTTTATGCAGTAAAATAAAACTGTGTAGCTATTTAAATTAAATCCCAGTAATAACTAAATTTTAGATTAATTTACATCCAGTGTATAAACAAATAACCAAATATCAATACCAATATAACAAAAATAACAATTAATTGTTAGTACTTGTACAGTCAAAGAGATCTACAAAATAATGCAATATCACAATAACTTTGTATAAAAGAAATATAAAAAGTAAAATCAGTCTTTATCAACTATGTAAAACCAACATTTTCACTAAATGCAAATACACATGCAAAATCACAATGTCCTAGAAACTAACAAAATATAACTCTTTTACAAAAATCAGCCTTGATTGACCATCATATTCGGGGTAGTAGAGCCCTGCTGATTTCAGCATGAATGAGCCGGTTCGACCGGAGAAGTACTACCCTCTCACTGAAAATCGACGTAAAGTAACAGTACCTAAACTGTTGCGTTTCGTTCGGTGAGTGAGAGTGCCGGAGGCCCTATCCCTTATTCCTTCTCCCTCATCCCACTCCTTATCCTATCCCTTTTCCCTACCCCAAGGGGCGGCAACGCACTTGTGACTCCTGTGGTGTTGCGGGTGTCCATGGGCGGCGGTAATTGCTTACCATCAGGCGATCCATTTGCTCGTTTGCCGCCTATTATTACATAAAAAAAAAAATCATATAAATCAACATTAAATATAAAATATGCAAAAAAATAGAACACATATGAACAGTAAATAATCACTTCTTATTTTTTTGTATATTTACGAACTACATACATGCAAACTCATAATAACTTAAATCTAAAAAAATATAACAATACAAAAAAAATACTAAAATCACAGTAATTATTGAAGACTAGATAAATCAACATATTTTTTTTTGTATATTAACCAACTATATGCAAAATCGTAATAACTTAAATCTAATAAATTATAACTAGAAGTACTCCACATTGAGCTAAAACGAAACACTTAGAATACAAGAACATAATAACATCCAATAATATGATAAAATTATAATTGCGGATAAAAATTGCTATACATATTTAGGAGTAAATAATTTAGTTTTGACTTTTTAGCCAAATTATGACTGTAGTATTCCACCAAAAAGTGAATTACCATCAATAATAATACTAATCATATTCCAGGATTCAAATGAGATAATTCGATTCAATTATGTTTAAAATATTATTATTATAATATTAACAGTATTGTTTATTTCGTAAGGCGAACTTCATTTAATAAAAGACCAAAGACACATTGAACAGTCTCGTATTCGCAGTCACTTTCAAGAACCAATATGTCACCGAGCCAGCCATAACATACAAACAAAACACCTTATCTATTTTGTAACCCGTTTTTTTTTAACAAGTCATTCGTATAGAGACAATATTACATCGCAAGCCTATCGACAGGTTATATTATTATCATGACGGATTATCATTCATCATAGCTTTTTTTTCAATGATCTGTTATGATTTATTAAATCAATTCCATTAATAAACTGTTCACAAGTGTACTATGTTAACCGTTTCTTATGTAAAATATAGCTAATTTTATCTCAGGGGACCAATAGGCACCTGAAGAGGTGCCGAATCTTTAACTTATATTGTATATATTAGAGGGGACGAATGGGCACCTTAAAAATAATATTTTTTATTAAAATATTAATTGGTCCCCTACCAGGAGACCAATGGGCACCTATATAGGGGCCGAATCCACAACTTTTATGCTGGGGGACGAATTTTAGGGGACGAATGGGCTCTGACCCAAAAATTTTGGACATGTACAATGAACATAAGTACCTATTACTACTAATACATCAATATTTAAGTACCTATCTTAAATAGGCTTGTGTCCACTAAGAATAAATCGGTTTGATTGTAGTATCTATAGATTCATTATGATTTTAAGATGTCAATAAAGTTTATTATTTATTATAAAAAGATTAATGTTATTTTTAGGATTCTAAAACTAAAAATAATGTATTTATTCTTGTGACAGTGAACACCAATCAGAGAGCATTAAGGCCTATTCAAACTTGAGCGATATTCGCTGCCGCTGTGGGTAGAGGTACATACCGCGCGGGTTTCGCTCAGGTATTTAGTATCAAGTACCGCGGCTAGAGCGACCTGAGCGATATTCGCTGCCGCTGTTGGTAGAGGTACATACCGCGCGGGTTTCGCTCAGGTATTTGGTATCAAGTACCGCTTACCTCTCTGAGCGAAACTCGACTACCGCGCGTTATTCTACCCACAAGGATAGCGAATACCGCTTAGGTCTGAACAGTAATATTACCGCATACCCACTGGGTTTTCTCTGCCGCAGACGGTAGCGAATACCGCTTAGGTCTGAACAGGCCTTTACGTCTAACAGCCCGTCCGCCATTCATGTTGTTGACGTTTTAGTAAATACAACTAGAACGTCAAACTTTCTACCTGTCAAATCGAATATAACAAAATAAAAGTGGGTCCTTCAGACCCATGGAAGAATAACTAAAGCATGGAATGAACGATATTTTTATGAACAAATTGAATATAGCTACACTCTTCACTCATATGACAAATTAGAGTTGCCAGAAGAAGATGGCACTATGTTTGTCAGTTAGGGCTAAAGACAATTTGAACACAAATTTCGTAACTTTTTAATTTTTTTGTGATTGAGCAAATCCGCTATCGATATCGATCAAAGTTTCAATAATATAGGTTCAAAATCAAACAGACTTGTAAAAGTAAGTATGTACATGTTATACATTCCGTAAGTTTGTGTCCACAGCAGTCAGAACGCTAGTTACATACATACATACATAACGTCACGCCTTTTATCCCCGAAGGGGTAGGCAGAGGTGTATTTCTACACCCACTTTTCGCCAGATATACTTTAGTCCCACGTAATAAGGGGCGAGCCTATTGCCGTACCGGGCACATTTCCAGACTCCGTGCTGCTACTGAGATTTTCGTGACAGAAAAACCCAATAACACTGCCCGACCCAGGAATCGAACCCGGGACCTCCCGATCCCACGCGCACATTTATGCCGCGAGACCAACGAGGCAGTCGTAATATAGGGTTTGATGTCGAGTTTTCCGTCTATACGCAAAGATGGTATCTGCATCGTGTTATCCCTTAGTCGCCTCTTACGACACCCACGGGAAGATAGGGGGTGGTGACACTTGTATTCTATGCCGTCAACCACACGGCGAGTTACAGAACGCTAGTTAATGGATAGTATTTATATTATTATTACACAAACTTGCATTTTTAAACGGAATCTATATTTTTTTGTTTCAAATGGGTACTCAGTAGCACATAATAATGAAGCGTCACAGCATTTTTTTTAACTTCAAGCTAATCTCACGTGTTTTGTCACCAGCCGCGCGTGAAAGGTATTTTTTAATAACACTGTTATTTTTCACGTGATCTAAAATTATCAAATCCTTCTTCACGATGTTTTTGTTTTGCAAACTATCAAGTATATATGGGCGCAAATTAATATTTAATGATCATATTGTTACGAAAATGCTAATAATATATAAGATTGATATTTAAATAACTATTTGTGAACACAGAACTGAGAACTTCACTACTTTAGAATATTAGACACTGTATTGACTGTTTCACTGTTTTATAAATATTGGGTATTTAATTTATCGCTTAATAATTAAGATAACTCCAGAAACTTTCAAAGTAAAATCAATTAGTATTAAATAACATTATTCTGATACTTTTATGTTAACGATAATAAATAACCTGCGCTTATATTTACATCCTGTTGATAGCATCCCATCACCATCTGTTGCGAATGTTGTAAAGCAGCGTTTGATTATTACAATAGATTTGTTATTCATATAAAATAAATCATATGGTGTTGTGCAATATTCATAACAATATTAATGTTGATTTTTGATAATTAATTGTACAGTAATTTCAATTATATGTTGAAAAGGAAGTGGCAGTTGTTAACATTAAGTGTAATGACGGTTAGTTTATAAAAAGGACTGTAGGTCACATTTTAATTCAATTCTGTGCTAGAAATCGTCTGAAAATAAACCAAGTAATATTACGTGAGTCTTTTTATTATAATGGAGTCTGGACTGGACACGATAACCCTGGCGTATTGCCGACATATACGTGAATTAATAGCAATGTTCTTTTTCATCAGACGTTTAGAACGTTGTCTTAAATAGGTAATTAATTTTTAACAAACGTCTTTTAACAAGCTGCTCAAGGTGAAAAACTTCTTTTTGTAGTTTTTCTATTGTACGTAAGTGTTTAGCGCACACGATTTTCATCGCTTCTGTACCTACTGGCGGAGAAATTGTATCTAACGTAGGCGCTTTAGTGCTGGTTGTCGGAGAAACAGAAGATGTCTCATTTATGGAAGGCGCACGCGTACACTAAAGAAAGAAAAAAGCCACGTTTTAATGCAAAGCAGTATATTAAAATAAATAAGCATACCCTTTGTGTTTGCCACCCTAGCAATCACTGATGTGATGATACCTGAAGCTTGATTTATAGGCCAAAGCCGATTGATAAAAAGTACCTTACACCTTTTTCTGTACTCCCATTACTCCCAGCAACGTGCATTGAACTTTTTATGATCGATTGAGTAGTCAAAATGTGATGTGTGTTAACAAATAAATAAATTAACTTACATTTATAATAGGTATTAGTAAGGATATAGTAAAACTATGAAATGAGTGGATGTCGTCTAACAGCCTGGCCACGAACGGCCGCGACATGCTGAGCGACAAGCGATTTCAATGTTCATGCCGCTCTCTATTCTGCCGCCCGCCGGCGCTGTCACCTCAGTGCAGAACTAAACTGCACAAATAAACATCGAAATCGCTTGTCGCTTAGCGTGTCGTGGCTTTTCGTGGCAACAGTGTAACTGCAGGTAGCTAGCTGAATATTGTTTATAACATACATACATAGGCTCACGCCTGTTTCCCCGAAGGGGTAGACAGAGGCATATTAAACGCCCACTTTTTGCCAGACTTTTGATCCCACGTAATAGGTGGCGAGCCTAATGTTTTGTTTGCCAGAGCCTCATCCGTTGATAAGCAGGTACACCACTTGCAGGTGAGGTTGGCTTGGGACCCTACGTTCTTGGTGGGAACCCTATGCACTGATAATAAAATTGTAGAAAATATTAAAATTAAATTATTCCTTTGGTCGAGACATCGAATGGAGCCCAAGATCCGACTCCTGTTTGGCGCTGCTACCCTAATAAAAGTAAAAGCAAGTAATTATTTAAACACTCACACTGATACGTTTAGAATGGAGGAGTAATGTTGGCACAGAATTTTCTTTTAGTCTTCGCCATCTGTCATTACTATAAAAACATTCCGCAGTAAAATGCTTGGAACAAATTCTATGGTGCTTTCTAGGCACCCAATTTTCTCCACGACATACTGCAGCAATCCACTTATTTTATAAATCTTTATCACGTGCACAAAGAATCTAAAAAATAACGAGATAAAAATATACGGTGGATAGACATATCGATAAGATTTTTTACAACACTTGAAAAGTCGATAAAAATATTATACGGCTAAATTCAAAATCATGATAGAACTGTCATAAAAGATGAATCACTAAAGTTATATAATTTGATGGCATTAAATTGTCTAAATTGTATCTTACACGTCAGTTGACTGTGTCAAATTTTTCAGTACTAGGGCTACCTCTATGTATTATATATCCAATCTCTTTGTTCAGACCAGACTTCATTCACTATTTGTTTTGTTTTGCACTTTGTGATATCACTCAACCGCCATGATGGTTTACAGCGTTTTCGTGTCAAATTCAAAAAGGTTTTTAAAAAGCCGTAATTAGTAATGTTGCTGATCGATTTTTGAAGAAAAAATCAGGTATTTCAGTTTAACATCTAATAATCGAATCCATCGCTAATTACATTTTAGGACACAAGCCTATTGTAGCTGTAGCAAGAATGCTCATATTTTCTTGCAAAAAGAGTAAAAGAATATATTAATTTCGATTTGTGTGCCCTTTTTCTAATGGTCTTCCCCTGTCAGTCATTCTAAACGTTCACTCAAAAGTAAAAATATACATTTATGCTTATATTTATATGGATGACAATGGTGTGACTTAAAATAGAATTGTATTTCAAGATTTTAAAATTTATTTTAAACACAAGGCCGATGTCAATGAATCGTTTCCTTCTTCCTATAGTTTTAAAATAATACTGTCGTAGTATAGGTATGTGAGCGAGACCAATAGGTATAATGCTATGCAGTTGCAAGTGGGCTCGGGTTCAACCCACGGCGCGAATCACTTACGTAGGGGAGGGGTGGCATGAAAGGGACATTTTTGAATTTGAGGTCCTAGTAAGTGATTGAGAAAATATTTGGAACAGGTTGGATTCGAATAGCAAGCGTTTATTATTAAATTATTGGAATGAAATGCAATTATTGTCAATAATCAACCCTTAGTTATTTATTTAGGCATTTAAAAAAAATGTGTATTTTGTCCCTTTCATAAATGGGTAGTATTGAAAGGGACGCAGTAATTTATGAAAGGGACAGTACCTAATTTCGGGGAAATATGTGTACAATAACTAATTAGATATGTTGTAAATCAAATTTAAAAGTGACTAATATCATCATTCACCGTATTCATCTTCATTCAAGACTAATATAATAATCGCTTTTATTTAACTTAAATAGAAATGAACAATATTAAAATGTTTTTCTCAGATAACATAAACTTAAAAAATATTAATAGCTTTTCTTAAGACACTTATAATCAGTTTCTTTATAGTTAACAAGAAATTAAACACTTATATAAAACAAATTAAGGACATTCAGAATCTTTAGCTTTTGCAATCAATCTAAGCAGATGGGATTTGCTTACATATGCATTTCGCACAGAAATGCCTTTTTGTAATACTTCATTAACCACCTCTTTAATTTTGTGAGCATCGACACGCGTTCTCTTCTTACGTGGCATTATTGATCTGAAAAAGAAGTAAATAAAATATTACAAACCTAGTGTAAAATAGCAGGCTTGAAAGGGACCGTTATGAAAGGGACGTCCCATTCATAGCCGTTTGTTGTGTCCTTTTCATAAATATCATCTAAAATTTAAAACATAACCACAAAATTTACAATATTAGATTAAAGTTTACTGACCTTATGTTCTTGCATGTGTATATGTCTAGCCTATTTTAAACAGTGGTTCAGACATGTATAAGTACCTCGCAAAACTCGATAAAACGTTCCACAAGTATAGCGGAAAAATACTATTCAATACCAATAACAACACTGACACGTATCTGCCATATTTGAAATGACAGGAGTATGAAGTAAGCCGCGATCCAACTTGCATCAAGGTTGCCATACGACAAAAATAGAGTCGTTTCGAAAGTGTTTTTATTTTACCCGTAATTTGAATTGTCCCTTTCAATACGTGTCCCTTTCATGCCACCTCTCCCCTACTTTCAGAAGGTATATCATCACTATCACTACATAGTATAAAACAAAGTCTGTCCTCTGTCTGTCTGTCCCTATATATGCTTAAATCCTTAAAACTACGCAACGGATTTTAATGCGGTTTTTTAATAGATAGAATGATTCAAAAGGAAGGTTTAAATGTATAATTGACGCGGACGAAACCGCTGGCGACGTCTAGTATACATATAAAATAGTTAATTACCGCTGAGTCGGAAATAGAGTTGTAAGCAGAAAGCTTTGACAATGGTGATAACGTCAGGGCGATGATAATCATGAAGACTAAGTATCACTATTATTACGTTCAATTAGGTACGTTCAATCCAAAAGTTCTTGTCGATGACTTCTTCAGGTGAATGAAAATATGCCTATGTAATTTTGTAAAGCGCCTGAAGACCAAAGTCTTCAACCAATGCGTCCTACCTGTTATGACGTACGGTGCCAAGACGTGGACACTCACAGTGGGACTCGTCCACAAACTAAAAGTCACCACGCAGCGAGCTATGGAACGGGCTATGCTTGGCGTCTCTTTGAAGGATAAAATCCGAAATGAAGTTATCCGACAAAGAACCAAAATTAACGACATAGCTCACAGAATCAGTAAGCTCAAGTGGCAGTGGGATGGCCATATCTGTAGGAGGACTGATGGCCGGTGGAGCAAGCGTGTCCTAGAGTGGAGACTGCGCCTCGGCAAGCGTAAGGGCGGCCCCCGGCTAGGTGGCTGGGGCCTGGGACAGACTGGATACGGAAGGCTGAGGACCGTGTACTGTGGCGCGTGTTGGGAGAGGCCTATATCCAGCAGTGGACTGCGAATAGGCTGATTGATTGATTGATCGATCGAATTTCGTGAAATTCGGTTTTGATCATGTCCACAACAGTCTTTACCAAAATTGGTAATCATGAAACATTAAGAAACAGATTTTCGCAATAATAATACTAATATAGCTACAAAAACTAAGGCTAATTAATTACACTCATTTGAATCCCAAAAGTTTTGTTTTATATTAAATTTAGAGAAACCGGACCAGCACATTTCCGCTGTTAGTTATGAAAGACGATTGCAGAAACGAACGACGTAGCGTTCGCGTCGAGCCTCGAGAAACGTGACAAAAATGTAAATAAACTTGTTGCTGTAATAATTTATAACTGTATTGTAATTTTCCGTTTGGTGACAGAACTAATGGATTAAAGAATGCAACGTGTTACCATCCCATTTCATTCCATGTCGTCGGAAGAGGCGACTGAAGGAATATACAAGAAGCAATTTACACGGTTGTAGAGCCTTGCTGATTTCAGCATGAATGGGCCAGCTCGACCGGGGAAGTACTACTCACTCACAGAAAATCGACCTAAAGTAACAGTACCTAAACTGTTGCGTTTCGTTCGGTGAGTGAGAGTGGCGGAGGCCCTATCCCCTATTCCTTCTCCCTCATCCCACTCCTCATCCTATCCCTTTTCCCATCCACAAGAGGCGGCAACGCACTTGTGACTCCTGAGGCGTTGCTTGTGTCCATGGGCGGCGGTAATTGCTTAATAACAGGCGATCCGTCTGCTCGCTTGCCGCTTATTACTATGTATAAAATAAAAATAGTATCTACCAATGAGAAGAAATGAAAACTGGACATCAAACCGTATACCAACCTGTCTAGCCCGTATCGTATGGTAGGCTAAGTCCTCATACTGATTCACAATACTACTGTGACGAAAATTATGAGAGAATATTTTTTTCTATTTTTGTTTCTACCACATTCACACAACACCATCTAGTCCCAAACTAAGCAGAGCTTGTACTATGGGTACTAGATAATGGATAAACATACTTATATACTTTTTTTTGTAAATACATACATATTTTACATAGAAACCTCCAGACCAAGACAAACATCCATGTTCATGCACACAAATGTTTGACTTGTGCGGTAATCGAACCCGCGACCTTCAGCTTAGCAGTCGCATACACTCCCGCTGCGCCAACCAACATGTTCAGCAATGGACTGTGAGACGCTGTTTTTAATTATGTTGGTTGGATTAAAGTAATGCATTTTTTGGGTTATTATTTGGCCAAAGAGGTTGGTGTATGGTTCTTCGAAGAATTCTTGGAGGGACACAAAAAACATCACGCGATCCGAATAAAAACAATCTCGCTATTCTTTTCAGCACCTTCTATCTCATCTACAGCTTATCACAGCAATATTCGTAAGTTAGGTACAAGTCACATAACAACGTGATGCCAAACTCCGTAGAAACAATTAGCGTATGCCAAGCCAAGCTCCACTTATTTAGATATGTACATTCGAACAACTTCCCGCTAGACCACCATAAGGACGAGAATCCTTCAGCACGACATCGTCGCTTCCTGTGCTACTTTACACGCACATTGACACTCCTATGCAAAACCAGTTTCTAGTGTGCCTTGGCTCTATGAGGGAGCCAAGGGATTTATTTTTCAAACTGGTCCAGCGCCGACTTGTTTTATTGTACAAGTCACATAACAACGGCAACGTGATGCCAAACTCCGTAGAAGCAATAATTATTAGCGAATGTCAAGCCAAGCTCTACTCATTGTGTACTTTGTTATAGCATCTGCGTCTGTGTGTTTAAGAGACACATTGACGAATGAGAGTAAAGCTGTTTCTAAATATAAAGTGTATCCTATAGCGGCCTAGCAGCGATAGCCTAGTAGAAATACAACAGACTGCACGTATGCAGGATATAGGGTTCGAATCCACTGCCCGCACTACCGACTTTTTAGAGATTTGTGCGTATTAAATTGTTGATTATCGCTCTTCCTGTGCTTCGAGAAGCACGTAAAGATGGCGATCCCGGCTATCATGAATTTCTTTTAATATTCAGTCTAATCTTAGATTAGTAAGTGTACTCGGGGTTGTGATGTTACGACCTAGTTAGTGTAATCAGGGTCATTGATCTTCTAAATATTCCCATAAAGTCCGTTTCAGTTACGCTTTGTGTTTGTTGGGTATACCACAAATTGATACTTGCCGGTTCCCAGTGCGCCAAGGAATCACATCTTTCGCGCGTACTCTTATTAATGACTGACTTCCATTGTTGTTTCTATCCAGACACGGAAAGCCTTATTACTTATAACCATTTAGTTTACCCTTCTGTGTTCCTTGCGCTGGTGATGCATTAAATTATATTCTGGATCTTCCATCGTGCACGGCAACTAGCGAGTAAATGAATTTGTCCAAATGTTGCTAGCGCCTTTGAGCAAATCGCATTAGGTAGGTTGCAAACTTATTTATCATGAGTACAATATAAATAAGATAAAAAAATCAGCAGTTGTCGTAGAGTAGAGCAGGGTTTCTTTTAAAGTGGGGTCCATGGATCTCTTAGGGGTCCATAGCATGAGTAACAGGGGTCCGCAGTGGCTCAGTTATACTCAACATATTTATTTGGAATTTGTGCATGAAACTAATGCCTTAAACGAACTCGCAGCGACAAGCGTCGACGGGCTGCGATAGTTATTTGTGCAACAAGAGAGCAAAGTTGTTTTTTGTTTCGAGTGCTGATTTTGAGTCCCGAGCAAGCGAAGGATTCTATGATTGATTCACGAGCGTAGCGAGTGAATCAAAGTTAGAATCCTGAGCGTGGTGAGGGACTCAACAACACGAGATACAAAAAACTTTGCTCTCGTGTAGCACACATAACTTTTCACCACAGCAGTGAGAACAAATATTACTTAGGAGACATAGAAATGAACAGGAATGTATTGAATTCTGCATAATTACTTGTTGATTTAACTCTTCTGGTGTTAAAGTACAGTCATAATCGCTAGTTTCACTCATCATTTAGATTATTTTATATATTAATATAATTTAACACGTTACGCTATACCTACTGTATCAGCATCAGCGTAATTTTTATTCCCGCTACTTTTTTTTAATCGCGTTTTAATACCGCGTCCCTAATGTTTATTTTTCAAATGTATCATTGTTGTAATTCTAAATAAAAATATATTGGTTAAATACTAATTTTATACTATTGATTAGACTTATTTTTATTAAAATCCTATAATAAATTAAACATGTAAACAATATTATATGAAAAAAGTAATTTCTCTATTACAAATATCTTTTTTTTTGCGTTGCCGTCGGTTTTTCTTTGAGGTCGAATTCCAAAATCGAATTTCGAATTCGAAGGGGTTTGTTTTTTCACTCACTTTTTATATGCATGTGAAAGAGACAGAGCACAGTAAAATTCGAATGTTTCAAATTTATGGCTGAACAATGTCAATTCGTGACACTGAAGATTGAAAAATTAAAAAGCTACTTTTACTCACGCTCGAATCAAAATCGCGTTTTGTTCACTGTTGTCTCGCAGCAAAAGCGGCATGTTTGAGCTGCTGTGGTGAAAAAGTAATTTTTAATATAAATAAGACTTGTTTTTTCTACCCTTAGTTTTGTTATTAGTGGTCCATGGAAATTTTTACATTCTCAAAATGGTCCGAGACTATAAAAAGTTTAAGAAACCTTGTCGTAGAGTATACCTATTATTGTTGTTATAATATCATACCCGTAGTACCGATATAAACCCGTAAGACTAAATAATGAAAACAACCTCGCATTTTTCTCAGTAACCAAAACTCAAATAACGCTATCCCAGCAAATCTTACAAACCTCTCTCACATACCTGAGGCTGCAATACCTACATAATACAATGCACACACAGTAAGATTTACTCGTCGCCACGCCGCTCGTGTGAAACAGCCGTTGTGAAAGCCGCCTAACAACGTGAGTCGTGGTCAACCATGTGCGTCCTAATCGTGGCCACAACGTGACTTAGGGACGTCACTAATATATTATTTTCGATAGTGCTGTGCATGTTTGACTTATTAGGCTGAATGCATGCTTGTGCCTTTGATGTAGGTTATGTTTACACAGAACATTAAATTTGGTTGAATGCAATAGTTGATGTTTTGAGGGGTTTATTTTTGTTGAATGGAAAATTAGGTGTTATTGTTGATATTGATTGAGTAATATTTTTGGTATAATAGGAAATTTTTTTGACTGATCTTGAAGATATAGGTCTGGTGCAGCACACACACTGCAACTGTTTTCCTCACGATCTTCGAGAGTGCCAAGAGTTTGATCTTTTTACTTAGAAACTTTTTGTGAAAATTGACGTGCCATATCTAGAGATACTACATACTAAGAAGAGGCATTTGTTGCACAATTTCGTTGGTACATTATTTTCCAATAAACTTATTTAAACGATATATCATTCTTAGATTATTGTAATACAACCAAATTCTTTATGTTTGCTCGTCAGTTGTCATCTCAATTTAATGGTTTAGCTCATAGATAATATAATACATCTGTATTCCATGGTTTAGCTGAAATTGCAGCATATTCATTTTTTTTTATAGTTAAGCCTAAATGAAGTAAGTATAGAGCTAAAATAACACTATTTCTCATAAGTGCATCAAAGTACATCATCTCATTTCAGGCCAATTTCAATTATGAATTGCATTATAAAAAAATACAATGATTTGCATGTCTGTCGACATGACATCCATTGTTCCTGATTGTAATTAAAGATTAAAATAATTATAATTTTTTTAATCATATAATTAATGTTGTGTTTCTTATAATATAATTGATGCAACGATTGTTTATTTTATTTATTTATTTGTTTCCCATTCACGCATATCTTGCTAACACATTGTGGTGTTATGAAAATACACGGCATACACTGAGGCATAGATCCAGTGACCCTTTGGGCGTTTTTAATGTGTATTAAGTACATGGCCAAAAGTGTTACTGGGTTTTTCCCAATTCTCAGTAGCAGCACGGAGTCTGGTGATGTGCCCGGTAACAGCAATAGGCTCGCCCCCTGTTACGTGGGATTAAAAAATTAATGGTGAAATGTGGGTTTAATATTACAACTCTGCCTACCCCTCTGGGGATACAGGCGTGAGTCTATAGAAAAAAAAATAGTACACTAGCAAGCGGGTCACCCAATGGTAAGTGATCACTGCCGCCCATAGACACCTGCAATGCCCGAAGGATCACATATTCTCGAGTTCTTATTTGAAATGTGATGGAACACCTATCTTCCACAAGCGCACTATTAAATATCGTAATGGATTTGCTATTTATTTGATATTGTGATGATTTTGCTGAACTCAATGTTGCACGTGTTACGCCGCTAGTGCGGGGACACGTCACGTCAGACACGTGTAACGAAAAGACACATTTAGACTGATGTTCGTGTGTCCTACTTTGTACGTTGTCTTCACTAATATTGATATAGGTAGTGGTAAATAATTGGTACTTAAACGTATTTATTTTGGGAAACTAAGCTACACACATTAAGACATTCAGAATTCTAATTCGTAATAAATTATGCAATGATTTGTAACATTTATGAAAAAAAAATGACGCTTACGTATGCATATAACTTTGTATAGGTACTTATTGTACAGACCTACATATCATCTAATGTGTCTTACATATTTAGGGGCAAAGGTGCGGGTGCGGGGGACAGTTCTGTCTGTCTCTCGCAGTTGGGCGCGATCGCGGGAGGAGAGGCGTGTCGGTGTTGCGTTGCCGCGCGCCCTATCTCCCGCGACCAAATGGGGGCGCACCATTCGATGCGTCGTGGTGGGGCCGCAGAGGAAGAGAAAATGCGGTGTTGTCAGCTTGCCGTCCTCCCTATCCTCTGCGGCCGCTGGGTGTTTTGGCGGCGGAGCCCGACATCTTCGTCCGCCGCCAAGGAGGTGGTTAGGCCTTCGGGCTATCCGTCGGGGAGTAGAATGCTAACGCGATACCCTGGCGCCCCCAAAATGGCGTGGAAGTATGCTCTGTAGTTTCAGTGGGTAGTACGGCCTTGCACTCCAGCCGTCGAGTCCCACATACCCTCCGCTTTTCATCTTGCGGGGGTATGCGTAAATGCATTTCTACAGCGAGAAAAAAATATTTGATCATAATATATTTAACTACATTGTGGCTTCGAATTCGTTTAAAACAATTTCATCTAAAATTTTCTTTTAAGGGTAATAAATTTTAAAGGGCACCAGGAATAAATCACACAAATAACGACTAGACTGGAAACAACAATTTATGGAAGACACAAAGTGTTGTTTCGAGTGGGGATCGAACCCACAACATTCAGCTCAACGTCAAGCGGCCGGTTAATCCTCTACGTCAACCGTGCAATAATAATTTATCCGTTATCTGTAGCTTTTGTAATAGTTCAGAGGAAAATAACAGTTAGTTCGTGTTGCTACAATGTGCAGAGTTAATCGGTTTATGTCTGGCGGCTTCTTTCCTTATCTCGCGCCGGTGGCTAGTCCGACACGTGTCGCCGCCACGTACCGCGTACGTCATTGATGCAACCTTTGTGTACTTTGTAGCTTGCGCATGTAGCTTTACGATATAGGTGCCTGAGATATACGATATAGATACATCTTGGGTACATATCTACTTGACAATAACAACTTAGAGGAAATTATAATCAGCAATAACGATTATTAGCGGGCACTGGATTCTAATCTAAGGCAAAGTCTTGAAACGCAACCGAGACAACGCTAGGCTGACGACTCTATACTTATTATAAAATTAAGTCTTCTTTTCGTTCTGAGGTCTGTGTGAGTGCGATAAATAGGTACATAAACTACTAAATGGATGTTTATGGGTAGTTCTTCGAAATTTGATTCTTCGACTGATGCATCTGGCCAAAATTTCATTTCACTTTCAGCTCTGTAATGCATGTTTATATGAAAATAGATATACCAAAGAACATATATTTGAATGAGGGACTCGTTTTTAGAAAGTAGTTTTCAAGATATCGAAGTTCAAATATTTTGTGCCCAGATGAATCAGAAACAGAAATAAAAATGAGAAAATTTATTAAGAAAACAATCATATTTTAACAATTACAATAATATTTTTTATAACAATAGTTATCAGTGATCATATCGCGTAGAAAGGCACTTTTGACACGCTAAAAAGTTGTATTTTATGGGAAAGCGAGAATATTGGTAATATAACAATAAAAAATAACTTTTGCTAATATTTGTAATACAATCAATTCTTTTATGTACAAAAATATTATACTTAATTGCTACAATATATTATTCTCTCTGTTTTTTCCGTGTACAACTCAATAGTCATATGATACATAATTATGCTGTTTTGACAATACGAATCAGGCACAGTTGAGTCAGAATTTTGCCTACAATCACGCATAAGCATAACTCATCATACATGCAGACTTTAGTATTGACACTTTTCTACACGAATCTATAACTTAAAATTTTCTCTCGAAACGCAGACTGAAGTGCAAAATAATAAAATAATGTTTATAAAGTAGGCATTCTAATCAGCCTGCGACCTGAACCAAGCACAGATGAATCAGCTATTTACCTTCGTAACACCGGGATCTAAGCCATCCAGCCCCAGGTACACCTTCTAGCTCGTCCGTAGTCAGGCTTCCCTCCGCACGGGAAACCAGACTCTCATAATCATTACCCGACCAAGTACGGTCAAGAACAGCTTACGCCATATTAATCAGTATTACACGCCGGACACTTCTTATTTTCTTATTTATAAACAAATTAAAGTATTTATAACTAATACATATTTTTTTATAAGAGGTCTATTAATTTCCTCTCGATAATATATTAATTTATATTGCTTAATCAAAGGGAAAATGCAACATCGACTATTTAATGCCGAAAAATAGCAGACGGACACGTCATATGAATAAGAAGAACGAGGTTCAAATATTTTTATTTTGTATCTAGACTGCAATTAATTCAAAAAAAAAATACAGATCATTTTGTTAGTTGGTTACAGAAATATTCCCATAGACATCGAAAATTTTGCCTCTGAAGAATTACCCTTGTACCGTTTTCACCCATAGATAGTGTGTGATCAATCCCCGTTCGGGTGATTCCTGAGGAAGGTTTAGGTGTATTATCACGTGGGCGAAATCTAACAACATTCTTAACATATAATAATAATATCCTACAACATTCACACAACACTCTCTAGTCCCAAACTAAGCAGAAGCTTGTACTATGGGTACTAGATAATGGATAAACATACATATATACTTTCTTTTTTGTAAATACATACATATTATACATAGAAACACCCAGACCAAGACAAACATCCATGTTCATGCTCACAAATGTTTGACTTGAGCGGGAATCGAACCCGCGACCTTCGGCGTAACAGTCGCTTACACTCCCGCGACGCCAACCGGTCGTCATACTATTATACATAATCATCATCATCATCAGCCTTTAACAGTCCACTGCTGGACTAGGCCTCTCCTTTGAAAGGAGGAATTGGCCTACTATACCACGCTGGCCAAACGGGTTGGTATAGGGTTTGTATCAAGTTTTTGATCTTTTACAGTGCTGTTCTCTGCATAATATGCTCCCTCTGTCGGCTCTTACGACACCCATGGGATGATATGGGGTGGTGACAATCCGTATTCTTAATTCGTCACCACACGGACACTATTATACATAATATAATAATAGTATACCCGTAATATATGCAGTAGAATAATTAAAATTAACTTTACAGATGAACACGTACTATCCCACGTGACCGCCTTGCCTCTCAACAATGTAGGCACCGCGTGTATTGAATTCGATTCCTGCACGCGACAACACTTTGTGTGAATCACAGCTTATTATTTCGAATCAGGATGTTTTTGTCTATATTTGATAAATGCTTATATAACGCAGCCTGCGATAAAATTTTAATAAAAAAATTGTTCTAAATAGATAAACTTCCTTCTAACAGAATATAGTCGTACTTAACTATTTTACCTTTATTTCTTTCCCAAAATAATTTCTTCAGTATAAGACATTACTGTCAAAAATTTTAATGACTCAATTTTTCAGCAACAAATCTCAAAAATCTAAGTCATAAATAGTCGGCTAAATCGTACAGCGATAAGCTTCCTCATTTTCACAGCCATAACAACGTAATCCTAAAACTTCATAAGTACACAGATATACTTTAAAGATTAATAAAAGCTGCCTCGTTGGTCTCGCGGCATAAGTGTGCGCGGGGGATTGGGAGGTCTCGGGTTCGATTCCCGGGTCGGGCAAAGTATTATTGGGATTTTCCGTTAGGAAACTCTCAGTAGCAGCACGGAGTCTGGTAATGTGCCCGGTACGGCAATAGGCTCGCCCCCTATTACGTGGGACCTAAAATTCCTGGCGAAATGTGGGTGTAATATTACACCTCTGCCTACCCCCTTCGGGAATACAGGCGTGAGTCTACATATAAAAAAAATAATAATAAAAACTTCCAACCAAAATAGCGTGACAATAACAAGGAAATATTATTCCAAACAAAATGTAAGGGAACATTTTGCGTTTCGTCGGTCGCTGAAACACGAGAATGTTCAAATGTTGAGATCGCCTCGTGCACGGGGACACGTTTCAAAGCATTTTATTTGTTTAGCAAACAAATATTTTCAAATGGAAAACTAAGTTTATAAGACATTTTAATTAAGTGAAAACCTTTAGGCGAACGTGTTGACGGTCTCTTCACATCTGTTAGTATTTTTGTAATTAATGTAATATAATTATTTTTATTGAAGTACTTTTAACAAGTTTTTTAAATGAAATGACACTGGGATAGTTGTTTTGTCTTTTAAGCAGCGATCTGCTGATATTATCCGGGTAGGAAGTTACTTTACTGTATGCAATACTTGCACCGTGTGGTGACAGATCAAGAATACGGAATGTCTCCACCCCGTATCATCCCATGGGTGTCATAAGAGCCGACAGAGGGAGCATATTATGCAGAGAATAACACTGTAAGAGAAGGAAAACTTGATACAAACCCTATACCAACCCGTTTGGCCAGTGTGGTATAGTAGGTCAATTCCTCCTTTCAAAGGAGAGGCCTAGTCCAGCAGTGGACTGTCAAAGGCTGATGATGATGATGCAATACCTAGTAGCGCCAAGTGTTTGACAAGTTTTTGATAGATTACGTAGTTATAATGAACTGCAGGTACTTGTAGTGACACTTGAGCTACTTTATGCTTTGCGTTTGTGTTAATCAGATAGAGGCAAAAGAGCAGACTGGTAGCTTGAAGGTAGGCGATTGCCGATTACCCCTGCCTATAGACATCTACAACACCAAGTCGAGTCGCAAGTGCTTTGCCAGCCTGCATGAATCAAGGAGAAGGAGATGGATGAGGGAGATGGAAAAGGAAATGGGACTCGGGTACACTCACTTACCACACGAAACGCATAGTATGTACAGTTACTGTTACGTCGATTTAAAATTTTGCTTTGCTTATTAAAACAATGGTATTTTTTTAATGTTAATCCCTAGTTTTTCCTGACAAACATATGTACCTAAGTATCTATAACATGTTTCAGTCCATGTGTTTTCAATACACATGGCTTAAACGTGCGGTATACATTGTAATGTAAATATTTAATACCATGCGTTTACAAATGCTTATGTTATTTTATAAGCGCGCATGTCTGTAGGCCTGCTATTTATAGAAATGTACAATAATAATGCAATATATTAAGTAAGTACTGGGTAAAACCTGCGATAAAACGGGATATTATTATAAGATGTTGCCAAATTGAAATGCATTTTCAAACAAACTTTCGAGTTCTATTTTGGACAAGGTTGGTAGGTATTTATAACATCATTTTTGGTGAGAGCCTACAAAAAGGACTTCACTATATGTCCGGATATTTTGCCCTACGATGATGTAGGTGATAGGATGAATTTTGTACATTGATTGATACAGGTACAATCAAACAAGTCGGCGGTAGACCAGTTTAAAAAAAATCGCTTGGCTCACTCATAGAGACGAGGCAAGGGATTTACGACGGACACTAGAAATTGGTTTTGTATACGAGTGTCAATGTGTGTGTAAAATAGCACTGGAAGCGACGATGTCTTGCTAAGCGATTCTCGCCCTTATAGTGGTCTAGCGGGCAGTTGTTCGACTGTACATGAAGATTCCGGAGAAGTGGCGACGCACGGGACGGCGCAGCAGGGGTACTAGGAATAGGCCTCTCGCAGGGATAACTGATGACGTTGTTGGAACGTGGGAGGCAGTTAGGGGATCTTTCGGCTGATGATGACGACGATGAAGAATACTTTTATAATTGTGCCTATTTTAAACAGTCAAGACAAGTGATAATTTTATAATTATTGGAAAAAGACTGAAGGAACTTTCCAAAAATAATAAAAACTGTATATTATGCAGGTAACATGTTTATATCAAGATTAGAAGTCCAGTCCGAGATATCTGCAGCTGCATCCCCATTGAATACCAAATTAACTTTGACAATGACTTTGACAGCTGTATAAATACATCATGTTTCAAAACGTGAATGCAATGTCAGAACGCATCCATTTTCCGTCGGCTGCATACTGCAACGTGTGCCAACACTATTGTTCGTAGTGACCAGTCAAGAAGACACTTGATACTTCATTGGCTGGACATTCATAAAGTATAAGAAGTTTATGTAGAAGGGTGGGGTAGAGGCCAGGTTAGGATGGTTATGTGGACATACTTTATTGCAGATTATTCGCTGCGACTGAGCACGTTGTAGGCACTACATGGTCTCAAACGTGACCAGATTAGGTATGTATAGATTTCGATGGTATTGAAAATCTGTGCTCGCGTAGGTATGATAATATCAGTTTATGCCGCACATGGACTTAATGTGGTCCAGTGGCTTATTTTTACGACATGGTCAATACTTTGTCTGTTTCGTAAATAGCAGGTTGTTGTTAGGTCAGATAGTATATGAATCAATCAATTTTATCAATCAGTCATCAAATTATAGAAAACTCTTGCATTACTGACTGGTTAGCCGAAACTATAGGGTGCAAAAAGTTTAAATTTTGTCATATTATAAATTACTAGAGGACCCGTGCTGCTCCACAGCATATTTTAATATTATAAAAAAGCTCTTACATATAAGTATGATGAGTACATTGTAGCCTTATCTAATAAGTAAGATGATATTCTTACCAAAAGTATATATACCTATCACAAAACTTCTTTTCTCACAACATTGGTTTTGCGTTGCACCTAAGGTATCGTGAAATTTCCACCTTGGCATTACTGAACGGCTTACCGCGAAATAGGGATATATAATAATATATAATATGTATAACTGAAATAAAGCTCTTATTAACGACTTCAAAAAGAAGGATATCAATTTGATATGTATGTATGTAATATTATTGGAATTGCGTAAATGAAAAGAAATGTAATGATCTGTAGGAATAGTAGTTTTGGTAGGAATGGTACCTTTGGTAGCAATAGTAAGTAACACTTCTACCAAACCTACCAATTTCTACCAAACTACTATTCCTACCGAAAATACTATTCCTATCAAAACTACTATTGGTACCAAAACTACTATTCGTACTAACACTATCATAACTACCATTTTTTCAAAACTACTATTTGTACCAAAACCGCCGGTGCTGTCAAAAGTACCTTTTCTCTCAAAACTACTATTCTTACCAAAGCTACCTAAGACTATAGAATAAAAGGCAGACAGAGCGCGCGGAACACTTGCGTGAGGCCACTAAAGCAAATACAAAATTGAAAAGCGAATACAAACTCGACTCAGTGCGCTGCGAAGCATCGCACAGTTCACACGCCACGATCGATCCAGCTTTTAAATTCATAAAATGCCGTCTTGCGTTTTTAAACATTGTAAAAGTTGTTTCTAAAAGCAAATACGGGAAGATGGAATATATTCTTACAGATAACTATGGATTATTTGACCGATTTATAATATTATTTCGATAAAATTCGTATTTCTGCAGAAAATATGTAAGTGTTACCAGTTTACGTCGACACCGTTTTCCCTGAATTAGGGAAAATGCACTTGTCAATTGATTATGTAGGTAATAATGATTGTCATGTTAATGAAAAATACATTAACGTAATGTAAAAGTATTTTGTAGATTATATTTTTTCTTATAAATATACTAATAGGATTTCCATTAGTATATACATTGTTTTGAGTTCGATCCCCAAACGATCCAAATATTCGTGTACACGCGGCTACTTGTCAAGCTATTCACTTTGACCTTTGTACCGTTGTTAGACCTTTGTACCGTTCTTATGGCGTAGGGAATAAGTATCAAAATCGTACTTCGACTATTTAGCTTGACTTGGCGCCGTGTGTACATTAAGTACAGAAACAGAAATTATTGATTGTAGCCATTATTTATTTTTAATTGCAATTTTTTTTGGTTACGATTTATGATTATGATATTCATAATTTATTGTATGCATGACAAAATGTTTTTAGCTAATTAATATTTATGACGCAAGCCTATCTATTTATTTCTCAATTTACGAATAAAATTAGTTAAAACTTAACTCGGAGCCTACATTTTTTAAGAAATGTATTTATAAAAGCATACTTTAATGGTATCTTTTATTTGAATAATTTTCACAACAGCATTACATATTAAAAGCATTAATTAAATCTATGGTAAATTCTTCAAAACCACAAACGAATATAAAATATTACCTATGTAAGATTTTTATATTCGTTTGCAAAAACTATGTGCAAAATAGTGGGAGATTATTCATAATCTGGCAACTTTACACACACATAGACGCGCGTGTCCGTACAGTGCTAGTCGCCAAATGTCACGCACACATAGCTGTCAACGTGCCTCACTTAGTTGGACGAATACGCTACATCTGGTTCTTGTTTGTTAAATCTGTGAAAGCTACAATTTCTACCATAACTACCACTTGTAATATAATTATATGACAATAGTACTATGAACCGCTGTAATATGTTCCACATAAAAGAAAATTAAGATGCCTGAAGAAAGTCCGTAATTTAAAAACACAAAAAAATTCCTAACATAAAACGTAATTTACCCGTCTGTAGGGTTGATTTTCCCAACATTAGGCGGACATTTCACTACATTTGGGGAAAATTCCTCGGGTCGCGGGTATACTGACGTCGATACCGCGACCCCGTCATGAGGGTCGATAGAGGAACACCGCGGTGTTTTAGTGGGTATCCGAACCCCCGAACATATAGGGGGGAGAGCGGAGCCACACACTCCCCCCCCACCTGCCCCAAACTCGGTACAGAGTTGGCGAAGGGTTCCCTTTGAGGGACAGTCCGTAACTGGAATTCATCGCGATACAAAGAAAAGGGGGAAAATTCCTCAACATCAGAGATCACTTCACCCAACATTAAGGGTTAACTGGTAACATTCGGAGAATATTACCTGCCATCAGCGATAATTCACTATAGTGATAACTAGTCGACGCCAGCGGCTTCGCACGCACATATTTTCGAATTTCCCGTTTTGCCCGATCCCGTAGGAATTTCGGGAAATCCCGTCTTAGTGCGCCCCTACGGTCCCCAAGGAACATACATGCTAAATTTCAGCTTCTTGCGCCGTGTAGTTTCGGCTGTAGCTTGTCTGTCAGTCAGTCAGTAACGCAAGGATTTTATATATTAAGATTTTACCAACATCGGGTATAATTTTACACACCACCACACTCACACCCGTATGAAATTAAGGCAAGGTCACCTTAAAGGAGGCATAATGGTTTTTCCTGGCAGTTACCGCAAGGAACTTATTAGATGCCATAAAAATATTTTTGAATTTAGAACCGTCCATGTAGAGAAAAAGCAATGGAATTTTAAGAAATTTATAGGAAAATATTGAAAAATAAGTTCAATGTCCACACCTATCTTCCTTCAAACTTACCCAATTTAAATGAGCATACCATCAAATGAAAGAGCTCTTTTCAGCGCGTGTTTAAGGCCTACAACGAAACGCCTACCTGAATAAGTAGCAGATATACAGAAGCAGAAAGTCATTGACTACGGCTAAGAAAACGTAAAAAATGTATGGGAGAAAACTGTTTTTGCATATAACTTGATGAATGTGCAAGTTAGATAATTTCTAATACTTGATGACAAATCTACGCAGCGAGAGCTTTCATTTAAAAAAAAAATCGTCCGAATCGGTTGGGTAGAACGGGCTGGCCGACTCGTATTATAAAACACAAATTCTTTTAATATATAGATAATTCATTAATCGATTTTAAACTTTCGCGATTGGGTATACCTACATCATAAAATATTATTTAGCGGGTCTTAGTCGCGATAATTTACTTATTTAAAGGCATAAATAAACGTAGAAGAAGAAAGGAACGTGGGAGAACAACAGAGGTATTTATGCCTTTAAATAAGTAAATTTTTGCGACGAAGACCCGCTAAATAATATTGTATGATATAATTAATTCGTGCCAAATTTCAACTACTTAAGTACCTACTTGGGGAGCGTAGAGGTGCATTAAAGAGGGATTTTTCGAAATTGTCACGGGTTCGAGCAGTAACGGTTAAATAAATAAAAGATGCTGTTACTAAAGATAATCATCTTAATATATAAAATCCTTGCGTTACTGACTGACTGACAGACACGCTACAGCCGAAATTATTGGGCGCAGGCAGCTGAAATTTGGCATGTATGTTGCTTGGGGACCGTAGGGGTGCACTAAGAAGGGATTTCCCGAAATTCCCACGGGATCGGCCTAAACGGGTATATTTAAAAAAATTGCAGGTGTAGCTGCTGGCGTCCTCTAGTAAACTGATTAAGATTTAAACTACTTGTTTTAAACCAAGATAGACGAATGAAAATATATCTACTGTGTTGTCTCTAAAAACTATTATGATGATTAGTCATTTCAGAACACAAAGAATGTGGAAGTGGAAAAATTCGACGCACGTGTGCTAAGCATCTGTTTTAAAATAAATTTTATAGTACAAAGTCTAGACAACATAAGAATTAGGTATGTATGATTAATTTGCTAATTTTTCATCTGAATTTAACTTTAGTTACTGTTAATAATACATACATATCGTCACGCCTTTTATCCCCGAAGGGGTAGGCAGAGGTGTATTTCTACACCAGCTTTTCGCCAGATATACTTTAGTCCCACGTAATAAGGGGCGAGCCTATTGCCGTACCGGGCACATTTCCAGACTCCGTTCTGCTACTGAGAATTTCGTGACAGAAAAGCCCAATAACACTGCCCGACCCAGGAATCGAACCCGGGACCTCCCGATCCCACGCGCACATTTATGCCGCGAGACCAACGAGGCAGTCGTATAGGGTTTGATGTCGAGTTTTCCGTCTCTACGCAAAGATGGTATTTGCATCGTGTTATCCCTTAGTCGCCTCTTATGACACCCACGGGAAGATAGGGGGTGGTGACACTTGTATTCTATGCCGTCAACCACACGGCATACTGTTAATAATCTTCTTCTGTAATAAAAAAATCCTCCGTTACTGACTAATTGAGAGACATTGCACAGCCAAAACTATTGGGTGCTAGATGCTGAAATTTGGCATGAATGTACCTTGAGCATGATATGCACTAAGAGGGGATTTTCCCAA
Organism: Euclidia mi; assembly: GCA_944739405.2. Taxonomy (NCBI): domain Eukaryota; kingdom Metazoa; phylum Arthropoda; class Insecta; order Lepidoptera; family Erebidae; genus Euclidia; species Euclidia mi. The sequence continues at coordinate 35,607,170 of OX123204.2, forward strand.
AATGTTCACGGGATGGGGAGGAAACGATTAAATAAATAAAAAAATGTGCGGGCATAGCTACGAGCAACCTCTAGTGATTTTATAATACTCAAAGCTGAGAATGCTACATGTTTGACATGTTCTGTTAATACTCGAGGAATACATTTAAAATAAGTCCAAGGTATTGCCTCAATACAGCATTTTATTAAATTATTTTCAGTGATTTAATCTAGGAAACGTAACACTCTGTATTATTTTAGCAAAAAATATAGCAGTTACTATTATTATAGTTAATATAGCTCATTTACATTGCCGTATGATCCCTAAGAGCCTTTTTGCCACCGCACGTTTAGATTCGATCAGCGCCAACGTTTGGCTTATAAGCCTAAGATCTTATTGTCGATGAACTCGGTATTTCGGAGTTCATCGACAATAAGATCTTGAAGCGGATTCTCATAATCAGTGCGCAAACGCCATTCTTGCATAGACGCTTCAGTATTCTAAGTGAAGAACAAGGCATGTGTTGCACAAAACGATAGAATAGACGTTATCGTTACGGTCATCATCGTCTACACAAAATTACTTGCCTGACTGATTGACATAATTATGATCATCATCATCATCAACCTTAAACATTCCACTGCTGGACTAGGCATCTCCTTTAAAACGAGGAATTGGCCTACTATACCACGCTGGCCAAACGGGTTGGTATAGGGTTTGTATCAAGTTTTCCTTCTCTTACAGTGCTGTTCTCTGCGTAATATCACAATGCTCCCTCTGTCGGCTCTTACGACACCCATGGAATGATATGGGGTGGTGACATTCCGTATTCTTAATCCGTCACAACACAGACTAACTATGATCGCTGAGCATAAAATACCGAAACTAGGCAGGTGAAATTTTGATAGTGGTTTGCGGTATTTTTAGTATTCCTTTGTTAAGAGTGTAAAATAGGGGTTAAAAGTTTTTTTCAATATACGATCCCTATTCATGAGAATCCAGAGAAAAGTCAGTACTTAAAATATCGGAATAAATCGGAAAAATATATAAAATATCGGAAAATATCGGATAAAAAGGTATACAGATCTGCCTACCGTCAAAACTCTTATGGTGTTCCTCAGGGGAGCATATTAGGTCCCTTTTTGTTCCTACTGTATATAAACGATTTACCCAAGGTTACCCCACACAAATGTATTTTATACGCTGACGATACAACGATAAGTATCAAATTGACCGATAGCAGTATAACCAATTATGAAAATGAAATCAATAATACGCTAAACAATATGATAAAGTGGTTAAATGACAATAACCTACACGTCAATATCAATAAAACGAAAATGTTGCAATTTCAAACTTATAATAGCAAACGTCCGCAATTACAAATAAATTATGCAAATGATCCAATCGAAGAAGTTGAAAGCGTAAAATTTTTAGGAATAACATAGATACATTTTGTAATTGGAAAGCACACATAAGTGAATTGTGTAGTAAAGTACAAAGATTTGTTTTTGTTTTAAGCAGAATAACTCACATAGCTGGTATCGAAGCCGCTTTATATGCATATCATGGATATGTCTCATCAATTTTGCGCTATGGTATTATAATATGGGGAAACTCGGTTGATATCATCAATGTTTTCAGAGCTCAAAAAAAGTGTATCAGAGCAATAAATAAATCCCAACCGATGGAAAGTTTTGTTCCTCTTTTTAAAAATAATAAAATATTACCTCTCCCAGGTTTATATATTTTCGAAATCTGTATCTTTGTACACAGAAATATAAGCCTGTTTGAGACACATAATGAGGTTGTAATTAGAAAAAGTCGTAAAATGCGTAAATTATATGTACCCCAGCAAAGAATAGAACTTTTTTTTAGAAATGTTTATTGCATGGCAATACGCATTTATAACAAACTACCCGATTGTTTTAAAACATATAATCTAACTAGTTACATTTAAAAACAAATTATTTTGCTTCTTGCTGGACAAATGTAATTACTCGACGAATGAGTTCTTATGTGAAAAATTTGACATGAAAATAAAATTGTAACTTGACATTATAACAATATTTAACATTTTATACATTTATTTCTAATTATTTCAAACTTATTTTGTAATCGATTTTAATTGCATTCTTAATTTTAATGCCAAATTATCTGACTATGTTGTTAAGTTTAAGATTTGTACGCCGGAAACGGCAGAATATTATGGACATACCTATATAATTTTGTAACACCACTGTAACAACAATATTCTAACAAATAAATGGATTATTATTATTATTATTAATAAATACATTAAAGTGTTATAAGACAAGTATTCTTAGTCGCAAACGGCAAAAGCAATAAGCGACACACTCATAGCAGAGAATTTCCTTATCTCACGAGTGTGTAACTAATAACAAGTATACGTAATTACTCAGTTTACTATTTACTACGACTACTACAGCGATAGACTACTGCACATTGTTTCCATACTTAGTACGTATTTACGATACAGTTGACATTCAGATAGTCACGAAGTGTTCGGCTTTTATTGTTTTAAATAAAATATAACAGATGCACGCCTAATATACCTATACCTACTGACAAGTGGGGAACCCCAAAATTTTCCAGTGTGGGTTCACCATTTTCTTAGAATCTAATAGTATTGTTCAATCCAGAATAGCAACCTTTCAAACTTTCAGAAGTGGAAAATTTTGCCTGGAAGTATGTTTTCAAACAAATTCTTGGATAGGCAAAATGGGAACGCCCCCGTCGTTTCTACGCGTTCCCGACTGACTGCACCCACTGCAATTAAGGAGGATGTAATACACCCACATAATTGTCAGCTACAGTAATTTTATTTCTAAGAAATAATACAAGCATTCAGTAATTATCTTCATGAGAGTCGGTGTTTGTACTTGGTAAAAACCTCCATGTGTATGACTGTCCACTACAGGCTTTCGGGACTACCTAGCCTCGAAAGCCAATAGTTTAACGAACGAGGTGTCCCTCGATAAACCGTGTACGCAAATCACGGTTTGCATACTTTGCTGCGATCTCTCTGATCAGGTCACCCCGAGATCAGGTTTACACATATGAACTATTTTATACTTTATAATTTACTAGCGACTCGCCCCGGCTTCGCACGTCACGGGTGCAAAATTATACTTATAAACCTTTCTCTTGAATAACTCTATCTATTAAAAGAAACCGCTTCAAAATCCGTTGCGTAGTTTTAAAGATTTAAGTATATCTACATAGGGACAGACAGACAGATGACGGACTTTTTTTATACCATGTAGTGATAACATATACCTAGGTATGCACGTTGATGCATCGTCCAAACGTAGGTATATTTTCATTACGCTAATAAATAAATAGTATTTTTTCTGCATAAACATATTCAATATCGCATTATCATACCTAAAAATAGATGATTTACTATATTATATGATAATATTGTGAATACGGTACTCAGCCAACAGAACTGTTTGTTGAATGTCTGCATAAGTGTATAGCATAATAAAATATAAGTTAAAAACATCTGTATTTAATTTATTATGAACATATTCAAACGCGAGGAAAAACTTAGCACTCGTTTTTGACGCATTGTGCGCCTGGAGTAGGTAGTGTGAGATTTGGTACCTATAGCTAATTTGTATAGTGTAAGTAAGAGGGTAGGGTCTAAAATGTTGGTCGAATTACGACTACGACGGGACACCAGTCTACGTTTTTATTTTTAATTTTTATCTTAATAGGCGGCAAACGAGCAGACGGATTGTCTGATGGTCAGCAATCAGCGCGGCCCTTGGACACAAGCAACACCACTATAGTTACAAGTGCGATGCCGCCCTGTGGGTTACGAAAAGGGATTGGAGGAGAAGTGGGCTGAGGGAGTAGAATAGGGGATAGGGTCTCCGGTACTCTCACTCACCGAACCACAGATATAATCTTATACTAATATATAAAGCTGAAGAGTTTGTTTGTTTGTTTGTTTGGTTGAACGCGCTAATCTCAGGAGCTACAGGTCCGATTTGAAAATTCTTTCAGCGTTAGATAGCCCATTTATCGAGGAAGGCTATAGAACATCACGCTATGAGCGACGGGAGTAGAGCAGTAGCCTTAAATAACGCGAGTGTAACCACGGGCATCCTCTAGTAATATAGATATATTAAGCTGAAGAGTTTGTTTGTTTGGTTGAACGCGCTAATCTCAGGAACTACTGGGTCGAATTGAAAAATTCTTTCAGTGTTAGATAGCCCATTTATCGAGCAAGGCTATAGATATAACATCACGCTATGAGCCACGGGAGCGGAGCAGTAGCCTTAAATAACGCGAGTGTAATCGCGGGCTCATCTACTATGCACCGAACGAAACGCAACATATAGGTACTGTAACTTTAGGTACGTCGACTTTCTGTAAATTATTTAATCTTATTATAAAACGCACCATTGGCATTGAGCACGTCTAGTATCTATTAGTTAATAGGGACATCAAGAGTGCTGCACTGCCTGCACTACAAGTATCAACAATTTTATCGATTGTATTTTATCTGCGTTTCCAAGTACAAAACGAATACGTATCGCGAACAATGGGTTTCCTCAGTACTTGTCAGTAATCACTGCATTCCGTTCGTAATGCGATTGCTCAAAGTCCTGTTATGTTGCGGCAGACTGCGTCGTTGTCGCGTCACGTCGTCGGAGTAGCGTCTTGTATGACGAATATGAGACGACGCGTAGATTGTATGAGTTGTATGACTGACGTGCGGTAGACTGTTAGGCTGGCTATACACGGACAGCTCGAGAAGTTTATCGTTAGTCATACGAGGACAATATGAGGCAGCGATAGGCTAGTAAGTGGAGATCCAACAGACTGCCACGAAAAGGGTATCGAGTTCGAATCCAAGGCGCGCACCACTGACTTTTCGAAGTTTGCCTCGTGCCTCGGAAATCACGTTAAACCGTCGTCCTGGCTTTCATGAAGATCTTTGCAAGTCGTCATGGGGAGTCAGTATACTGGTCTAAGCCATGGAATATCACTATCTTTGGGTTACAAAGGTCAGACAACAGTTCATGCTCTGTGGAAAAGCTGATATTCTGTGATATCTGGTTTGACTAGTAAGCGCCTAAGCGGACCTTCGGACTCTACGGCACGAAAGTCTTGGATGCAACCGGGATAAATGCAGGACTATGATGATTCGGCGACAATAGGACATTTTGGTTTATGGCAACACCATGGTATACCTCAAGTTCCACTACTGTAACATTTGTGTGGTCAAAAATAGGTAGAAACATATAAAACAAATTTCGTTTCAAGCAGCCTTTGCCCTTGACCGTTCTAAGTGCATTCCATGTAAGTAAATAGTAGTTATTACTGGCTATTTATAAGTGCTTAGGGTTTAGAGAGTTATACTATTTTAGTAGATGTTCAGATGCTATTTAATATATTATGTGGTCACGCGCCAACTGAGAGTACTCTTCTACAGAAAAAAGAGATAGCCACATGGAAAAGAGTAAGAGTGAAATTAAGAGATACCGTCACACCAACCGTAGAATGGAATTCCAATAGAATCCTGGTTGAATGTACCTCCTACCAAATTCCCATTCACTCAAAAGCAGCAAGGTTCAAACCAAGCTACTACATCAAAAAAACTATCATCCCGAAATAAGTATCAACGCCATGCCCATGTAATCACAACCGTGAAGGCGGAACGTAAAGCTTGGCCACGCAAAACTATTTTTTTAAACATTTAGGTACAAATAGTCGCGATAAATCTACCACGTTCGTACAAATGTGAGCAAACGTGACACTTAGCATCTCATTTTTCTTTGCACTTTTTTACGTCGGCGTCAATGGAAAAATATGAACATGTGTTTATTGTAGTGTGAGATCGTTTTGTAAGGCTTAAGCAGACAGGTGTCACTATTATGCATCGTGTAGCCAAGCATATGAATAAAATAAATTTACTTCAAGTACATGTGGAAACAAATCGCTTTTGAACATTTAGTAAGTACTAAATGTTCCTCGCATTTTTATAGTTCAAATTTTCAACCCCAGTTTTACCTCTTTACATACATACATAGACTCACGCCTGTTTCCCGGAGGGGTAGGCAGAGACTACGGAACGCCATTTGCAACGGCCCTGTCCTGACATATCTATCTTCCTTCATTCACTCCCATCAGATTCCTCATGCATGCTCTTCTATTTAGGGTACTTCTAACTTGTCCTGTTTTTAGGATGTTTTACCCCTTTAGAGGCGAATCCTTGCGTAGAGGGTGTCATAAAAGAACATGCTGTCCAAATATTATGTTTCAAGCTTCAGTAGTTGGGCTTTGCGACAACAATCACGAAATAGATGTTGTATTTGGATTCCCCATCCCTTAAAATATCGTAGACGATACCCATATTGATTTAAAAAAAAAATCCCTTCCTCCATCTTTGATCACGAAATAGATGGTGTTATTGAATTTCCCATTCCTAAAAATATCGGAGACCATACCCATATCGACTTTAAAAAAATCCAGTCCGCCATCTTTGATTTCCTATCCGCCATCTTTGGTCACGAAATATATGTTGTATTTGGATTCTCCATCCCTTAAATCATCAGAGACGATACCCATATTGATTTTTTTAATTTTTCCATCCGCCATCTTTGATTTCCCATCCACCATCTTGAATTACGAAACAGATGTTGTAGGTTTTTTTTAGAGTAGTATAAATAATAATTAATTAAAAATAAATATTTAAATGATTAACAATGTTGTATTTGGATTCCCCATACCTTTTAACATCGCAGACGATACCAATATTGATCTTTTAAATTTTCCCATCCGCCATCTTTGATCACGAAATAGATGTTGGATTTGGATTCCCCATCCCTTTAAATATTGGAGACGATACCCATATTAATTTAAAAAAAAAAATCCCATCCGCCATCTTTGATCACGAAATAGATGGTATTTTTGAATTCCCCACCCCTTAAAATATCGAAAGCGATACCCATAATATTGATTTTTAAAATTTTCTCATCCGCCATCTTTGATTTCCCGTCCGCCATTAATCAGCGTCCCGAAAATCTCGAAAACGATACCCATATAGATTGTATCCTATTCGTTTAGCCTTTTTTTGCCTTTGACCCCTCCCCCTTCTCGTTTGACCATTTTATTATTTTTGTCTGGCCCCTGAAAGTTGTGGCTTAATTTTATATAGCCTTTCGGAGTAAGTAATTGGGCTATCATAGGTAATAACAATTTTTTAAATCCAACTGCTAGTCCTGAGATTAGCCGACATTATCTTTTAGCCTTTTGCCCGGCCCCAAAGGGTATCGTTTTCAATATTTTCGGGACACTGATTAATAATATGAAATTTATTTAGTGATCCAAGATGGCGGTCGGGAAATCAAAGATGGCGGATGAGAAAATTTTAAAAATCAATATGGGTATCGCCTTCGATATTTTAAGGGGTGGGGAATCGAAATACAACATCTATTTCGTGATCAAAGATGGTGGATGGGAAATCAAAGATGGCGGATGGGAAAATTTTAAAAAATCAATATGGGTATTGTCTCTGATGATTTAAGGGATGGAGAATCCAAATACAACATCTAATTCGTGATCCAAGATGGCGGATAGGAAATCAAAGATGGCGGACGGGATTTTTTTTAAAGTCTATATGGGTATCGTCTCCGATATTTTCAGGAATGGAGAATTCAATATTATATAAAAATCTTTGTTTGTTTGTTCATCATTTATATACTCTGAAATGATAAGAGATTAAGCGCTAAGTCAATGGTAACTTTGGAAAAGGGGCTTCGAAAAAAGGGAATTAAATAAAAAATCTTAAAAAGGCGATACGGAGTTCGCTGGGTCAGCTAGTATTAGTATAGATAAGATACATAGCTTACACATCCAAACAAAGAAAATTATTGCGGAGTCATCACAAAACTTTTTCTGGTCGGCAAACGAAGCAATGTCCTGGCGCTTACCAGTAAGGATCATTTACCACTAGACCAACAAGCCAGACTTAGTAAATATTACATTAGACGCGTGAATTATACATCAAAACCTTCCTCAGGAACCACAGTATCTGCTGGTGAGAACCGCATAAAAATCCCTTCTTCAGTTTTTGAGTTTATCGCCTTTATACAGATGTACAGCAAGAAAGGGGGATTTCGTTTTGTAATATGTTCAGTATTTTTGGTCATATGTGGTAAGATGATAATTATGTTACTTTATCTATACAGTCAACAGATACACATAAAACATCAGGCCGATAACATATTAAATGGCATACTTACTTTAAAAGAATTTTGATATTATATCCAAATAGTTCAACTCTTCGATCTAGAGTCATTGTTATTTTATGCAACGCATCAAGATCAATTAGTACTTAATAAATTTAATTTTTAACAGGGTTTTATACAATGGCTTTACTGGCTGGCTTGCTCCAGGGATAGGAGCGGTTTAGCCCCCTCCTTTACCCTCAACAAAGAGGTGCTTTTAAATAGAAAGTATAAGACCTTCAATTCAAGATCAATACTTTCTTTTACCAGATTCAAGACTCTCCCCAAAACAAAATGAGAACTGGGAAGGGATTCCCTAAACAAAATCCTGCACACCCCACTGATTTTATATATGCATAACTACTATCTGAGTCTATCATTAGTTCCGTACCTTTACATTGTAACATAGATTGTTGTCCGACGTTGCCATATAAAGTCAAATGATTAATACGTTTACTGAAATGGGTGTACGGCCTCGTGACATCAGTTTGCTTAAGTGTATCAACACGGGTTCTGGGTGCCTTGACTTCGATCTATGTCGAGTAAAATGTCTGTCTTTCTTCAATAAATAATTCTGTGTCATATCATAATAAACTGACAGATTTGAAACATAAATTTAGTCTTATAATAAAAGACCTAAACAGTAGCCTTCAATAATTAAGTCGAGCAAAATGATCTTATGTTAAGAAACTTTCTGTAGCATTTTCACACATAACCGATAGATAGAATTTGATAAAAATTGCTATGAAAAAGGAATTCAAAACCTCCTTAAAAGTATATAAACCAAAAAGAATAAAAAACCTGAATAATGATTTAAAAACCTGTAATTTTAATCAAATGCGATTACATATTTTACACGACATACAAAGAAATAAAGTCGGTTAAAAATATATCGACTCTTATAATGTATGACCTAAAATCATAACAAGCAATTATGTTGATTGTTCGCGCCCATCACTAGCCTGGACGTTTGACAGCTGGAGTTGACAGATGTCAACTCACTCCGCAACTAAAGATCACGGCGAGCACAGACAGTTAGAATTTAAAACATTGTATTTTAACCAGAATTTTATTATTCAAGTTATTCTAAAAACCTAGTTGTTATTCTTAACGTTGATTGTAATATAACTCTGAAAATAAAATCGAACGCAACACATAGTCTCTAAGGTTAGGTATAAATAAACTGCCTAGATACTTTGTTATTCACCTCACAAGCCTTGGTCTCTACACGAGGCGAATGTATTTGTATTCTACAAGACGGCTAATCCGAGTCTGCATATTGCTTTATTTTTCTTATGAGGAGTATTCAGCAGACTAGAAAGCGGACCCCGGGCTTCAAAGTGTAACTTTTGGTTCTAACCGCACATTAAGACGAGGACGATAACAAAGAATTAGTATAAACTAGCTGTTTCCCGCGGTTTCACCCGCGTCCTGAGGGAACTACTTCGCGTACCCGGTTAATTTATAGCCTAATTTACTCCTTGGTATATCTAGCTGATATACCAAGAGCTGAATATCCGCCAGTGAAAGTCCTGTCAAAATCGGTCCAGCCGTTCCAAAGATTAGTGAGAACAAACAGACAGACAGACAGACAAAAATTGTAAAAAATGTCATTTCGGTATATATATCGTGTATACATCCATATGCATTTAGCAAAAAGCGGTTATTTTAATATTACAAACAGACATTCCAATTTTATTTATATGTGTAGATGTCATAATTATTCTACCATCAGTACATCCAAAAAATAATAAGTACTAAACAAATGTCTAGACAATGTAAGTTTCTAATATAAGTTTTACACTGTCAAGTCTGATGCAAAATCGTTATCTTAACACGTATATGTTAACAAATTCCACCCACCATTCCGAGTCAATCACGTTTACGAACATCATATACAATTCTTGCACAAGTGACAACCCTAGTTGCAAATCCGCCTGTTCACATGTAGTCCAACGTGCAGACAACGTGCTTGTTCCAACAGTGGCCACACCTTTCTACTTCTATTTACGCCTACAGCCACTCCAAATATGCTACGTGGAATCCCCCACTATTTTTCTCAGTTGGCTCGAACACTGTGATAACCCTTCACATGTTGTGGATTGCATATGTGTGTGTCAATACAAGTAAAAACACATGCAGTCCAACGTGCGAAGAACGTGCGTGTTTGAGCTAGGGCTGTCACTAATCGGCTGTGTCACATGTTATGTTACCCAATGTATAAGTTTCGTCCTAAGTGTGATTGATTGTAGCAATTTTGTCACAATTAATCATAATGAAGTAAGCGCTTGTTATAATATTCGCTTGTTAGAAGATAAAAATAATAAGGTAAAATGTTTAGTGAACTAGGTACTTAGTAAATTTTAATTTTATTAACAATTTGATATCTCTCTTTGCAAATATCCATTGTGAAAGATTAAAAATTATCATTTTCTTTTTAGGCTTAGTTTTTTATTCCTTCTAGTAAAATTACGAGATGTCTGAAAATAAATAAGTAGTAGGTACCTATTTGTAAACTGTAGGCGCTATTTGTAGTTTTTCAGGCGAATAACGTCATCTTCATTTTCTTTTATTGTGTTCAAACAATAACACACTCAACCCTAACGTCAATTCCAGGCTAACCCTCCCAATATCTATATTGAGCTGCAAACATTATCCCTACGGTCTAATTCCGTCGCATAGCAAGAAACAGCTGGCTGACGCAGAACGTTCTAGAATGTATTCAGTTATCGTATACACACATGTATTTCAACGTGTGAACAACATGCGTGACCTACCCCAACCTCGTGTTTTATCGCCAGTACTAGTGCGACAATTTTTTAATGACTACTCCGTTTGAATGTTTTGACACGTGCATAATAAATTGTATTGTAAAATACCTCATAACAAAACGTGGGGCAGTTTTGCGTAGCTGTTGTTCAACAGATGTTACTGTTTTGTTTCATATTTGATACGTAATAACTTTCTAAATACAACTATCTAGGTAGTCTTCATTGATTGAAACGTAAAAAGTATCTTTAAAAGTGAGATACCTATTACCTTAAAAGATCAAACGCCTTCTCAGAAAATTAAAATTTAGTAGCAAAAATGTACTATTGTTTCTTTTTACATTTTCATAAGCCCGTGTTTTCCTTCAAACTGGTAATCGTCAATTATGATTTAATGACCTCATTGGATGGTATTTTTGTAATCTTAGTTTTGGTTTCCATACGCGAGACCTAAACGCATATAAGGTTTTGTTACATACATACATAGACTCACGCCTGTTTCCCCGAAGGGGTAGGCAGAGGCATATTAAAAGCCCACTTTTCGCCAGTGTTTTGATCCCACGTAATAGGTGGCGAGCCTATTGCCGCTTATCGGGATACTTTGTTTGCCAGAGCCTCGTCCGTTGATCGGCAGGTGCACCACTTGCAGGTGAGGTTGGCGCGGAACCCTAAGTTCTTGGTGGGAACCCTATGCACCCCTCAGATACCAAGTGAGCATTGGTTGTTCTAGTGATTTTGATGCGATATACCTAGATATCTTATTTCTTACTTTCTGTCTGCGCGTCAGTGATTTTGATACGATTTTTACTCGATATAGATTTGCTTCGAGTCATAGCGTTTTATGCTTATCTATAATCTAATGTATGTCTATAAGCTATATGAAAACAATGATTCTACTTGGATATACTGATGCAATGGCCATGAAGTCGTGTTCATAACTTACGAAATAGTAAATACCAATGTATTAGCAGCAACATGTGCAATAGTATAGATAGCTTTGAACATAAGATAGGTATTTTAAAACGTTTCTCTTTCTTTATAGCACAGAGCTCATTCTTCTTCGTATGCTGTCATCCGGTTTATTTTTTAATTCGTGTGGAAATACTCCATTACCGATAGTCTATGACAAGATGTGGGATTATTGCAGTCACGGCCTGGCTAAAGAATAAAAAATGTATGTGGGAGCTATACTCCCATGGTTTTATTAAGTGTTAAATAAAGAATCTTGTGATTCGAGAAAAGACAGATAGATAAATGAAAGTGGACTGAAAGAAGATGTGGTGATAAGGATTGAGAAAGGAATGCTTAGGTGGTTTGGACACGTGGAGCGAATGAGTGAAGAAAGGATGACGAATCAGATCTATAAGGCAAATGTGTGTGGGCAAGTCGGTCGCGGCAGACCTCGGCGGACATTCGTCGACCAAATTGGAGACATCCTAAGAAACGGAAAGGTCCGAAGTACCCGAAACCGGCGAGCATGTATGAAAAGAGTAATGAGTGTAGAGGAAGCGCGTGAGGTTTGTATGGATAGGAGCAAGTGGCGCTCTATTGTCTCTGCCTACCCCGATGGGAAAAAGGCGTGAGTATATGTATGTATGTATGTATGTATAAATGAAAGTCCTACTCATCCTAGCGTTATCCCAACTGCATCTAAGCTTTGGAACCCGAGGGTTGCTTTCAAGCCTGACTAAGTTTGACAGATTATTATAGTATAGGGTCTACCATTTCTACAGAGTGACAATCATCTGACCTCCACAACATAAAGAGGTCATATTATAGTCTTGACCAATGTCGGCATATTTGAAGCTACTGCCGCTACTAATTTCTTATAACGACTACCAATGATCTTCAGGACAACAGGAACCGACGGATTAACGTGCTCTGCAGTCACGTTGCAGATCACAATTACCACAATATAAAAAAACGCTACGGTTTCGAATTGGAGTCTCTCTAACAGCCAGTCCTAATGCCGGCCATACACAGTACACACTACGGTCTACCGGACAGGTTACCTGTGCAGGTCCAACATGTATATAAAACTGCACAGGTGTATTCCCACACACACTCCGTTATTACTGCGCAGGAATACCTGCACAGGTAAACCTCTCCGGTAAACCGTAGCGTGTATGGAGGCCTTAACATATGATCTATGCATGGCTTTGAATATTAGAGATGTGTACCTATTTGTATTAAGCGAGATATTGAATCCTGCTTTATGTGAGAGAATGCCTTTCTCCGTTCTGAGTAACTTACCTATTGCTACTCTAATCCAGTTGCAAAAGTCTGTTTATTTCAAAATGCAATTTGAAATATTACACATTCATAACAACTACAAAAAGCCGTTTAGAATCAGTCACCATGTTATTTTTGTAGTCGTTATGCTGACCGTTATAAATTTATTAATTGTGTTTTACATAATGCCTAGTATTTTTAAATACTGATAACTGGATATTTTATCATACGTAGGTAGCCTGTGAGCTGTATTGAGAGATTGGCAATACCGAATATGGAAAATGTTAAATGTTTTATCGGTAGGTACCTTTTTGTGACGACAATTAATCATTTTTGTTAAAAGCATCGTTCTTGCTTAAAGTTCGAATGATTACGAAAGCCTTGCAAGTAAGTTTACAGGTTTTAAGTGCGAAGAAAACCAACCAACCTCACTCACTCATTACTCTCTCCACCGGGTTCCAATCTTCAATAAATTTTGGGTTGAGTTTGAGGTTTGGTAGAGGGAGACCCGCCACTAGGGTTACCATCGCAATACCAAAAAGGCTTGACAGCATTAGAATGAGGAGGGTATTGATTGACTGTGGTGCTACGAATAGCCGCAATAATACAGAATATGCAGAGTCCTGCAGATACATCAGTCGTGCAATTTCACTTAAATATTATCGAAAGACTCCGACTTTATGGCAGTTCTTCAGTTCTTCTAAACAACAAGTAAAACTGAAGCCACAGAATATACAACGTGTAATTAAAATAACGCACATCCTCAGACACCCCAATTAGAATAACTTGTTACAATCATAATGCATGCATTGAATTTTGTTTTCTATTTGCGTAAATATTGTTTTTTGAAGAAAGTATAAACTCGATTAAAAGTAAAAGGCGTGGTCCTGTAGTACCTGCTGAAGCGTCCTTGGTGGCTGGTATGGCATAAAGTAAAAATAGGAAAAATATATGTTTATAGCTCTTATCAGAATCAAAACAGATTACATAAGCGTAGTAAGAACGCCATTTTAATCGATTATGACTGCCGTGAAGGTACCTACGTGTGTACGCATGTAGTAAAATGTGCGCGTCGACGTCGATACAAAGTAACGACGGCTGTTGATTGTATACTGCGTCATACTCATATATGAAGGTATAGTAGGTAGGTATATGTATGACTGGCCCTGACTAACATGGCGTCGTAGATACTAACTACTGAATCTTTAAACATGACATTTTAACAGTGGGCGAATTTAATAAAGCCGGCACTCACTGTTCAAGAAAGAAAGAAGATTTATTTTAATACTTGAGGACGCCGGCAGCTACGTCTGCATTTTTTTTTTATTTACCCGTTTTGGCCGATCCCGTGGAAATTTCGGGAAATCCCTTCTTAGTGCACCCCTACGGTCCCAAGGAACATACATGCCAAATTATGTCGTAATAGCGTGTCTGTCAGTCAGTCAGTAATGCAAGGATTTTATATATTAAGATTACATCCTAGAGGAATTAAGGTGGGGTAGTAGGGTAGCATTAGATAGAAATTGTCGCATCATGACTAAGCAGGCAATATCTAGAAGAATTTGTATCATATAACTTAGGTACTAACCATTCCTGCTTAGCCCGCAGCTTCTGCTGATCGGCGGTCCCGGGTTCGATTCCCGGGTCGGGCAAATGTGTTACTGGGTTTTTCTGATTACGCAGTAGCAGCCCGGAGTCTGGTGATGTGCCCGGTTACGGCAATAAGCTCGCCCCCTATTACGTGGCACCTAAAAATTCATGGCGAAATGTGGGTGTAATATTTACGCCTCTGCCTACCCCTTCGGGGATACAGGCGTGAGACTATAAAAATATATATGAATAAAATTTTATCTAATAGGCATTTCCACAAACCGAAAAAAATGGAAAGTGATGGCTACAAAGTCAGCAGATTTTCAATAACACGTGTCCTTGGCGTTAGACTACTTCGTCATAACAAAATGCATGGTGGGTACGTCATAAAAAGAAGCCATTGTCCAAATTCCAAGTTTCTATCATGAGTAATTTAGGCTCTATATAATCAATAATAAAAATAAGAACGTTTTACTAAAATAGCTGTACAACTCTGACGGAATTTTAATGTACTTATTTATGTGAAAGCAATAACTTACATAATTCTGTAAAATGTATTTTTTTATAGTTTATTATCGTTACAATTGCGTGGAAAATCATTTTGAAATAGAAGTTATTGGCTGACGAAAGGCTGACTAGAGTTGACGATAGAAAATAATATAGCTAGTTAGCATAGTAACCAAATGTATGTAGACATTTGGTTGCTATGCAGACTTCGATTTTAAATTAACGGCGCGCACCTGCTTTTCAGAGAAATGAGTATCTAAATAATTATGCGTATCACAATATTGGTTTATTATTTTCCGATGATAAAGAAACTTCGCCAGCCGTCAAACGCAAATAAAACAGGGAAGAAATGAAGATCTCGCTTCACCAGATGCTTTTCACTACCAGTTTTAAGTTAGTTTCAGCTACAATCGAAAATCTCCCAGTCGAAAATACATACCAATCCAAAACATTTGTTTACTACAAATACATCCTATAATAGGTATACAGGCAGCGATAGCCTAGTGGAGATACCAACGGACTGCAATGCAGAGGGTGTCGGGTTTGAATCCACGGCGCGCACCGATGACTTTTTGAAGTTACGTGCGTACCTATTAAATTGTTAATTATCGCTTGCCCCGTGCCTCGGAGGGCACGTTAAACCGTCGGTCCCGGCTGTCATGAAGATCTTTGACAGTCGTTACGGGGAGTCAGTACCCTCAAATAAACTGATACTGGTCTAAACCATAGAATATCGCTATCCCTTTGGGTTACGGAGGTCAGACGGCAGTCGCTCTGTGGAAAAGTTGATATTCTGTCATATCTGGTTAGACCAGTAAGCGGACCTCGGGCTCCAAGGCTGTAAGTCTTGGATGCAACCGGGATAACGCTAGGACGATGATGATGACATCCCATAATATACTAAATCAACAATTAAATAAATATATATTTATCGCTTGTAAGCTGTCAGCATTATTCATGCGCTGAAAGACTCGGACACATGTCGTTGCATCGATCTTTACCTACTTCTTAGTTGGCATAGCCCACGCATACATTATAGTTCACAGTAGCTGATTCAACAAGTCGTATGACTTTTCCCGTCACGTGGAGTGTGAACACGCAAACTCAACACGCGTATCGCACGTATGCGGTTTGGAAGAATTATTGTCACGCGTTGCCGCCACATGTAGGATGTCGCTTTGTGGATGTATATCGTCTTTATGCACCTCTTCCTGCCACTCGTTATAATCTCTTGATTGAGTTGTTGTTAGGGTTGTGCTGATTGTGTTTCCTTTTTTTATTTTTTCTCTATTTTTATTAAGGGGTTTTGTCTTTAAGACATGTCAACCCCATTGTGACCTTCCCTCAAACTATACTTCAAAGGAAGTCACTGTGGAAACACTGAACCTGCTAAGCATAAATTTATGGTTGCATCATTTATTGGTGACGACAAAATAAGCTGTGCAATCCCAACATCAAGTTGGTTTAACATAAGTGTTTCCATCAGGATTTCTCTCTCTCTTCGATTCTTGACACACTCCATCAATACATGTTGCTGTACATCTTCCTCTACTCCGCATAAGTTGCAATTAGGAGAATTAACTTTTTTCATCAAATATGCAAAGTTTGATGGGATGTGTCCAGACCGAAGTCTTAACGACATTTTTAAATGATTTCTCTTAAATGATTTCTATTGCGTTTCTTTGAGAGGTAAATTCAAATGTACACAAACACGTTCTTTCCCAAGTTTTAAGAAGGACTGTAGTCCACCAGGCTCGACGAGCCTGGTAAGAGGATCCTCCCTCTATTTGGAGGATAGGAACACCTTTCTTCCTCCTCACGCTTATAGCGAAACTTGGCTTGCCGTTCGTAACAGATTGGCAAAGATTAGCAACGTTTACACAGGTCGCTACTTGGATGGGTGACCGTGTGTGGCATTTACATCTGAGCGCTACCGTGCTTGGGAGAGCACGTAAAGCTGTCGGTCCCGGTTCTTGTCTCAGGATAAAAATCTTTAGGCCATGTCGGAGGCCTTCGGGCGGTCTGAAAACTCTGACACTAGAGTTAGCCACACATTCACATGAAAAACAACAACAACAAGCAAAACTGAAAAAAATACAATGTACAATATTGCTGAATCAATACATAGGCTTGGCATAAGTACTAAAGCTAACCTGTGAGTTTTTTGTTTCTCGTGTCAGTGTGTGGCCATATCTGGTGTCGGCATTTGCAGACCGCTCAAAGGTTTCCAACATGGTCTAACGATACTAGCCCTAAGACAAAAACCGAGTAGTTATGTTACCCAGCCAACAGCAGGCGCAGTATTAGCCTAAGAGGTGACTCTACGTTATTCGTGAAGTAATGGGACCTGAGGGTCTAGTACGAGTTTTACGCGGTGACGATAGCCTACTCGACGGAAACAATTTTTTAAATGGGGCGCATTTAACGGACTCTATCCATCGCTACTGTCTGTTAGGGGCGCTTTAAGAAAATGTATGGAAATTGTTACCGTCGCCTAGGCTGTCGTCACCGTGACGATCGAGTGCAAAACTCATACTAGACCCTCTGGTCCGAGTTTGAATACTTTGAATAGTTCACATGTAAGTCGTTCAACAAAAGGAAAAAAGTCCATACATTTTCTTAAACACCTAGCATAGTAATTAGCAGCACTACCATGGGCGCATTTAGAAAATATACGAAAATTGTGTCCGTCGACAATCGAGTGCATAACTCGGACTTGACTCTTTGATACCCAAAGCATTCTCAGCACGCCGAATTTTTGCTATCTTGTGGTAATCCCAGGCTGCAAGTAAGAACACAACATACCAAAATAATATAGCTACTAAGGTATATCACAGAAACATAGCATGAAACTAAACAAACATTACCGTAATGTGACGTTCTAAGTAGAGTGTTAAAACACGTGGCCCCGTGGTTTCCTACCAACGTCACAGACACGTCACAGATAATATATATCATTATCTCGCTGGATATCTAATTGTGTTACCTTCACGTTTTCATTCGTCTAAGTTATAAATAAATAGATTGTAACAAAGCATGTTTGCTGTACAGTCATTGAGGGTATGAAATGCAATATCATTTTTCGCTGTGAGTTGGCGATAATATAATCGTATGACTTGTCTGATGAGAGATAGCTGATTGTAAGTAGCTATAACTGTGACCAATTAAATACACGTATTGAGACCAGCTTGTGCGTGTGGTAACGGATTAAGAATACGAATTGTCACCACCCCATATCATCCCATGGGTGTCGTAAGAGCCGACAGAGGGAGCATATTATGCAGAGAACAGCACTGTAAGAGAAGGAAAACTTGATACAAACCCTATACCACCCCGCTTGGCCAGCGTGGTATAGAAGGCCAATTCCTCCTTTCAAAGGAGAGGCCTAGTCCAGCAGTGGACTATTAAAGGCTGATGATTGAGACCAGCTCATGTTGTAATCGGATAGTTTTACCCGTACAACAGTGGCGTGCCATGCCAGCTCAGATTCAAGTTGGACTTTAGAGTGAAGTAATTTTACAGGCTGGCCCTGCCCGCACTTAACTGAAAAATTAAACACAAATATGATCTGGATAATTATATGAAATTCTGCCGTTACTAACAGACTGACAGACAAGGCACAGGCAAAACTGTTGGGAGTGTTGGCCCAAGAAGCTGAAATTTGGTATGTATGTTCCTTGGGGAACTTAGGGGTGCACTAAGAAGGGATTTTCGGAATTGCCGATGGGATTGGGCCGTATCGGTTAAATTAAAAAAGTGTGTGCATTGCTGCGGGTAGCCCCTAGTATTCGTATAACCATAAAACAATGCTTAGGATCATAAGTCGAGGACTACGCTATATAGGTGTGATGAATCAATACTTCAATAGCATTTATAAAAAAAACTTCGCTCTGCATAGTTCAAATACCAAAACTACAATATACAAAGCCTATCTATTAATATCCTAATCACAAATCAAACATAATCCCATTGTATCACGAATTGAATCAAATCGTATTGACACTCGCGCCTGTGTTAAAAGCGAAGATAATCTGATCAGCACTAAAGCGTGCGAATGCGAACGTCAAAATGGTGCACGTTTTATCCCCGCATGGATTTAATAGGGTTGCTTCCTTCATTGCCGATACGTAAAATATTATATCTAATACTGTAGGGCGATAGGGTTACCAGTGTAGAAATTATAGACTTCTTGGGTAGCTTTGACCGTTTATTCTATATTTCTTCATACATACATTTACCAACTTATACTTATGCATATACGTATTAACCCTATGTGAGGGGCGAAGAGGACTGCGGGGCTATCGCTCTTCGCTTCCTCCCTACGCTTCGCGAGTGTCTAAAGAGGACTGCGGGGCTATCGCTCTTTAAACCTCGATACTTAGCTAACCTGATGACTGCGGGGCTATCGATCAGGTTCGCTATGCCTACTGGACACCAGAGTGGACTGCGGGGCTATCGCACTCTGAGTCGCCTAGCGAGCGAATGAATAAATCTTCGATGCGCATGAGCTTATATAGGCGGGTCTTGTCCCACCACTTCCATGACGTCGTATGCGATGCACGTTGAGTGAAACAGATAGTCGGTGTGCGAGCGGGAAAGTATTCGAGTCCGCGCGTAATGATAATATTGTCTTGCTACATTCTCCCCCTCTGGTACTCGTTAGCGTCCCGTGAGAGTACCAGCATTCTTGCGAGGTCGTCCTCTTCGACGGATCGGATTAACAGGACTTGGCAAGACGTCATCTCTTCTTTCAAACTTAGTTATTGCAGAGGTGTGATATTTTCCAATTGAAAGTTCAGGTGAATCTGGGTGTGCTACTTCATAAGTAGAAGTACCATGTTTTTTCAATATAATGTAAGGACCATCACGACGAGGAGCAAATTTTGCGGAGAATTGTTTATCAGTGTTACTAATAGGATGAGTCTCTACTAACACTAAGTCTCCAATTTTATATCCTGGATCAGGTCTTCTCTTAACATTTGCTTTGAGTCTATTTGATTCCAAATTATTCTCAATATTTTCTTTCGCAAGTGCCAAATTTTTCGCCAATTGTTGCAAAGTTGGAGTTATTTCTTTAATGAAGTTCTCAGATTCGATAGTTGAACTTAAGTCGTGTGTCAAATCATATGTGGTTCTTAACTCGCGACCAAATGTCAGGTATGCTGGTGAAAAACCTGTTGTTTGACAGACTGCTGTATTCATAGCAAAACGGATTGCAGGTAATGTAGCTGGCCAATTTTGGTGCTTATCTTTAACCATCATAGCTATTTGTGACTTCATGTCTCTATTCTTCCTCTCTACAGTGTTTGGTTCAGGATGATAAACAGGTGTATAAACTTGTTCAATTTCTAAACAAAATGTAAGTTTCTGCATTACTGCTGATATGAACTGGACTCCATTGTCGCTCAAAATTTTTCTTGGTAATCCATAACGAAAGAATATTTCGTTAATTAATATGGATGCGCAATTTTCAGTACTAGCTTCTTTTAAAGCGAAAATTTCAACCCATCTAGAGGCGGTATCTTCTACAATAAAGATCCATTTTTCTCCAGAAGGTCCTTTTGGTAGCGGCCCAAACAAATCAATTGATAGAACTTCAAATCTGTGGCTGTTTGGTGTGGATTGAAATAATCCAGCTGGTTTTTGATTTGAAGGTTTATATTTTTGGCAATCAACACATGTTTTAATGTATTTGATTATGTCTTTTCGCATTCCCTTCCAGTAAAATTTATTGGTAACACGCTGTAGTGTGCGCTCAACACCCATGTGTCCACCAGTGGGAGCATCATGATAGGCTTTTAGGATATTAGGTATTTCGTGTCTTGGGATAAGCAGCTTTGCATTATCATCGTCTTGATCTGGTGAGTAACGATACAAAACTCCTTTATGTAACAGAAATCCTTTTTTAACGTATTCTGAATATTTTTCTGATTCGTCTTCATTTTCTAATGTTTTTATTATCAATTTCAAATCGTTATCTTTAAACTGTTCTTCTCGTATTTGTTTTTCATTCAGTCTTGGAAGTGCCATTTCTATGCTACAAATCGTACAGTTTTCGTTGTGATTTGGGCATGGTGGTCGTGACAATGTGTCAGCTACAACATTGGTACGACCTGGCGTATACAGAATTTTAAACTCATACTGTTGTAACTGGAGTGCCCATCTTGCAAGGCGTCCGGTTGGGGTTTTTAGATTCATCAACCATTTAAGGGGTTGGTGATCTGTTATTGTTATGAATCGTGTACCTTCTATGTAACCACGAAATTGTGATATAGCCCATACTATTGCCAATGCTTCTTTTTCTGTCACTGTATAATTGCATTCGGCTGGACTGAGTAATCTACTTGCGTATTCCACAGGGTGCTCATGTTCGCCCTCCCCCTGCACTAAAGCTGCGCCAATGGCATACTGACTTGCATCTGTTTTTATTGTGAATGGCAAACTTTCGTCAGCTTGTTTCAGTACAGGAGCAGTAGTTAATGCAGTCTTTAACTTGTCGAAGGCTTCACTTTCTTCAGAATTCCATTGCCAAGTAACTTTCTTTCGTGTTAAGTTAGTTAATGGTCTTGCAATTTCTGCGAACTTGTGTATGAATCTTCGGTACCAAGATGCTGTTTGTAGAAATGAAATCAATTGTTTAAGATTTCTAGGTTCTTGTAGGTTTGCAATAGCAGATACTTTCCCAGGATCTGCCTTAATTCCTTCAGGTACAATTAAATGTCCTAAATATTTTACTTCAGAACAACCAAACTTGCATTTCTTTCTGTTAGCGTTCAAGTTATATATTCGAAGTTTTTCAAATACTTCCCTTAAGTCTTCTATATGTTGAATAAAGCTGACTGATCTTAAGATCAAATCATCTAAATATGCTATTACACAGCTATCTTTCGTCTTCAAGCCTCTTATAAACTTATCCATTAATCTCTGAAACGTTGCAGGTGCATTTCGTAATCCAAATGGCATACGTTTGAATCGAAACGTTCCAAATGGTGAAACAAAGGTTGTCTTGTCTTGGTCATCTGGATGTACACATATTTGATGGTAGCTTGATTGTAAATCGATTGTAGACATATATGGCATAGCTTTAGCTTGATGCAGTAAGTCATCAATACGTGGTAACGGATATCTATCAGGTTTAGTTATCTCGTTTAGCTTCCTGTAGTCAATACAGACTCTGACATCATTGTTGCCCTTAGGTACAAGAATTACTGGTGCTGACCATGAGGAGTCACATTCCTCAATAATATTATCTGTAAGCATTTCATCTATTTTCTCCCGTAGTTGTTGTTGCCTAGTAGGTGATAATCTATATGGCCTCACACTAATAGGAGTATGATTGCCTGTGTCTATTCTGTGCTCAGCAAATGGGGTAGGATTTGTGTTCTTACCAAAGATACTACTATATTCGGTAAGTAAGTTATTGAAAATCTGTCGTTCATCTTTGGTAAGTAAAGTGCCTTCATTAGGTTGTAAATGAATATCAATAGAATACAAGTGAGAAGGATTTATTGGTACGTAATTAACACGTGGGTCTATAAAAGAATTTTTGTCAGCTGGTTCACGCGGGCGTACTGGCCGCGGCGGTGTGTCCAGCTTGTGTAATGTCCAACGTGGTCTTTTTGCTTCTGGCGGACTTTCTAGGTCCCTCAGTGGTGATGGTGTTTCAGCCATGGGCGAGACCATGGTTAGTTCCCGAGCCCACTTCAAAAAATCGTGAATTGGTTCCCTTTCGTCCGATTCATCCTCGAAATTTAACGCTTTTGTAGCTTTGAGCGGAATTCGGTCATTGCTCAACTGTAAAATTTTGTGAACTCTTCCAGGTTCATCAATAAAATACCAGCATCTCTGCGGTAAATTCAAAACGATTCCCGATGATTCGAGAAAATCGATACCTAGTAAGGTTCTGTTGTCCTTCGCTTCCGGCAACACGGTGAGAGAAATCGGCAGTGTACGTTGTCCAATAACAATTTCTACCTGCGCAGTCAAAAGCGTAGACATTTTCCTACTACCGTCAGCAAGCATGACCTCAGCCTCGCACTCCGTAAATTGTACACCTTTACGGATCAGTGCCTTATGTAGTTGTGTTCCTGCGATACTAGTTCTTGCAGCTGTGTCGATGTGAGCGTAACCGACATCACCTTTAAAAGAAATCTCTACAGTAGGGATCTTGGCCTTATTCTCCAGCGTAGTTTGCATCGTGTAAAACGAAACTGGCTTTGGTGGCGTTTCTTTGTTTTTGCAAGTTTCGCATCTGCTTCTGTACACGCCAGGAGCACCACAACCATAGCAGGCAATTTTTTCTTTCGCTGTTGTCACCTTAATTTCCTTAGTGGCATCAGCAAGTCTCTTCCGACAGACTTCGTAGGCATGACCCTTTTTGCCGCAGAATGTGCACCGCAAAGGCTGCTTCCTTTCTTGAGAACATCCATCCCCAGCTTTAGTCAAATTTTCAATATGGCGGCCGCGTCGCAAGAGCTCGTCGAACGATTTGACGTCTTCACGGGCGATGTCCTTTTTATATTGAAGTTTTAATAAGGCATACACCATATCCAACTGCTCGTCCTCCTTGTGCCGTTTGGCTGGCAACTGCGCCAATAAGGCCCGTTTCTCGCAAACGAAATCGTCGATTGGTTCATTCGTTTGTTTTTTTGCAAAGAATTCCAAATAAATTTCATGTGGTTGCTTTTGTGGTGCGAAAGCCGACCGTATCGCTCCAAGTGCCGCATTCCACTTTTTGATACTCGGTTTAATACCAGTCCACCAAGTAGCTGCTTTTTCTGTGAGCACCAATGAAAGGCCTTCTAACGCGTCTTCGTCGGAAATTTTCTCCACCTTCTTGAAAACCGTGATCTTTGTTATAAACTCCTCCACCTTGTCATGACAGCGTTCGCCATTGAACTTAGCGTGGCACTGTGCAAAACTTTTTGTTGCCATGGTTCTAATTTGCAGTTTATCGATTAAATAATTCAACTGTTTGATAGCGTCTGGTGACAAATCCTTAGATTGAGCCATTATGTATATTTGCAAATACAGGTACCTACTAATTTTTGCAATATGTGGGTATTTGTATCAAATTGTTTATAAATGAAGGTTGCAAAATATTATCCAAATGATGAAGGTAATTTCTTCCGATATTATTATTTGCGTAGTGGGTATTTCACAATATCTCAAAATATCCTCTTGCCATCTGTAGCTAACTTCATTTACGTTGGGCGCCAAATGTAGGGCGATAGGGTTACCAGTGTAGAAATTATAGACTTCTTGGGTAGCTTTGACCGTTTATTCTATATTTCTTCATACATACATTTACCAACTTATACTTATGCATATACGTATTAACCCTATGTGAGGGGCGAAGAGGACTGCGGGGCTATCGCTCTTCGCTTCCTCCCTACGCTTCGCGAGTGTCTAAAGAGGACTGCGGGGCTATCGCTCTTTAAACCTCGATACTTAGCTAACCTGATGACTGCGGGGCTATCGATCAGGTTCGCTATGCCTACTGGACACCAGAGTGGACTGCGGGGCTATCGCACTCTGAGTCGCCTAGCGAGCGAATGAATAAATCTTCGATGCGCATGAGCTTATATAGGCGGGTCTTGTCCCACCACTTCCATGACGTCGTATGCGATGCACGTTGAGTGAAACAGATAGTCGGTGTGCGAGCGGGAAAGTATTCGAGTCCGCGCGTAATGATAATATTGTCTTGCTACAATACTAATATATAAAGTTGAAGAGTTTGTTTGTTTGTTTGTATGTTTGTTTGTTTGGTTGAACGCGCTAATCTCAGGAACTACTGGACCGATTTGAAAAATTATTTCAGTGTTAGATAGCCCATTTATCTAGGAAGGCTATAGGCTATATATCATCACGCTATGAGCGACGGGAGCGGAGCAGTAGCCTTAAACAACGCGGGTGTAACCGCGGGCATCCTCTAGTAAAATATATTTTTGGTATGGTATGAAGCGGATAGATGCGGGCGCCTCAAGATCAGTCTATGTAGTAGACCTATGCCCAGCAATGGACGGCTTTCGGCTGATATTATGAAGCATCTATATGGTGTAAAAATTATTATAAAAATAATAACAAATTTATCCAAGATAGAAATTACATAGCAGTCTGTTAGGTACTCCACTCTCTTCTGTCTTGTCACTAACTCCACTTTCTGAATGCTTTCATGAATGTAACATAAAATATATTAGGTTGTCGCAAGATAATTTTTGGACGGTTTTGGCATTTAAATAAATGTACCTATTATGGTATTTGACGTTGAACCTCTATCTAAAGTATAGTAGGTATGGTAGTCAGCCCTAGCTTTCACAAATAGCTACCAGTAAAGGTCAAGGCTGCATCAAAAATCAATGCAGCAAAACCCCACCCCTTTCATTGATCTATTTGAAGTAGAAGCGAGGAAATCTGTAATAGTTCGACAGTCCAAGAC
Organism: Euclidia mi; assembly: GCA_944739405.2. Classification (NCBI taxonomy): domain Eukaryota; kingdom Metazoa; phylum Arthropoda; class Insecta; order Lepidoptera; family Erebidae; genus Euclidia; species Euclidia mi. The sequence goes on from OX123204.2 coordinate 35,632,951, forward strand.
CTGAAGAGGCAACTGGACTCTGCCTTTCTTTTCCACAAAGGTTATTTGTTAATAACGTTCTGATTAAAAGAAGACTATAGGTACTCACAAGTCACAATGGGTAGACATAACATCTTGGTTCAGAACAGCTGTACAGTCTCCCACGGGCATTGAACCCAAAACAACCTCGTTTTGCAGAGCTCATCATGATGATCGCTATTAAACCATTATAAGTAGGCTCAGACTTCCATAATCTGAGTAAGTAGGTACCTAGGTAGGTTCATAATAATAGTTTACAGCCAAAAAAGATAATTATCTAACAAAATGTTCCATTGACACCAATAAATATGTAGGTAGTTGTTTTTTTAGTTAGGTACATTTTTCATAGGTAAGTAGGTAACGGAGTTGTTTGCTTTGTCCAGTAAATACCAAAAATAAACAATTCTCATTTAGTTATTAGTAGGTATAATAAAATTAGATCTTTAAATGTAATACAATAAGGAATTATACCAAAGCACACAAACAATCACAAACTTGTCCGTGTGGCGACGGATTAACAATACGGAATGTCACCACCTCATATCATCCCTTGGGTGTCGTAAGAGCCGACAGAGGGAGCATATTATACAGAGAACAGCACTGTAAGAGAAGGAAAACTTGATACAAACCCTATACCAACCCGTTTGGCCAGCGTGGTATAGTAGGCCAATTCCTCCTTTCAAAGGAGAGACCAGTCCAGCAGTGGACTGTTATAGGCTGATGATGATGACACAAACAAAACTAAAAGATGTTTTCGCCCTACATAGTACATAAGACAGACGTGTCGATGTGTGTGGGTATGTGTTCATACAACGTGCGTTCGGTTGTGAGTCACAAGCGCACCCACGTTGCGCGCGCGCCGCTCGACCATACGTCACCGGCAACGTGCGTGACACAACCAACTAGGAAGCAATGGATGCGGCATACGTAACATCCTTTGTCTTTTACAAATATTTTTGAAAATATATATTCTTTGTAGGGATGTGGAACAAGAAAAAATCAAATAAAATAATAACATGACACATTTATTTTTAATTGGGTTGTCGCATCTATGTTCAATAATAATGACTGAACTAATCCTGAAAATGCCAGAAATAATAAATTTATTTCTAAAACAAATATAATCTGAAGAAAAACTGAATAAGCAACAAAAACAACGTTTAGTAGATCCGTGGCCGACAGATAGCAAGTCCCATGTCCCAAAACATGCAACAGCACGTGTTTTTTCATGCGAGGTGAGACTCCCAAGCTCGCGGGTAATTGTACACAGAGGGTGGTCAGACGAAACGGGGAAAATGTTGCCGCAAAACGAGGAAAATTCGAGTGGGAACATTTTATGGTTTTGCAAGCGATGGATGATTTATTTTATACTGTTATATTATTGGTAATAATCTTGTATTATCCAGTGGTATTCTATAAACATGATAAAAGGTATACTGCATCACTTACGTGAGATAAAGTCAAATATTTGGACGTTTAGAATTAGTGATACCAAATTTGTTACTTGATAATAACATTTTATACTTTATTTAAATTATGGTGAAGGCAAAAAATTGCGGAACTTAATCTAAAATTGTCCCAGAAGAGTGACTTTTTGATTAAATGTCAGAAAATAAGACGAACCTTTCATTCTTGGATGGATTTTTAAAGAAAACACATTATTATGTCCGATAATCTCAACCTACTAAAAAGTAATACTATATTATTAATGGCTCCATTGAGTCAAATTTAAATTTTAAAATATTATTACGGCTTCGTTACTACCCAAAAAATTGCAAACCGAGTCCTAAATAACATTGCAAGTAGAACTAAATTTGTATCTATATCACCTCATCAACATTCTCTTTATTTATGTATAGATTACTCTTATCAAAGCTTTTTTTCTTTTTCCGATTATGACCAACAAAAATAAAACGAAATAATATGACACATTCAACCGTGTTTTATTTTATAACATCACAATTTAGATTTCTTGCGTTGAATATTATCACTGCCGGTTTATCAACAACCTGGATTTATTTTAAGGCCGTGTGAATTGGCAATTTAAAAATAGATATAGTATTTGTGTTCAAATAATACTGTTGGATAACGATTGCCTTGGTTTGTTGAACTTTGTTGTTTTTCGGTACACTGGAGATAGTTTTAGAAGATACTTAATTAATTATTTCACTTTCATTAGGATAATATGTGCACAATAACATACTGTTTCGTCATATATTTAGTAAATGGATATAAATTAGAAGGCTGAGAAGAAGATAGAAGAAACGTGCTAAATAAATGCATTTTAGCTACTCGACAAGAAGACAGCCACGCATTTTGTCGAGAACCTGCTTGAAGGCCATGGTTGGCAAACGCTGTCTAACCTGATGAGCCGATAACCTGAAGACAATTCCTGTATTGCTAAAAGTCCGCTGAGTCCCTGGGGGACACCTACGTACAGCAGTGGACTGCAGTTGCACCAAATTTTTTTAATATACTTTTTACGTTGCTAATTGAAATATGGTCTAACGTATGAAACTATGTATGTTAAGAAATATAATGTGAGCACAAATAAATGACATAATGAAGTGTGAAGTATTAGTAATACACTATTTTCTACAAGGTTGTTACAACAATATAAACTGAGGCTAATTTTATTGTTTCTATGCGAAGAACACAGTGCAACATTGTTTTAATGGCTGAAGTAAATGAAACCTTTACGTAGGTATAAAATGTAACATACTATATTTTCTACAAAGCATACATATTTTATTAGTTCTTTATCTCTATAAAGTAGTAAGAATAGATAGTATATCAATGATAACCTAGGAGACCAGCGGTCTACAATCTACAATACATAAGATTCAAATCCAATTTGTCAATATTTACGATGCTGTAGGTACATATCTTCACTATAATAGGCAAAGATAAATAATTCAAATAAACGAAATATGTAGGTAAAGCTTAATTACTCTATTACCAAAACACCGCAATCCAATATTTTCATGTTACATGATTACATGAATCATAAATGGACTAGATATAATCATAATTTAAAAAACTTAAAAAAAAATACGTTGATAATTATTACTTTGATGATAATGAGTGATTAAGTAACCTTTGATACAATACAACTGCAATAAGTAAGTATATATCAGCCTGGCGGCGCTCTCAAACGAGATCATAATTGGTTAATAAACTGGTAGATTATTCAATGAAATCGTTACTATATTATCTTATCATAAACCTATAAATAAGAAATAATTTTGAAAAATAGGGTGCATAGGGTTCCCACCAAGAACTTAGGGTCCCAAGCATAGGTCCCAAGCCAACCTCACCTGCAAGTGGTGCACCTGCCGATCAACGGACGAGGCTCTGGCAAACAAAATATCCCGACAAGCGGCAATGAGCTCGCCACCTATTACGTGGGATCAAAACACTGGCGAAAAGTGGGCTTTAATATGCCTCTGCCTACCCCTTCGGGAAAACAGGCGTGAGTCTATGTATGTATGTGTATGTAATTTTGAAAAAAATATTGTTTATTTTGTATTATGGGTAACATAAACCGTAGCACTACAACACATAATTCCGTCTCTTTCTACGCGTCGAATGTACGCCGACGCTGCATAGAGCCGTATTCGATTTTCAAACAACTCATTCTACGTTTGTTACCGAAGCGGTTCGCACGCGCTCCTCGCTCGGAAATATACCAATCGTTGATTTAAAGAATTTGTTGATAATATTAACAGTTCGTGTTTACCCAGTGATATAAACTGTGCTTATTTGACAACATGTGTGAAAAAAGGACAAGAAAGATCAAGAAAGGTACGTTGTTTATTCATTCTAGTTTTATTGTTGTGATAGTTTCTTTTCTTATAATGTGTGGTCGTCGGAACATGGATGCGAGTTGCCACATTACTGGCGAATATACTGATCTTTCTCGCTCGATTGCACTTAGTTGATTAGTTTGGGAAGCATCGATGTCTTTTATTCATTCGTTAGCTTTTATTTTGTTAGGTTTGTGTCAGAATTCGGTCGAATACAATTCGATAATGGACGGAAGTGGCTGCTTTTGTGCCCTGGGGATTCGAGACTGACATTTCAGCTAGATGGCGTGCATTCTGCATTTTTGCATGTAGCAACACATTAGCTCTTTATTACTTGCACATACTTATAATAAAGGTGTGTCTACCATAATTTCCTGTCAGCCGGTGCCGAACATTTCCTTCACCTCAGGCGCTCAGGCAAAGCAGCTGCGATATTGTTTTGTTTTTGTATTCTTAGAGTTGACATACCAGACCTCCCTGTCTTTTTATTTTTCAGAAAGTAAATGATGTTGAGCTTAGATACATTCTAACTTATCGCATCAATATTCATCATTATCGTCATATCATTATCTCGATTGCATCCAAGACATTAACTTCGGAGCCCGGGATCCGTTTTGCAGTCTTACTAGATTGGCACAATATGTATAACTAGAGGACGCCAGCAGCTACGCCTGCATTTTTTTTAAATTTTCCCGTTTCGGCCGATCCTGTGGGAATTTCCGGAAATCCCTTCTTAGTGCACACCTACGGTCCTCAAGGAACATATATGCCAAATTTCATTTGCTTCCTGTGTTCAATAGTTTCGGCTGTAGCGTGTCTGTCAGTCAGTAACGCAAGGATTTTATATATTAAGATTAGCTTTTCCACGGAACGACTGTCGTCTGACCTCTGCAACTCCAAGGAATAGTTAGCGATATTCTGTGGCTTATACCTACGGTCTCTTATCTATTTGACTACTAAGTAGTAAGATAGTTGTGGAACTAAGCCGCAAACCGAAACCCAGTATTCTAATAATACGCAGAAAGCATTGACTCATTAAAGTATGGGTTTTTTTTAAACATAGTCATTGATGCAAACCAACCTTCTTAGCTGTTACAATAACAAATGCAAATTGTAAGTTTACCAAAGTTTACAATTCATGTTTTTTAAACTGCATTGTTAGAATGTTAACAATTGTTTACCATCATGGTTGTTTATTTTTTGGCCGATGTATCGGATGTTTTTAAGTTTTCAGGGTCAAAGGGATGACCATGAAACTTTTTTAAGTACTGAGGAAGTCTTTTTGCTGGATTTTTCTTTCAATTTTTGTCGAAAGTTGTTAAGTTTGTTACTGTTTTTCTAAGATATATATATATTTACTTACCTCAAAATTGGCCAGCCAATATATCTACACGTAATTCTAAAAAAAACTCATAAGTAGGTATACCTTTTATGATGTACATAATTAAGTTGGTTACCTACAGGCCTATTGTCAAAACCAACACAAGTATGTTTCAGAACATACTTCACAGAACTATTACAATCGGCCGTCAGGGCCAAAGCTACATGTTTACAAGATTTAAATAGATTAACCACAATACTCATTATGTTTACCCCTATGACGAATTACGCCTTCATAACGCCGCGTAGAACTGACCTACCGCAAACCGATGATTTCATTATACATACATAGGTTTACCTACTTCTAGCCAAGATACCTACGAGGCTAGATATTTTCTAGTAGTTAGAATTTAAATAATGAAGATCTTATTCTAACTTTTTGAAGGCTTTGGTTTCTCTATATAAAAATTTAACAAAATTATTTGAGAATAATTTTTAGGTGGGAAACGACAAAAAGCTTTGAAGATTGGATATTGGAGAGAAATCTGCAGATATAGGCAAAATCCACAGCAATAGACCAGCCTTGAAAATATTCGTTATCATCTTCAGCCTTGTCCTAATCTTAAACCACTGCTGGACAAAGGTCCTTTTCTTTTTATGAGAAATAAATCTTATCATCTCATGAATAATATTTTGTTTTTTATTTAACATTACCTACTCGGTGGTATAACTATCGGTGATTTTAGTAAACCAACGACATTTCTAACCGTTTGTAAATAATACCACAGCGATAACATTTACTTTTTAGTGCATAACGAATGACTACGAAGGCCTCGCTACGTTCAAATAAAATGAGGTTATAATACATTCAACTCTTGATAAGTTTATCAACACGCATGAGTGTAATGTAAACTCCTTGTACCTAACTCTGGTCACACTGTAGAACTCCAAGTGAAAATTAAACACAAGCCTTTGCTTTATCTGTAGTGTATGCAATGTTTGCCGCGTAAATGTACATTAGGTTTATTTTTGTTTTTTTTTTTAGGTGGACTTGTTTATTTTTCGAGAGGTCAATGTTTTTTTTTTTAAATAAACATAGAGAACAAATCAATGCAATGTATGTATGCAACAGATGCAAAGAAGATTCAATTTCTGCAATGATGAATACAAATGATTCGAGTCCTCTTCCTTAGTAGCGTTATTGGAAATAGCGGCTCGGATCAATGGTTCTACATTTATCTATATTTTTGAGAACAATAGTCATATAGAATGTGAATCTAGGATTCTGTTCTTGACTGCCTTATAAAAATATGGTCAGCAGTAAGTAACAGTCTTCCTGCCAGAGTTTTGGATATTGCCACAATTCCATGTGCAAACAAAATTGCTGAGTAGTTGCAGTTTTTTTTTTGGTTTATGCTTTTTTTAGCGAATTATTAAATTCTATTAACACGGTCTGTCCGTGTAAAAAGAATTAAATAATTCTCACTAAAACAATGATGCATTCATTGTTACCTATTTTTACATCTAAAGCCTTGAGTAAAAACTTTCGCCACTAGAAAGTGCCACGTAACTAGAATGTTGGTCTTGCTTGCATGAATAGTGTCTATGATGTACTTGTCTAGTTCTTTCATAAGACACTGTTATGGTACAACTACTGGTTAAGGCAATGATTCAAAAGTCTTAAGACAATACTTGGTTAATGGGAGTGTTGGCTCCTGGGATTGCTATGCTAAAATGTGTGCGGTCCACCAATAAAATACCGAATTTGGAAGTTATCGTCAAACTAACTTCAACTTGAAGTAAATATGGTTGCTTTTCTGCATATACTCATATTGAGAGGACCATACATGCATAATAAGATAACCAATTCTCATTACGAATTCTTCGGTGAAGAATACAAACCCATTGTCTCGGTGCTTTGTTTTTTTATGCATTATCATGTGGCATTCTTTTTTAAAACCGGTTTTATTCCTTTACGCTACATAGGGCTTTAAATGTACATTGGTAAACCGGTACTGACGGTACCGGTTTTAAGTACAGAAGGTCACTACCGTTGAACTGAGTACTTTCTTCGACAAGCTTGCTATGATCATGCGATAAAGTTTTGTGGAAGTCCTATCCTGATCGGGATGATGTTAGGCATTCTTACACGTAAGAACTGCTTAACAGATATTGATGAAAACTTTCAGTATTATCTATAGTTTATAGATCTAGCACAAATACTGCTTTCATCGCAATGGTACAGCAGAGAGCAGTATTATATATTTCTGGCAGTGACAAAGTTTGCTATTGTACTCGTATGGCGATTGTTTTGCGTCCATACAGCATAAAACCTAAGCACGCCTGTACCTAAAACCTCTCGGATGTGCATGTTATGCCTTTCTTATTTTTGCCACTTCAGACAAAACATATGACTCATTACAGCAACCAAAGCCAGAGCACGTGTTATACCTCCCTGACACAATCACACTTTTGTTTCGTCTGTGGTCTCAAGCTTCTAAGTAACAATAAACACAGTGGTTGGTTTCTGAGAATCGTACTGTCTGGAACAACATGAGTCTTTAGAGTGTTATTCTCGTGGCTCATGTGTTGTGTTGTAAGTCGAGACATATTACGAAAGAGCTTGTTACTACTTAGTTCAGAACTACTGGCGGAGAAACTTCGCAGACACAAAGGTTTATTTTGGGAACTTTACTATGGAGCATGGCATTGAAATGAAGAACTGATACGGATAGAATAAAGTAATAATGTTACAGTTTAATATTCATCCTTTGTCTGATTTAATAGAGAGACTACAGGCTATCTATTCTAAGGTGAGGGTATTATAAAATTTATTCAAGACTCAATTTTCATAAACAGGGATAAAATCTCTGATACAGACATTAGAAGTATTAGAACCCAAAAGTTGGCTGAAAGACAAAGTAGGAATTTTTAATCAATTATATTTATTGAAATATGTTTTGTTTTTTTTTTTGCTTGAGAAAGTAGTTGATTTTTTTTGTTTGAAACATCGTTGTTAGTGTAGTGTGTGACGTGTTTCTTACGTCTGAAGTTGTTGTCATGGCAACTCTTGAACCGTTCAATGTACCGGTGATCAACGGATCTCTGTAGTTTAATGACCCGCAACCACCAAACCAAAGATATTTTCTTTACATTTGACCTAGCTTCATACTTCATCAATGAGCCAACTAAGTTTATAAATCTGAATATGACTAGGTCACAAGAGCTTTCGGAAGAATGGTGCATAATATCAGATTTTGAAAATTATAAATTAGCTGCATAAATGAAACGTGACGGAGATACATAGAGTGAGCATCCCCATTAAAGCTATAAAAAACTTATACTAAAAAACGTGCGTAAGAGATTTCTTTATAAGTTGTTCTCTAACTATAATTCTGCAAACATAATTTTCAGAAAGCAAGGAAAACCAAAAAATCTACACGAAATAATTAATCACTTTGTCTCTTTCTACAGAAAGGTCAATTTCATTAATGTTCACAATATAAACGGAGTGCCTGTCTATGAACACGTTTCTACCCACGATCCTGATAATATACAAATTAGATGCATCTCTGTAATTGAATTAACACATTGAGATGTCTCAAGACTCGAAATCGTAGCAAATTATCGTCTATATACCAATGTCATGTTATTTACAAACATGATTTATCGTAAACATGCTAATTTTTGGGATCAAGCTTAATTGTTGCTAATGAGAAAATATTACATCTATTAGAAAAAAATATTAGTTCAAAGTTCATACAATGTGCACGGTCCAAATCAATGCGAAAATAACTAGATAAAGTGTTGAAGTCGCGGGCAGAGCAAAGGATATTAGTAATACAATAATGACTGTTATAATAATATATTTCTCGGGTAAGACAATAACAAACCAATGTCGGTCATTATTCAGCACTTGAGCCAACAATGGGACGTCCTTTCAATATCACGTCCTGCGTTCATTACTCATACCTACTTTGTCTATATTGGCTTAAAGTCATGCTGTCGTAGATAAGTCAGAGAACTGCTGTTTACTAGGTGAAATAATAACGAGAGTTGCAAAGTTACTTGAGGGAAAGAAAAAACTTTATTTGCATTCCATGAACACAATTCAAGTACAGTAAAAAAAAAACAAAGTTATTACAGAATGAAAACAAAGGTATTTAATCCGCAAGAAAACAATTAGGAAGGTATAATAACATACTCTGAAAGTACTTTATAATAAAAAAAGAGTTCCGATGATGATACTGCTATTTTTCAAAGAATCAGGAGTCATACGTCACTTTCGTCTACATATAAAATTGGTATATTCTTAAGTAACTGTCATGAGGGTACATGACGCGTCGGCGATCAAAGCTAGCTATTATACTAAGAAATTTGTAGCATGAGTCCTATTCCATAATCAGGAAAACTGTGCGAACAAGTACCTACTCAGTAGTTAGAGCAATATAGCCTTCATCATTAATTTAGCTGGCTGGGCCGGGCAACTCTCTACCGAGTATCGACCTAAAGTGGCAGTATTTCTGTCTCGTTTGGTTCGCCGAGCTAGAGCCTCAAATTACCCCCCCTGCCTCGCCCCCTTTCAGACGAGACACCCTAACGCGAGAGATAGGAGATATATAGCTACGGTAATAGCAATCGATCAGACACCTTGAAACAAAAATTAACCAAACAACCGAATATAGAAAAATGAAATTTGGACCGATGTGTCCTTGTAAGGAGCGATACTATCACCCCTAAGAAGATAAAGAAGGAATGTCGAAAGTTTGTTTGAAAGTTCGCCGATTTGATATGTAGCACCATGAAAATACTGTTAGATAAATGGAAGATGTTATAACAACATAAGTGATCAATTCACATGACCAATGCGTCCCAAGATTCGTAGATATCTGAATTCGCAACAAACTGACATTTGTTATATCAATGTTTATAAAAACACTGTGACATTCCGAAAAAACGTAATATCTATAAAGAAATATACAATTTATTAGTCGATACTGGTGATTCATATAACTACTTACAAATAAATGATCAATATTTTGTGCTATATTGAATGACACTGAGTAATAGAACGACCTAGTTCCTAATCAACCTAATCTTTATTACACTCAACGACGACACTTGACTTAACTTATAGTAAATTGTAAAGTTTGTTTGTAATTTAGTCCTTTCACTTTGAATGGATTTAAAAATATTATCTATTTAAATCTTCTGCTAATCCTCGCTGTGTTACCTAATTTTATTGATATTGGGATGACTCTCGATCTCTCAATGGTAACTCTAATACATCACCATCGTCATCATCAGACGCTGTCCCTTTATTATCATCATCGTTGTAGCGTTATCTCTGTTGCATTCAATTCTTACGAATTGGAGCTCAGACTTTGATTTCCTTTGTTCGTGTTCTTTGTGTTTAAAAAGCTAAAGTCTTAATTCTGCGGGCTTAACTAATCTAACAATACAACGTGAATAGGTACCATAGCGTCATTGTTTTGATTTATCATATCATTCGCACCATTCTGTCGAAACAATGGTCTTATGTAATCCGATAACAAAGGTCATCCATTAGGTATATTCAGATTATTATTTAAAACATTTATATTTTGTACATACTCATCATAGAAATTAAACCGACCCAGATCTATGTTTTTAATACAAATTTATTGTTGCTGACCTTTTAGTATATATACAAAAACATATAGCAATAAGTATAATGTACAATTTTAACATAAGAATAGTGTGCTTCAGGTTCAAAAGTCACGTCTTTGATCTATGAATGTTTTAACATAAACACATTTCATGCGCACGTGAATTTTTGAATAACTTATTTTCTCGTTTATGTACTTTCTGTTGACGTTTGTAATACAGTTATGAAGCGATAGGATTGATGATCTCAGTGGAAACTTTAATTTCTATTTGCACTCTTTGCAATAATCGAAAATGTAGAATGTAGATATCATATCTATTAACATGTAATCAGCCTTGTAGGTGTATCACATAGTAGGGCACGAGTGTATTGCCTTTGGGCAGACCCATTTTCAGGCTTCACCATCCGTCTCCATATCTGCCAGTTCAAGTTAATTTTACCCAACTAAATCAAGGTTTTACAATAAAAGCAGGTCAAGTGGGCAGTCACATTTTTTTTTCTTTCGTGTAAAGATTTTCTTCGTAAATTTGTCTGCGCAACGAACTAAAAGCATTATAATGGATGTTAAAGTTCATCAATTGTTGATTTTCGCAACTTGAAATTTATGTAGATTATTTTCGATACTCCTTCCCGATATTATTGCAAGACAATGTTTTTGTTGAAGCTAATAGCTGTTGTACACCGTATTTTCGTGTTCACTGGCTTTATTGAAAGATATATTAATGTTAGTTTGAATTAATAGGCAACATGGAAAATCATACCATCTATGAATCGACCTAAGCCACAAGGAAAGTAAACATAGCGTTCATCTGAAGCTCTTGACAACACACGCGTGTTGAAATGATAGTTAGCCACAGTTTTCCTCATTGCTCAAGAATTATGAAAGTAGTATTTACTTTGAGTAAGCTGGTACATTTGTTTTTCTTTAGATTCCAATATTGTATGACGTGTTGTAGGCATAGTTTACAAGCTTAGTGATTGGCTCTGATTGGAGATTGCAATGACCTGATATTATTGTAAATGATGACGTCAATTCTAGCAAGCTTTTTCTTTATTTACTTCTCTAGTTTTCGTTATTGTCATAGTTTTGGGTAAAAGGTTATGGAACTTATATATGTATATTACCAATATCACTAACCCACAGATTGTCAAGATGGGCTTTTATGATCCATGTGCCATATCAATACTGATTAGTTTTGCATTCAGCCGCATAGTAATTTAATACATTTTGCGCAATTTTGCAGTAATTAATACTTACTTAATTCATAATAATTTTACAGAAATACTATTAGAAATTCACGGAATAGAAATGATGTAAATTTAAAATTAGGACGAAAATCATTACATTTGCAATTTTGATTTAATCTTTAGAGGGATACCCTAGGCTGAAAAAATGAGTAGACATTCACTCCGGAAACAAAACTAGGTGTGTTTGCTTCAGACGTAGCATAGTTGAATATATTTGTTTATATGGATGTTTCAGTAGATTTATACGATCATGACATTCTTCGTACAAACAATCGTCTATTTATTGAATAGCTGAATAATAATTTGTTTAAGTTACCCGCTTCACCGTGATAAGGCGATTGTGCAGTTCATTTGTGCCCGTATCGAATTGGTTAATTTAAATTCGACTGAAGTAATTACTTGATTATTTACATTCAAATAGTCAGGTAAATGCTCTAATGATTCATTCTACGTTTGAATTTAAATGCCGAAGGTTATTTTGTCTATGTCGCATCGTAGTTAATTTGTCGAATCATTTTTAATTCGATGTACGCAAGGCAAGCTTCAGAAATATATCGCTTGGCAATGTTTTAGAAAATGGCATTTGGAAGTAACTGGCTGATTAATGCTTTCTGTCATATCACGTATGGAAGCTCATCTGTATGAAACTGCATTCTTCATTCTGTATTTAAAACTTGAAACGTACAGTCGTTTAAGAGTCGTTGACATTCTTTAGTGTTACTATAAAATAAAAAAAATACATGTAAATAAGGGTAGCGGTTCACGAGAGTATCGTTTAGATCTCGTTAATGCATAAAATAAATATCGTTAACATTGCCACTACTGTATAATTACCACGTGAGCGAAATTATTGACCTTATCACCCAATATTAGTATTTATGTATTCCTAATTCGATTCGTAGTAGTTTATTAAGGTGGAATAACAGGTACACCATAGGGATGTCTAGTGTTACCAGTGCTAAAACTTCAAAGCAATTCATTCACAATCTCTATTCACAGCAAAAAATGCGTTCAATCAAAGAGTGGACATTACAATAAAATGGCTGACCTTCAGACATTCACTCTCCGGAAATTTTAATTCAATATTATTATAACGATTTACAAAGGCCAATGACCAGAAGTAGGAATGTATCCGTCGTTCCAAATTCAAACAGCAATAGGTACTTAGTTTTTGAAAAATACTTACCTAATTATATTCTTAGTTTGAATTCGTCGCAAGAGCATTGATGTCATTACTTTCGCGCCAAATGATGTTATTCTTGTTTGTGATAATTATTGTAGATAGATTTGACATCAGCCAGTTTATTTTGACTTACCTTGACTTGATTTACTAATTACGATAATTATTTTTGAAATGACTGATGTTGGCAATTTTGCTTATTTAACTATTGTCATTATATTTCATCAAATGACTCAGATACATGTTAAACCATACTGGACCGAATCTTGGACATTTGAGGAGTTGCATTACATTAATATATGATGTCGCTAAGAAGTACTTATCCCAATAATCTCTAAGTACCGTGAGGTCTCAGTGAGTCAGTTATCAACTGAAATTAGAATGTATCTCTATCCTTCCAAAGCCCAAATTTGATTGCCAATATGCTGGTGCTCACTATTGTTGGCAACCATAGGTGCGGGTGAAAGTTCGTTAACCCGCACGGCGATTACGTCATCGGCAGTCACGTGGTCTCGCCTCGCTTTGTTCAGATCCCAACCGTTATAGGAGCAAATGAATACACATTATGTATGTCATTTTCTTTTGAGCACGTGCGAATTGAATTCATGAATCGAATTATACTGAAAAAATATCTCCTATAACTCATACAAAAAAAGATAAAATTCTGATCAAAAAAGTACGCGCGATAATTGAGTACCGTATGATACTATTAATAGAACTAATTGCCAATATTTCTCTTATCTGAAAATATTAACCAATTTAAAGATAAGATATTTGAAAGCTACGGAATACCCAATAATATTATGTAATGTTATCCAAAACTTACATTCACGTGGTCAATTATACAATAGTGTCAACTGTCTATCACGCCAGCTTTATGTACATAAAATGTATAATAAAAAATAAATTCGATCTATCGGTCCAGCTCCCACATACTGCTACTTATATTAATTTGCATTTCGACCTTTGTTTTTGACACTAAATGTAATAAAAAACGATATTTTCTTCAGCAAACACACAGACCCACATATGCCCATAATTATAAACTTATTCTCTTGAGTATTCATAATCAGATAAAGATAGCAATACAAAACCGTGACGTAAAGCAAAAAATAAAAAAATGGATACTATTAAAATAAAACTAAACATCGATATTCTGATATTAGGTACCTTGCTCCATGACTCACAGAGCTAAGGCGACGTTAAAATTCTGCCTTAATATAACGGTTTAATTTGAATACTAGGTCATGGATTCTTTGCAAATCTCTTCTGTCAAATTCGCTGCGCAAATACGAAACGAATAAATAAAATGAAGTAAATTTTGACAGCGTGAAAAATTATACTTGGTAGATTCAATTCTATAACTACCTACCTACTTAATTGACAAACAAAGCACACATAAAAACGACGGCATAAAGTTTGACGGCTTAACCTTAATGATTTTATTTTTTTGATTGTCAGGTTTATAATTATTAAAAACCTGACAATCAAAGGCTAAACTTTTGTCATGAAAGTAAGCCAAAGTGTGTACACTTGTACAGTTATGACAAGTGTAGATTAGCAACGGTACTCTGACTGCATAGTACAAATAGTATAAACAACTCACGACTTTGTATTACAAATTGCATTCACCTACATCGCAACCATCAGACGTATCATAAATTCATAAGATAAAAATGACTTAGACAGTATATTATCGCTTATCGCAGAGCCTCAATTACTGAAGCTAGAAACATGAGCATAAAAGGACGTTTATTTTACGACGTAGACACCAATTAACAAAGGGCGTTTAAAATCCCTACCTTAACATGGTGAAATAGGGATAGGCAGCAATATAGCAGCATCATTGTCGATTATTTGGTCCGAACAAACTAAAACATGACATGCACCATTAGGCACCATAAAATATAATTGAATCCAAAGCGAGCCTAATAAAACCGATACTGGTGTCAAGAAACCCATGACGTTACTGGCGCGTGTCAGTAGAACGTGACCGTGCTAATTCAGCTGTGCTTTCACGTTGAAGCGTGCCAGTGGCTGCAGTTCCTAAAACTTTGTCACGTTGCTAGTGCAACAGGGACGTAAAGCAACTCTGTGATTGCTCCGTAACGG
The DNA here is from genome assembly GCA_944739405.2 of Euclidia mi. Lineage (NCBI taxonomy): Eukaryota > Metazoa > Arthropoda > Insecta > Lepidoptera > Erebidae > Euclidia > Euclidia mi. The sequence goes on from OX123204.2 coordinate 35,648,282, forward strand.
TAACTGAAACTATGAAATATCAGAAATAATTATCTATCTGTAGCCGAAACCGATATAAAAGCTTCCGATGTCCAAATGAGATCTTGATAGGTCTTATTTTGTCCAGCCGAGCCAACACGCCAACTGCAAGCGGCCATTGGTTATTTAAAAAAAATGAAATTTAATATCCGTAACCAAAACTAACCTATGTATATTCGGAAATAATTTTATAACCGTATCCGAAACCGGTATAATATTATTAATTACCGGTAACCGTATCCCGAGTGCAGTTTAACCCTGCAGCTGCAATATTAAAATGTTATACCACACGGGTGTCACGTGGCCCGAACACGCGCACTGCTGTTTTTGTTGGCGAGTTTTTGAACGCACGCAGTGCAGTAACGTGACCAGTGTCTACCGCACTAGAACATTGTTTAAACAGATTGCCTTTTTGTTTCTCAACTGTAGGTTATATGGTACATTCATGTGATCCACCTTATGTAAGCTGAAAGAACTTCCAAGTTCTTTTGTGTAACGGTTTTATATTCAAATGAATTGTGGTACTTATTATTCAGCCTGACAAAGAATATCGGTTTTCATTTATTTATCGCGTGTAGGTGTTGTGTAGGCGGTATAGAACGCACGTTGGTGGGAAAGGGGAAGGGAGGTACCACCACAATATTGTATGTAGGTGTCTTTACGAACATGTGTAGATATAATTATCGTTCATTGCTACATACATTCTAAGACCTTTTGTTTGATGCGACATTTGTTGAGCTTTTATTATGTTGGTTTAAGTAGACAGGTTTTGATATTTCAATCACATTTAATGCAATCGAATAATAATAAAGACTAATATTAACCGTAGTCTCAATTATTATCGATAATAAGTCAGCGTCATGAATTCGAATCTTATTTTCAATGGATCATTAATTATTTTCAAAATGAATGTTCTGTAAAATTGTATCATTATTTTTAGACTTAGGCCTTGCTTTGTGGTCGTAAAACGATAAAAATGTATTTTAAGATACGTCAGTCATTTGTATAGTGCTATTAAATTAATTTCTTGAACAGATCCTACTCCATATTGTTATGTAGCTTTGTCAAGTTGAGTGTATGAATCGTATTAGTTTTTTTTATTGCCTTTGGGTTACCCGTGCACGTGTATTTTAACATACCTACACTACATACCTATTCAAAGCGTTAAATATCTATGCATAGAGACACAGGGCGAAAGTTCATTCGATTGAATAACAGAATGATAATTTTTAGAATTTTATGGTCATTTTATTCATAATACCTACCTATATTTTATTTCGCACTGCGCTGTTTGCACCAAAACTGTTCACTGCAGTGTTGCCTAATCAGTTTCTTTACAGGAGTCAAGCTTTTGGTAATTTTTTTAAAACTTTTTTCGTTTCCCACCGCTTCTTCACGAATCCATTATTTTCGCTGAAATGGTAGCTTATTGTATTTGTAGTGGTGTTTCAATCAGTTCATACATAAACAGGTTTAAAAATGCAACACATTTCATTTACTCTGATGTTTTTATCTATTTCCCCACGCTCGAAATCTACAATCTAAACTCACTTGAGTCTGTCTGCTGTAGTGTAGCGCGTTTCACCCGACCGACTAGGTCAAGGCACTCTATGCATCCTGTATGCATCCGATACTAATCATATGAATATACTCACGTTTATATAACGCTTTGGTTTGCGTTTGAGTCGGATGTTGATCTTTTACGCTGTAATACGCTTTAAGATCACTTCCATTCGGTGAATCGTCCTTGCGGTAGACATTTTGGATTTGATGAATGTCTGTGGTAGTATTTATTTTAGCATTGCAGTGTGAAGAGCCTTGTTGTTTCGTCGTTGAAATGTTATTTACCTATGTTTCGTTTGGTTGTATGTAATGTCCGTGATATTTATTTGCAAATTTGGGAGTTGACATTCTAGTCACACCATTGTGAATAAAAATGTGTTCTCGTCAATATTTTATATTGGAAATTCATCATAAGTGATCAATTATATCCAATACGCTGTAATAGTCGGAATCTTGAAAATTCTCAGAAACAGTCCTATCAATATTTGTACCTATATGATTGATTCGCCATAATCTTCAAATTTCGCGAGAGGCATGAAATCATTTGCCTTCATAAGTTTAATACTTACTGCATCTACTTACAGGCACTTTAGAAAAGTTAGTTACTGCTAATCCTTCGCGGCTATTCGAGCGTGATGTTATTAGTTTTGTTGTATTTATCACAGTTCCAGTGGTTATCTCCACTTTGTATTGTGTGCACGTAGCTTGCGGCGTGTTCACAGTTCTAAATAAAGTTTGTTCACCGATTAACGGCAAGCGCGCAAATGTGAATAATACTATCAGACAGTATTTTTGTATTTAGACAAAATATGACATCACTCCTGTTTATCCGATAAATAGATAGACGAGACAAACTTAGTTACTAATGGGGTTAATTAAATAATTAGGTAACTTATAGTAATTAATATTATTTTTGTATTTTGCCTGACACTTACCTATTTTTCCTTCTTTACAGGTTCTCACCTTACCCGTCTGCGTGAAGCAAGACGCATACAAAGACTGCAGCGAATCTCGGCGCCATCAACGAGTGACGACAACAACACCGTCCCCTGTCCTCCAACAGTGGACAAGTATGCCCAGAATAGGGTCATCCTCGAGCTCGCCTGGAAAACAGTTGCATTGATGCAAAAGAACAGACTCATCCAACAAAAGATCATCGCTCTAAAAAAAGAAACATCTGAATTCGTGGCGGCCATCATGAATAATCCTGAGAACAGAAGACGCTATATCGAACACATTCGAATGTATGGAACACCACAAATTCAAATTCAGACCACAGAAAATAATTCACCGTCACCATTAAAAATAGAACCCAAAGCTTAATTCGATTCTCGAATTCCGTATTCAGTATGAATGTTGTTATATTGTTTTGTATCTGTACCCGATTCTCTGAATGATTGTATGAATGTATGTTACTTAATGCTGTTGTTAAGTTATTTAGCGTTTATGTTTAGTTTTAGACCTTGTATACCTGTGAGTATATGTCTGAGACTCTGAAGACATTATTTGTATTGTGATCAAATTTATTTAAGTCATTGTTAAAATATTTAAAATTGGAATCATGCTGGTGATGTTCGTTCAAGTCTTTCACCTGTAGTATTTTGAATCTGTAGGATGTTATACATTAGTATTTCGCGCCATTATTTAATGAGTTCACTTTTCCTGTCAGCAATAATGATTAAAATGCAGTGTCTTAAGTAATAATGTTGTGGCTAATAATAACTTCTTGTTGTTATAGAAGTAAGCTATAAAGAGGTTGTAAGTAAGAGGCTGTTAATGTATTAAGGTAGCAAGCTTCGTACCATTTTTATTAGACTGTATGAACAGTGCGATGCACTTAAGTTGTTAAAAATGTAAATTTCAGTTTTATTATTCAGTTTAAGAGCCATTATAGGTACTTAAAGCTTTAAATAAAATTGGCACGAATTGTGAAATGAGGATACCTAACTTGTGATTACCCATTTACTTTAATTAGCGCTTAGCACAAAGTTCAATTCCGATAAACAAATTATAAGGTAGGGACTTTAAAAGACTAATTACTTATTCGAAAATCCTAAATACCATGGTACGGAGACTCGAAAGAAATGGTTTAAAATACTCTTAGCACGTAACTTTAGTTTATTTTAGGTTTAAATACTTTCAACAATATTCATTATGTATTCGTTAAGTGATGCACGTTTTTAATTGGACCAGGTATTATTTTTCTAAATTTTAATCATTCATTGATCATTAAATATGTCCTTAAGATATAGTGATTATTCTCAAATACCACCGATAATTGTGAATGTCTTAGGTGTAAAAATATTTTATAAAAATCATTTTAAAGTCACCATTCTTCCAAAAACTTCTAAAATACTCGCCGTATCTTGGCCTTGATAATTTTGGCTCCTGTAAAACCAATACGGTGTAATCTCTACTAATGCCATCTTGCGGCGAATAGTATCAACTTACTTGGTCCAATTGACTTTGAACTTCGTTGTAGAGCAAGCCTTAACTAGATTGCATTTAATAGGAATTAGTTGATCAAGAAAGCACAGATCTACCAAACACTGTGTTCATTTTAATGTACGTATTTATACTGAGTTCAGTATATTTATCACAAAAATATTATTATAAGTATTACACGCGAAATCTTTTTTATCTTTGTATAATTTTGTTGATGCGTATATGTAGATGCGTACCTAAATTAAGTGATGAAATGGCGGGCTAATCTGAGAGGTTTTGTGAAATATTGATACGATAATGTTACGGCAGCGAAGGTTTAGTATTAAGTTTACCTACAAGACACGGCTATATAATTTCACAAAATCTTTTGAATTGGCCAGGGTGATACTTTGAGTTTTAGCACTAATGGAAGGCATCCGAGTTGTTCGACGTTAAGTAACATTTTTCAATACATTTTCTGGAAACCCACGGTGGACACCTGGCCACCAGAGGCGCTTAAAACAATGTTAATGAAAATCCATTAGTGTCCAGACTCAAGCTAGACACATGGGTATGAAAATCAAAAATTTTGGGAGCGTCAAATTCATAGGAGCGATCCTACGATGAGTATTAAACGACTAAATTAAGTTGTTATTTATAATTTATAGCACAAGACTCCCTCTGTGTATGTTTAAAGATGTAATCTACGCTTAAACAGTCTTGGCTTTCGTGGTTTATTTAGATAATAAGACAATTTTGAAAATACACTAGTCTCTCGAATTTACTTTGTTTCAATTCCTTTTACCCATTTTTTTGTGATGGAGTGTCTGGCTTCTTTGTAATCTCAATCCTGGTTTAAGAACTTGGATGTTATCTCAGTATAAAATAATTTCGGTCAAAACACTATCTACAACGATGAAGAACGTTTGAAGTATCGGATAGGAAGGTGACTGAAGGAGAAAGAAATTATTAGGTACTCCCTTTTCTACTACACTAGTCGGAAAGCAAATACCTAGTTCTATCTTACGCTAAAGTATTGTGAAACAGGGGTACTTACTCTACGTCGATTTATTGAGAGAGGATGTCTTCAGTCTAGTCATCTAGTCCTACTAGAACCATTATGGCTCTACTAAATATTATATTAGCTAAGGTCTAGTTGCGAATTTACCCGTGAGGGAACGATCTTCTGAAAAATTAGTACTTATTCCCGGGCGATCCAGATTCGCTCCTCTCCCAGGTGAAGTGTATTCTGAAGTGCTCGTAGATTTATATCATAAAATTAGGTAACTAAACAGTGCAATGCTTATTATATAGAATTCTTGGAAAAAGTAAAGCAGGATGCCGGTCCCACGCGTTATACTCCACTGCTTATAGAGTCATATCATTCACGAGATATAAACATTCGGCATCCGTTAAGCTGACAATGGGTACCACAAGAATAAATAGCAATTACATAAAATACATTGTGGGCTCACACACACGTGATATCACTTTGCTATCTTCACTTATATGTTATTCGAGCCTTAAAGAGATTTTAATATACTTATATATGTATCAGACCTTATATTATTATTATATGATTAGACAGGGGTGCATAGGTTTCCCACCAAGAACTTAGGGTCCCAAGCCAACCTTACCTGCAAGTGGTGCACCTGCCGATCAACGGACGAGGCTCTGGCAAACAAAATATCCCGATAAGCGGCAATAGGCTCGCCACCTATTACGTGGGATCAAAACACTGGCGAAAAGTGGGCGTTTACTATGCTTCTGCCTACCCCTTCGGGGAAACAGGCGTGAGTCTATGTATGTATGTATGCTTATAGAGTATACCTTCTTGAATACTTACGTGCACGTTTTGCCAGCAGAGGGTCTAGTCCGAGTTTGCACTCGATCGTCACGATCGACGATAGCTAGTCGACGGGAACAATTTCCATACATTTTCTAAATGCGCCTCCTAGCGGTCTCTATCGATCGCAACACTCCGTTAGGTGGCGCTTTTGGAAAATGTATGGAAATTGTTCCCGGCGACAATTCTATCGTCGATCGTGACGATCGAGTGCAAACTCGGACTAGACCTTCAGATGTCCACGTGACATACTCGTACATAACACAGTGCTTACTATAATGAAGACAAGGCGCATAGAAATAAAACAACTAATTAATTAAATACTAATTACCTGCATGCTAATTGCAGTGCAATTTTTTAAAGTGATATATAATATAACAAAGGAAATAAACGTCGGGTTACAGGAAAAACTTGAAGTTATCTGAGGTTCTAGTCCGAGTTTGCACTCGATCGTCACGATCGACGATAGAATTGTCGCCGGGAACAATTTCCATACATTTTCCAAAAGCGCCACCTAACGGAGTGTTGCGATCGATAGAGACCGCTAGGGGGCGCATTTAGAAAATGTATGGAAATTGTTCCCGTCGACTAGCTATCGTCGATCGTGACGATCGAGTGCAAACTCGGACTAGACCCTCTGATTCTTTATGATGCGATATAAATTAATGAAAGTAACAACGTCTCGAAGATCAGGAAAGAGATAGCGCCTCATCAGTTTTATCGTCCGACTACTTTTATTAGTAACTAGTATCTCGGTTTGTGGTTGTATGTAGGTATCTTATGATCGCGCTTAGGAGCCCAAAGCCTGCTATCAATATAGGCTCAGCGAAATTTAAAATAATCTAATTAGAGTCTTTGCACTGTACGACTGCCATCTAGCCTCTGCAACGCAGGATAGTTGCATAAACAAATTATGACATGACTGCCTGACAAACTTAACATGGCAATACGCGATAACGCGCGTAGCATCTCTTCACTACATAGTATAAAGCAAAGTGTCTTTTGTCTGTCGGTCCCTATGTATGCTTAAATCTTTAAAACTACGCAACGGATTTTAATGCGGTTTTTAATAGATATAATGATTTAAGATAAAGGTTTATATGTATAATACATATATGGCGGTACGATGTTCGCCGGGTCAGCTAGTTAAACATAATTGCCGATTTTCAAGAAAATTTTATAGGGAAATTCTGTTAGTGCTAATAATGACAGAAAAATTGTTTAGCTTCGGCATTTCAAGCTTTTTCTTCGTCTTCTGCGTAATTTATAAGAACTTAGGTAATACTTAGGTTGGACCAACCACATAAATTAATTAATCTATTTTTGTGGTCCTTAGATTACTCATCTTTCACTTAGGTACTCCAAAAATAGGTTATTTAAAAAGAAAACAATAGATTTGTTAACAATGTTTTTGAACAGTTATTATTGTAGGAGCTTTTTACCCGACTCCGGCGAAGCGAAAAGCAAGGGTAATGTTTTTATAGGATATTATTGCAAACCATATTTTAATTTTTTAATGTTGCTAGAATATAAAATAACAGATCTCTTGTTACAATGCCATCTAGTGGCGAGTAGCAAATTTAAATAAACAGTACTAAGGCGGCATTTTGAGATCAACTATATTTGAGCAGATGGCGGCTTCACAATGTTTTTTTACATTGTGAAGCCGCCATCTAGTCAAATATCAAATAAAACCCAATCAAATAAAACTTATCTATGTTTACACTTCGACAGCAATAAAAAACATGGAATGATTAATAAAAGAAATAATTTCATTGCATAGGTACCTACACAATGTCGCTATTATTGTTGATAAGAAAAATGGTAACTTAGTTGATCGGTATATAATTAATAAATTGCATCTACCTATCTAGTTTTATGGCTAATAAGGTTATTGACAGTTTATAATAATACTAGAGGCAGCCCGCACATTATTCATCATCATCGTCCTAGCGACATCCCAGTTGCATGCAAGACTTACACGTCTTGGAGCCCGGGGTCCACTTGCTAGTTTTAAACAGAGGGTCTAGAACGAGTTTTACACAGTGACGGTAGACTAGTCGACGGGAACAATTTTCATACATTTCCTAAATGCGCCCCCTAGCGGACTCTATCGATCGTTACTCTCCGTTAGGGGCGCTTTTGGAAAATTAATGGAAATTCCATACAATTTCCATACATTTTCTATTGTCTATTGTCACCGTGACGATCGAGTGCAAAACTCATGGTAGACCCTCAGGATGTGTCTTGTCTAATGTGACAAAATAACAGCTTTTGCAAAGAGTGACTGCCGTCTCCGCAACTCAACCCAAAGGGATAGCAACAATCTATAGTGTGGTGTGTCTTGGTATGTCTTAATGTAGAGGTGTTGGGTTCGATATAAAGAACAACACGTCAAGCCAGTTTTGGTTGCTATTTATTTATGTCCACATAGTATAAAATATTACATTCATTTTAAACACATGAAATGCTGTCATAAGATAATAGTATAAGGCTTCTCCGCTTCTTGACACTAAAGTTACATACTAAACTTACACATTATTTATTTATTTATTTATTATTAAACTTCCTGCACAATACTGTACATAGGCGGACTTAATGCCTTAGGCATTGTCTAACAGTCTACCTTAGGGTGATGCAGAGATAGTTAAGGCAGGTATTAGGTGGAAGTACTTTATAATTGAATTTATATATAACTAGATACTTTAGTAAATAATATACATAACACACTTATACAATACACATAAATTTAATAATTAATACAATATACTATTTATAATATTATATATATTAATATATTATAACATATATATTTATATTTATATACATAAATATTCAATAAAATATTCTATATACATACATAATCCTGTGATGATTACGATGATTCAGCCAATAACCCACGTTGAATCCATTGACGAGCCTTGTTTTTAAATGTCCAGCGACTGTCTGCCGTCCTGACTTCCAGAGGGAGCGCGTTCCATAGGAGTATAGCTTGAACGTAGAAGGAAGAATGTACAAGGCCAGAACTATGTTGAGGACATAGAAGTAAAAGGTTGTGGGAAGAACGAAGAGCTTTATCATGCGAAGAGCATAGATATTGAAAGTGAGAAGTAAGATAAGCTGGAGGAGTGGGTGAGTGAAGTAGCGAGTAGAGAGTAGTGAGAGCACGCAAGCTACGGCGTTGACGAATTGGAAGCCATCTCAGTTGAGAACGATAAATAGACACATGGTCATACTTGCGAAGATTGAAAACGAATCGAATGCAGTTATTGAGAAGCCGGTCGAGTTTGTTGAGAAGGTCTGCATTCAGGTCATAATAACACACATCACCATAATCGATGACAGGGAACACTAAAGATTGCACTAGCATAGTCTTTGTTTTGGAGGGGAGGAAATTCTTCAGACGATAGAGACATCGCAGGGTCCCAGTGACACTTTGACACACGTTAGTGACTTGCGTTCTCCAGTTAAGGGTGTTATCTATGTGTAGTCCCAGGTCCTTAACGCTTGAAGTGATCTTAATATTTAACCCATCAAAGTTGATTGGAGGGTGAGCTGCAGTATCCACTCTGCACATCATGCGGTTACCACCCACGATAATGGCTTGACATTTTGACGATTACGACATTACAATAGTTTAAACCAGTATTAGATTATATGAGGGTACTGACTCTCCGTAAAGACTGCCAATGATGAGGTAGACGAGGCATGGGTCAAGCGATAATTAACAATTCTCTTGAATACGCACATAGCTTCGAAGTCAGTGCTGCGCGCCGTGGATTCGAACCCGATACCCTCTGCATGGCAGTTTGTTCGTATCTTCATTATACTATCGCTGCCTTTAACCACGACCGTTTTTTTTATATTTGACAGTGTCCGTAAAAATTTCCAAAGATCCTCTCTTTTTAGTTTATTTGAGCTTCTTGCGCTCAATAATTTCCACTGTACGTTGTCTACCAGTCAGTTAATAATATAAAATTTTTATATAGGTAGGTTTAAATGTTAATAATTAATAATGACGTGTTGCTGATGAAATTCGCAACGGCAGGGTTCACCCCGGACCTTTTACACTTTTTTGCGGATTATTTAAGAAACCGTCAGCAGTATGTAGAATATGGTGGATACAGGCGTAAGTCAAGGTAGTAATTTGGGACCTCTAGAATTTATCATCATGATCAATGACTTGGCGGAAGTGGTCAAGCATGCAGATTGCAGAGTGTTTTTTATTTGCTAATGATTTAAAATGATGTCATCAAATTAACAGTGAACATGACTGCGAACGCCTCCAGTACGATATTAACCAAGTAGTAGAGTGGAGCCATACAAACAAACTGCTTTTTAATGTGAGAAAATGCAACGTAATTTCTTTCACGCGCGCGGTAGCGCCACTTCACTTTAACTATCAAATAGAGGGTGAGGTTATTCCTCGTGTTACCCTCGTACGTGATCTCGGGGTTCTGTTCACAGCTGAATTAACATTCCGACAGCATAGGTATTATTAATATCTGCACTGCGGCTTTTAGGAATTTACGTGAGACGAAGAATTTCCAGAACACCAATGCCGTAAAATCACTGTACAACGCACTGGTAAGGATTAGATTGGAGACGAGTGCTATTATCTGGAATCCCCATGAAACTAAATATTATAGTCTTATGGTGGAGAAGATGCAAAATTTTATGAGATACGTACCTATATTTAAAGCAATATGGTTCCCCTTCTACCCGCTTATGTATCCAACACTATTTGTTATAGGGATGGTTGGGCACTATAAGCTGGAGGTAAGGCGTAATTTGGCAGAAGCAAAATATGTATTTCTAGTGTTTCGTGGAAAATTAAATAATCCCCAGATCCTGGAAGCGTTGAGACTGCTTGTTCCTAACACCAGCTTACGACAGGGGCCACGGGGCAGTTTGTTCAAAGTACCACAATCCCGTACCAACCTTCTGAAGTATGCTCCTCTTGTGCGAGCAATAAATACAATTAACAGCGTTTCACAGAAAATTGATATTTTTATGTGCACATTGCCGGAATTTGTGAAGGTGACACTAGCATATTTGTCAAATTAGTTTTAAGATTTTTATGTAAGTAAGTACTATATTGTAGCATTGGGTATTACCTGTAAAGAAAATGTATGTTATTATAAATAAATAAATAAAATAAATAAAAAAATAAATAATATAGACCGATGATTCTAACGTTTGCCTCTAAGTAGTATTAGATATAATATGGTTGTAGTGCTTTTAGTTTGAAAACTCATTTTCACGTCTTTATTCTTTGACTAAATAAATTCTTAATTCTACTGACAGGAGATGAAAAAGTGGAACAAAAGACTGAGTTTGTCTATTTAGGGCAAAGAGATTGGATAGGGCCATTGTTTACGAGAGATGGAGAATGTGAGTGAGACGTTCAAAGGAGATCGAAAGCAGGAAATTGTGTGAATAGATGCGCTTTGCAGGCCATTTTTTGCAGTAAAATTATTCCGAGTAAAGCTCGCCTTGATATACTGCAGGGAGTTTTTGCGCAACACTGATGTATAGGGGTGAATCGTGGGTATGGCGGAAGAAGCATGAAAGTAGCATTAATGCTGTGGAGATGAGAGCTTTGAGGAGTATGTGCGGAGTAAGAATGACAGATTAAGTGAGAAATTGTGTTTTTCGAGAATGGTGTGGTTTGAAAGAAGGTATAGTGACAAAGATTGAGAAAGGTATGTTGCGATGTGTTGGTTGTTTGGAACGGATGGATGAAAGAAGATTTACGAAAGAAGGGTATCGAGTAAGAATGTATGGAGATGTCCGTAGAGGACGCCCAAGACGGACTTACGTCATCCAAATTGGTAACGTACTGCAGAAGGGCCAAATCAAAAGTACCTAAAACCGACGAGCATGACGAGGTTAATGAATGTCGAGGAAGCGAAGGAGGTATGTCTGAACCGGAGCATTTGGCGTTCCATAGTCTCTGCCTACACCAATGGGAAACCGGCGTGACGTTTAGATAGAGAGAGATTCTACTATGAATCAGCATGTGTGTGAAGACGCGCTCTAATTTTTATTTACAGAAGACCATAGAAATTAGTCCGAAATATCAAAACGCTAAAGTTTGTGACTTTTGTAAGGGTTAACCGTGGTTTGTTCTATTTCACCCAATAACTACTGAACAGATATTGATGAAACTTACATACATGCCTGTTTCCCGGAAGGGTAGGCAGAGACTACGGAACGCCATTTGCAACGATTCTGACATATCTCTCTTGCTTCATTCACTCCCATCAGATTCCTCATGCATGCTCTTCTGTTCAGGGTACTTCTCACCTGTCCTGTTTTTAGGATGTCTCCAATCTGGTCAGAGAACGTCCGTCTAGGTCTTCCCCTTCGTCCTGTCCCTTCCACACTTGCCTTATATATCTGCTTGGTCAGTCTTTCGTCATCCATCCTCTCCACGTGCCCAAACCATCTTAGTATACCTTTCTCGATGCTTGTCACTATATCTTCTTTTACCCCACACCACTCTCTTATCACACAATTCTTTATTCTGTCAGTCAGAGAAACACCACACATACTTCACAGTGCTCTCATTTCTACAGCATTTATGCCACTTTCATGACTCTTATGCCATACCCAACTATCACTACCATACATAAGAGTAGGTACTAACACCCCTCTATGCACAGCCAAACGTGCCTTTTTGGACACGTTTTGGCTATTCATAAACGCCTTCAGAGCTCCATTCACTCTATTACCTGCATTAGCTCTTCTTTCAATATATTCTACTTTCTTACCATCTCTTGTAAACAGTCCATCGATCATAACATTACAAGCCGTAACGCATTCCTCCTTTTTAAACACCATAACTTTCGTTTTACTTAAATTCACTTTCATTCCTTTCCTCTCTAACGCACCATGCATGATTGTTACCATCTCCTGCAACTCCTCCGCTGAAGACGCATAACCTGATCATCAGCATAAAGGAGGCATTTGACAAGTAACTCATTCATCCTTAATCCACAATCACTATGTTTCAAATCTTGCAAACAACTGTCCATGAAGAAGTTGAACAGCCACGGCGACGCTACACATCCCTGTTTAACACCTGTGTTGATGGTAAACCAGTCAGTGTATGCCCCATTTATCCTCACACAAGCTCTAGAATCCTCATAAAGGGATTTCAGAGATCGTATGAGGCTGCTGATCACCCCATACATGGACAGTACCGACCACATTTCATTCCTCACCACTTTATCATAAGCCTTTTCCAAATCCACGAATGCGCAGTAGATCTTTTGACCTTTGGCCAAAAATTTCTCGGCTATGCATCGCAAGGAAAAGACTTGATCCTTACACCCCATACCCTTTCGGAATCCCGCTTGTACATCCTATATTTTCTTGTCGGTTACTTTCATAACTCTTTCAATCAGTACCTTTGCGTACGATTTGCCAACAATGCTGAGAAGGCTAATGCGAACTGCACGAACGGATTTCCAGAAAAACTTAATGTTTCTCCGAAAGTCGTCAGATAATCTACTATCAAACTCATCTTTCTTTTCCGCTTTTTTCCTTATAACCATTTCTTTCACTATTCTTTTACACCTAACAAACTCCTTTCTTGCTTCATCTATGTCATCACTCGTTGCCTTTCCCATTCTTTCATTTGCTCTGGCAGCCAACCAATCTAACCACGCTTTCTTCTTCTCTGATACTGCTGATTGTACATCCTTGTCCCATCATGTATTCTTAACCTTTCGTAGTTTCCTTCTCTTGATCACACCACATACTTCAGACGCTACACATACTACATCTTCTTTAAAGGAATGCCATAATTCTTCCATATCATTTATGCCATCGAACCTCTCAAATCTTGCTATCAATCTTCGTTTATACTCATCTTTCACATCTTTCTCTTGCAGATTTTCTACTTTAATTCTTTCCAAGACCCTGTCTTGATTATTTTCTCGGTGTCGCCATCCTCTAAAGAGCCCACTTATCCGGCTTAACACCAAAAAGTGGTCTGTATGGATGCCGATCCCTCGAAACGCTCTCGTATCCAACACATTCTTTCTCAGTCGTTCATCTACTATTACAAAATCAATCATACTTCTCCTAACATTTTTCGCCTCACGTGTATACAAATGTATCCTTTTGTGATCAAACATGGTGTTTGTCACACAAAGGCTCCACTCCAAACAAACCTCAAGCAGTTCTTTTTCATTTTCGTTTACACTCTTATCACCGAATCCACCTAAAACCCTTTCAAATCCATCTCGCTTTACCTCCCACCCATCCATTGAAATCACCTAACAAAATCAATCTTTCATTATCCTTACAGGTCCTCAGAATCTCTCTTAAACTCTCCCAAAACTCCTGCCTTTCGTCTTTTTCTTGATGTGACATACCCGTTACTACATTGACCGGGGCGTAAACCCCTACAATAAAAGGACAAGTAAGTCCTACTTTCATTCTCATCCATAGTAGCCTTGCATTTACACTTTCAAACTCTTTTACGCACTCATTCATTCGCGCAGACAGTACTAAACCAACTCCCTTGCAGGCTCTGGTGGTACTATCTACTCCGGACCAATACGCCGTGTCACATCCTTTCTTTTTCGTTTCATTCACACACAGAACATCAATCTTTCTATCATCCATCATCTGGTATACTTCATCCAATTTTCCGTCCATTCCACCGCCAACATTCAATGTTGCAAATCGGCTTTCCGCAGGCCGCTTTTCGCCCTCGCGGGAAACGAGACGTGACGGGTTGCGAACCGCGTCACCGCCATTTAAATAATTATTAATATCTGTCCTAATAGCGTTCCCACGAGTAATAGGGATTTAAAATGTCCATCCCCGCAGAGCCCTGTACGGGGGTAAGATGGAATCCTAGCTGTGCCCTGTGACCACCAACACAGGCACCCTCCGTTTGAGACCAGTTTGCGCTCTGGCCACGAATCCCTCGGCACGGGTCGGTTGACACCTTAGATCGGGGTTTTGTGTCGGGTATGCTCCCTGAAAGTTGGTTTAATTTCGGAGTTTTCCTTCTCCTAGACATGTTGCCAACCAAGGCTAACGAGGCCCATCTCCCCGAACGTTTGATTTAATTTCGGAGTTTTCCTTCTCAGAGACAGGTTGCCAACCAAGGCTAACGAGGCCCATCTCCCCGAAACTTTTTTGTTATATACTAGGTGTTCCCCGCGGTTTCAACCGTGTTGTTTTTGCTTTCTCAGGAATTTATTTCCTTAGTCGCGTTTTATAATACCGTCCGTTCCTTAATCCGTCATCACACGGACAAAATTGGTACAGTAACTAAGTACTTAATAATGTGTAGGTAATAAACATATGCACATAGCTTGAAGAACCGATGGCTGTTGCGGCAGAAAGATTCAGGAGTGGCGGCCACGGACCGGCCGTTGCAGCATAGTTACTCCACAAGGTGAACCGACGAACTTGTTTGGATCTCAAGCACTGGAGGGTCCTTCTATGTAGGGCTTTGGGGGATATTCAGCAGTTGACATATTACAACTTCTTCTTCTTCGTGTCAATGGTTTCAACTATATGAGACCTACATAATACTCGGCCATATTTCGGCTGAGATGATGTAGATGAAGTACCTACTTTGTCTTCAATATTGGGATTCTTATTTATCACATGGTCATCATAAGCCTCTTTATATTACGTAGGTACTATCTCATACCCAAAGGCAGCGGGAGCCTAGCGTAAATGCCAACTGACTGCCATGCAAAGGGTTCGAATCCACTCCGAGCACCTCTCATAAGCTTGGTGCTTACGTTATTAATTATCGCTTGCTTCATACCTTTGAGAGCACGTAAAAATCATCCGTCTCGGTTGTCATGAAGATGTTTGACAGTGGTTACGGGGAGTAATTAACTGATACTGGTCTAAACCATGGAATGTCGCTAGCCCTTTGGGTTGCGGAGGTAGACGGAGAGTATTTGAAGACTACTACAGCACTTAATTTAATAACTACATATTTTGTATATAATATGTATGTTCTTATTTATTATTTACAAGTAATTAATTACAATGTGAAACAGTTGCAGCTCCTTAAAAAAACAAAATATGTACCATAACACTGGCGATTAAAAAGAGTGGCCACGAGTTTTATTGCCCGTTCTTTCTCGTGGTTCTACCTATTGCTTTGCGAATGGGCAGTAAATGTAAATGTAGAAGCATTACTAATTTACTTTAAAAATTTGACGTTCATAAGCGTCACGTTGTGACCTAGATGAATAAATGATTTTTGACTTTGACTTTGACTAGACAGATGTCGCTCTGTAGAAGAGTTGATATTCTGTTATATCTGGTTAGACCAGTAAGAAGACCTCGAGCTCGAGGGAGCTAGTCTTGGTTGCAACCGGGAAAACGCTAGGACGATGATTATGGCTAACTTCTTATAACCAGACTGCCTCCGTGGCTCCGTAGTCCAGTGGATAGCGTATGCGACAGCTGGTCGGAGGTCCCGGTTCGGGCAAAAGTGTTACTGGGTTTTTCCGAATTCGCAGTAGCAGCACCACAGAATAGATAGTTCTTACGAAGCAGCACGGAGTTTGGTGATGTGCCCGGTAACGGCAATAGGCTCGCCCTCTATTGCGTGGGACCTAAAAATTCATGGCGAAATGTGGTTGTAATGTTAGGTACTAACGTTACACCTCTGTCTACCCCTTCGGGGATACAGGCGTGAGTCTATAAAAAAAAATTAAAAATATAATATTATAATCAAGCAAACTCACAAAGTCATAATCATAAAGCGCTAAAATGTGTCACGAAAAAAATCTCTTCAAATATGAATATGAAGATGTTGTGTATTTTTTTCACTTAAATAGTGTATCGTTATCATAATTTATTTAAAGGTCATAAGTAATTTTTTTTGTCTAGCGGTGTCATAAACATAATTTTTGCACTTTATAGCATTCAACGATTATCGTTATACAGTAATAAATTATATTTTATGTCTATCAGATTCATATTAGTTTTTAGGTTTGCGGATAAATAGGTATCTGTATTTCTGTCTGTTGCGCTTTTATAGTTGAAATGCTGGGTTGTTACTAATGAAATGCACTGTAACAGTATAATGTGATATGTGATCGGAACTGCACGGACATCGGAACTCACGGGGTCACTTGCTGGCTAGCTTCATGGAGAAGAAAGGACTCTTCATGATGAATTCCTTCTTCAAAAAGCGCGAGTGGACCTGGATAAGTCCAGACGGTGCTACCAAAAACGAGATCGACTTCATCATGTCGACGAAGAGGCAAATATTCAATGATGTCTCCGTGATCAATTCGCTTAAAGCGGGCAGCGATCACCGAATGGTAATGAGGCACATTGAGTATTAGTCCCAGCCTCGAACGGTCAAGATTGATGAAGTCCACGCTCCGACCAGTACCAGTTCAAATCCAAAACCCCGAGAGCTTCCAGCTTGAACTGCGAAACCGCTTCGAATGCCTAGAAGAGAGCGTAGATGTGGACGACTTCAGTGACAGGTTCGTGTATGCTGTCCATACAACGGGCTTGAAGTTCTTTAAGCCCAAAACGACGAACTCCGAAATTAAACCAAACGTTCGGGGAGATGGGCCTCGTTAGCCTTGGTTGGCAACCTGTCTAGGAGAAGGAAAACTCCGAATTTAAACCAACTTTCAGGGAGCATACCCGAAACAAAACCCCGATCTAAGGTGTGAACCGACCCGTGCCGAGGGATTCGTGGCCAGAGGGCAAGCTGGTCGTAAACGGAGGGTGCCTGTGTTGGTGGTCACAGGGCACAGCTGATATTCCGCCTTACCCCCGTAAAGGGCTCTGCGGGGATGGACCGTCTAGATCCCTAAATCTCGTGGGAACGCTATGGGAACAAAAACTTATTCTTCTCCATACGGCGGCGACGCGGTTCGCAACTCGTCACGTCTCGTTTCCCGCGAGGGCGAAAAGCGGCCTATGGAAAGCAGGTTTGCAACATTGAATGTTGGTGGAGGAATGAACGGCAAATTGGATGAAGTATGTCAGATGATGGATGATAGAAAGATTGATGTTCTTTGTGTGAATGAAACAAAAAGAAAAGGGTGTGACACCACCAAGCATGGTGCATATACGGCGTATTGGTCTGGGGTAGATAGTACCACCAAAGCCTGTAAGGGAGTTGGTGTAGTACTGTCTGCGCGAATGAATGAGTGCGTAAAAGAGTTTGAATGTGTAAATGCTAGGCTACTGTGTATGAGAATGAAAGTAGGACTTACTCGTCTCTTTATTGTGGGGGTGTACGCCCCAGTCAATATAGTTACGGGTATGTCACAACATGAGCAAGACGAAAGGCAGGAGTTTTGGGAGAGTTTAAGAGAGATTTTGAGGAACTGCAAGGATAATGAAAGATTGATCTTGTTAGGGGATTTCAATGGATGGGTGGGAGTAAAGCGAGATGGATTTGAAAGGGTGTTAGGTGCATTTGGTGATGAGAGTGTGAACGAAAATGGAAAAGCACTGCTTGAGATTTGTTCGGATTGGAGCCTTTGTGTGACAAACACCATGTTTGATTATAAAACGATACATATGTATACGCGAGAGGCGAAAAATGTTAGAAGAAGTATGATTGATTTTGTGATAGTAGATGAACGATTGAGAAAGAATGTGTTAGATACAAGAGTATATCGAGGGATCGGCATCCACACAGACCACTTCTTGGTGTTGAGCCGGATAAGTGGGCTCTTTGAGGATGGCGACACCGAGAGCGTAATGAAAACAGGGTCTTGGAAAGAATAAAAGTAGAAAATCTACAAGAGAAAGATGTGAAAGATGAGTATAAACGAAGATTGATAGCAAGATTTGAGAGATTCGATGGCATAAATGATATGGAAGAATTATGGCAGGCCTTTAAAGAAGATGTAGTATGTGTAGCGTCTGAAGTATGTGGTATGATCAAGAGAAGGAAAATACGAAAGGTTAAGAATACATGGTGGGACAAGGATGTACAATCAGCAGTGTCAGAGAAGAAGAAAGCTTGGTCAGATTGGTTGGCTGCCAGAGCAAATGAAAGAATGGGAAAAGCAACGAGTGTAGACATAGATGAAGCAAAAAAGGAGTTTGTTAGGTCAAAAAGAATAGTGAAAGATATGGTTAAAAGGAAAAAAGAGGAAAAGAAAGATGAGTTTGATAGCAGATTATCTGACGATTTCCAGAGTAACATTAAGTTTTTCTGGAAATCCGTTCGTGCAGTTCGAGGAAGAACTCAATCCTCAGAACACACATCCATCAGAGACGAGAATGGAAGTATAGTAAATGGTGAATTGTGCATGCTGAAGAGATGGAAAGAGTATTTTGAAAGTTTATTCGAAAGAACGGCGATAGAGACACCGATAGCTGAAGTGATTTGTAATGATAGCAATGATGAAAGAGTTATTGGCGTGGATGACATCGTGAAGGCACTGGGAAGTATGAAAGTAGGTAAGGCTGCAGGATATGATAGGATTACAGTCGAAATGCTGAAAGCTGGACAGGGCATCATAGTTGGTCAGTTGCAGCGGTTATATAACTTGTGTTGGAACACCGGCCGAGTACCTAATGACTGGACCACAGCTGTAGTTGTGCCTCTTTATAAAGGAAAAGGCTCGCAACAAGACTGCAAAAACTATAGAGGCATTAGCCTTCTCAGCATTGTTGGCAAATTGTATGCAAAGGTACTTATTGAAAGAGTCATGGAAGTAACCGACAAGAAAATATGGGATGTACAAGCGGGATTTCGAAAGGGTATGGGATGCACGGATCAGGTTTTTTCCTTGCGAAGCATAGCCGGAAAATTTTTGGCCAAAGGTCAAAAGGTCTATTGCGCATTCGTGGATTTGGAAAAGGCTTACGATAAAGTGGTGAGGAATGAAATGTGGTCGGTGCTGTCAATGAACGGGGTGGACAGCAGCCTCATTCGAGCTCTGAAATCCCTTTATGAGGATTCTAGAGCTTGTGTGGGGATAAACGGGGCATACACTGACTGGTTTACCATCGATAAAGGTGTTAGACAGGGATGTGTAGCGTCGCCGTGGCTCTTTAACCTCTTCATGGACAGTTGTTTGCAAGATTTAAAACATAGTGACTGCGGATTAAGGATGAATGGGTTACTCGTCAAATGCCTCCTTTATGCTGATGATCAGGTTATACTTGCATCTTCAACGGAGGAGTTGCAGGAGATGGTAACAATCATGCATCGTGCGTTAGAAAGGAAAGGAATGAAAGTGAATGTAAGTAAAACGAAAGTTATGGTTTTTGAAAAGGAGGAATGCGTTACGGCTTGTAATGTTTTGATCGATGGACAGCGAGTGGAACAAGTGAATGAGTTTGTTTACTTAGGTACGTTGTTTACAAGAGATGGTAAGAATGAAGCAGATATTGAAAGGAGAGTTAATGCCGGTAATTGTGTGAATGGAGCTCTGAAGGTGTTTATGAACAGTCAAAACGTGTCCAAAAAGGCACGTTTGGCTGTGCATAGAGGAGTGTTAGTGCCTACCCTTATGTATGGTAGTGAAAGTTGGGTATGGCAGAAGAGATTTGAAAGTAGAATAAATGCTGTAGAAATGAGAGCACTGAGAAGTATGTGTGGTGTGTCTTTGACCGACAGAGTAAAGAATTGTGTGATACGAGAGTGGTGTGGGGTAAAAGAAGATGTAGTGACAAGCATTGAGAAAGGCATGTTAAGATGGTTTGGGCACATGGAGAGGATGGATGACGATAGACTGACAAAGAAGATATATCAGGCTAGTGTGAATGGGACAGGACAAAGGGTAAGACCTAGGAGAACGTTCTCTGACCAGATTGGAGACATCCTGAAAAAAGGACAAGTCAGAAGTACCCTTAACAGAAGAGCATGCATGAGAAATTTGATGGGAGTGAGTGAAGCAAGTGAGGTATGTCAGGATCGTTGCAAATGGCGTTCCGTAGTCTCTGCCTACCCCTCCGGGAAACAGGCGTGAGTCTATGTATGTATGTATGTATGTACGACGAAAAGAGGCAATAAAATCTCTGGTCCGACCCTCAAGCTCATAGAGGAAAGGCGTAGGATGCTTCTGCTATTCTCCGACGGCATGCCAAAATAACGGCGTCTCAATAGGCAGATCTCTAAGTTTCTGACTCGCGATCTCCGCCAATACAACACTAAGTGTGTTCGTGAGGCGATCGAGCGGAATAAGGGTTCCAAAGGGATGTGTCTATCGAGCAGAGTCAGCTGACAAAGCTGAAGACGGAGGTTGGCAAAATTATATCGTCCAAACCTCAGCTCCTGGAGGAGATCGAACGGTTCTATGGACATTTATACACGACTACACGTACATCTGTTATTACTCCAGCCACTGACTCTAAAGCTGGATTGATCCGACACTATACCGAAGATATCCCGGACGTCAGCATGCACGAGATTAGTGTAGCCCTAGAACAACTAAAAAACAACTAGGCACCGGGTGATGACGGAATAACTACAGAGCTTCTGAAAGCTGGCGGCACACCTGCTGTGGAAATGCTTCGGAAGCTATTCAATTCAGTCATACTCGAGGGCAAAATGCCACAGGCATGGCATAGAAGTGCGGTGGTGCTTTTCTTCAAGAAGGGCGACAAAACCCCTTTGAAGAACTACAGACCCATCTCACTTCTGAGTCACGTCTATAAGTTGTTTTCTAGGGTTATCACGAATCGTCTCGAGAGCAATCTAGACGACTTCCAGCTTCCCGAACAAGCCGGATTCCGTAAAGGCTTTAGTACCATAGACCACATACATACGCTGCGGCAGGTTAAACAGAAGTCCGAGGAGTATAACCAGCTTCTATGGTGTTTGTGGACTATAAGAAAGCCTCTGATTCGATCTAAACCTGGGCAGTGCTGCAGTCTCTCCAACGGTGCCAAATTTACTATCGAGATGTCGAAGTGCTGAAGTGTTTGTACGAAAACGCCACCATATCAGTCCACCTCCAGGACCAGAGCTCAAAGCCTATTCGGTTACAGCGAGGGGTGAGGCAAGGAGATGTTACCAAAACTCTCCAAAACTCTTCACCGCTGCGCTGGAAGACGTTTTCAAGCTTCTGGACTGGGAAGGACTCGGCATCAACATCAACGACGAGTACATCACTCACCTTCGATTTGCTGATGATATTGTAGTCATCGATGAGACCATGGAAGACCTCAGCACAATGCGCGATGGCCTCTGTAGAGTCTCCCAACAAGTAGGTCTTAAGACGAACAAGGACAAGACGAAAATCATGTCTAACGTCCATGTAAAAGAAAGAAAGAAAGAAAGAAGAATGACTTCTTTCTTTTTCAACTTCGAGAAAGAGGTCATTCTTCGAATCCAACTCGGTTGTGCGGCGTTCGGGAAGTTACGGCATATCTTCACGTCCAATATCCCGCAGTGTCTCAAGACGAAAGTTTTTGACCAGTGTGTGTTGCCAGTAATGATCTACGGCGCTGAGACGTGGTCGCTAACTATGGGCGTCATCCGAAAACTCGGGGTCACTCAGAGGGCGATGGAGAGAGCTATGCTCGGAGTTTCCCTGTGAGATCGAATCAGAAATGAAGAGATCCGCAGGGGAACCAAAGTCACCGGCATAGCTTTCCGAATAGGCAGGCTGAAGTGGCAATGGCAAATGGCAGGGCACATAGCTCGAAGAACCGATGGCCGTTGGGGCAGGCGCGTTCTGGAGTGGCGACCACGTACCGGACGTCGCAGCAGGGGTAGGCCTTCCGCAAGGTTGACCGACGATCTGGTTAAGATCGCGGGAAGCGGTTGGATGCGGGTGGCTAAAAATCGGTCTGTGTGGAGAACCTTGAGGGAGGCCTATGTCCAGCAGTGGACGTCTCTAGGCTGACATGATGATGATAGCAAAGCAAATAAAGAGGTGTAACGAATACATAAATTGCTTCTGTACCCATGTCCTACTTTATAGTGTTTCATTTTTACTGCTTATGCATTTTAGAGACAAATGTTTTCAAATTTTTGACAATATCTACAAAATATGTAAACCTACCTAATATATTGCTTTTTTATGCAGACAAGACCAGGAGTTACTTCGAGGTAGTCGTTATTTTATAATTAGACCAGATAAGTTTGAGTATTTATAAATAAACGTATAAATTAATCGCCTGCTGGGTGCTTATGACTTGCATAATGAATAATAAATAAATAAATAATGATTCAGTAATTTCCTTTGTAGTTTAAAAATAATTAAGACGTTAAGCTAATATTTGATGCTTCACACAGGCTGTCATGAAGACCTATGATAGTCGTCATGGGCAAATAGTACTCGTGGTATACTGACTATGGTCGAAGCCACGGAATACCGCTGTCCCTTTGGGTTGCGGAGGTCAGACAGCAGCTCTGTGAAGAAGCTACCTAGTATATAGGTACCTACTGTCAAATCAGGTCAGATTAAAAGCGGAATGTCTTAGATGCAACCGGGATAACGCAGGCCGACGATCACTGTGCACTATTATGTTTTCCATCACTTGCAGAGTCTGAGATGAGAGTGAGAGGAATCTAACGTGACTAGAACATGACCGAGGAAGACAGGAGGCAGTACCATAACCTGCATATTGTATGCATGTTTTTTATATTGCCTTAATAGGCTTGTGTCCACTAAGACTAAATCGGTCTCATTGTAGTATCTATAGATTCAGTATTATTTGTAGATGGCAATAAAGTTTATTACCTATTATTATAAAAAGGTAAGATTAATGTTATTTTTAGGATTCTAAAACTAAAATACTTAAATTAATTATTCTTGTGACAGTGAACACAAATCAGAGAGCATTACGCACACAGTGCGTCCGCCATAGATGTTGTTGACGTTTTGTTAGTATAAACCGTATCTATTCTGTGGTATAAACAACTAAAACGTCAAACTTTGCGCCTGTCAAATCTTAATATATAAAATTCTTGCGTTACTGACTGACTGACAGACACGCTACAGCCGAAACTATAAGACGCAGGAAGCCGAAATTTGTCATGTATGTTCCTTGGGAACCATCGGGGTGCACTAAGAAGGGATTTCCCGAAATTCCCACGGGATCGGCCAAAACGGGTAAATTTAAAATATTGCAGGCGTGGCTGCTGGCGTCCTCTAGTCGAATATAAATAAATAAAAGTGGGTACGCCAGACCAGACTTCATTCACGGTTTGTTTTGTTTTGCACTTCGTGACATCACTTAGCCGCCATGATGATGTATGGTAATTTAAATAATTACATTTCTTTTGTGTACTGCTTAACAGAGCAGTTACTTTAGAACAAGATTGTTGCAAAAGCTACATTGAGTGTATTGACTTGGCAATTACAACCAATCCAAAATTATTTTGGTCATACATTAAAAGTAAAAAAAATACATCATCATTCCCTAAAGAGCTGCACTATCAGGATCAAGGTAAAAAGGAAGAGCAGCAAGGTTTTCTTCGTAGGCGGTCCACCATCTCCTCCAATCTTATCTGAATACCATGGAACAGCACGCGCAGGTAGATGTAGTATACACAGATTCTAAAAACTGTTTTAACCGTATTGATCATCGAGTGCTTTTACACAAACTCTTGCTCGCATGGTGACCTATACCGATGGTTCTCCTTATATATTGAGAATCGAACTCAGGCTGTAGTATTGTATGGTTACACATCATGTTGGTATTCTATCCCTTCCGCCGGCGTTCTTCAGGGTTCACTTTTAGGTCCTCTTTTGTTCATTTTGTTTATTACTGACGTCAAAAGTGGTTTTCGATACTCATACATGTAGTAGGTAAATATGCAGATGATATGAAAATTTTAAAACTTGTACGTAATCTTCACGACTCAGAAAAACTCTTGATAGATTTGTAAGCTACTGCTCTCGTAACAAGCTACAATTGAATATAGCTAAATGCCATTCTAAATGCTGTTACATCAGCATCAGCTTCAAACGTCAATACAAACACATAGGCGTCGGATTTACACTGGATACACAAACCATCAGTACTTGGGCAGGCACAGCAATACTTACCCGATTCAATATCTCGATGCATTACCACTTCCTTCCTCCTCTTGTATACTTACATACGTAACGTTAGCGACATATTACGCTACTTAGCTAACGGCTCTGTGGACTGTCCGGAGCTTCTTTCAAATATAGGGCTACGAACCAACCCCATTCTTGACACACCTTTTGCTTCTACAATTTTTTTTATTTTTAAAGACAACTCCCGCGCAAGGAATAAATTCTGTGTCGCGGTCGCAAGGGACATAACAAACATATAACCAACAGACACAATGAACACCCAGACTTGAAACAACAATTTATGAATCACGCAAAGTGTTCTTTCGTGTGGGAATCGAACCCACGACACTCGGCGCAGTGTAAAGCGGCGAGGCGGCCGCTTAAACCACTATAACGCCAACCAATTAGAGACTAATTGGTTCAAACAAAACAGGTTTCCCATTCGTAGTGCAAAAATTTCAACAAGGTGGCATCGCAATTAGATCTCGACCTATTCTGTACTAGCTCAACTTTGATCAAGAAACGTATGAGTGAGGTATTTTTCAGTGACAGCGCCCACTAGCGTCACTGGAGAGCACAACATCTGTACGCCTGATAGCGTAGTAAGTGTTCAAGCTGCAAGCACTTTTCGTTTCGTTTAGTTTCTATATGTAAATTAAATATTTTCTATACCTGTGTCCTTCTGTCACAGTGTATTGATAAGTATATCTATTTTCTTTTTTATTATTGTTTTGCATTTTTCCTATTGCTTATGTACAACTGTAGGTATCTAAAAATAAAACCCTATAGGTACGTGAGGGCTTGTAATTAGCAAATTAGACACTTATTGATGTAATTTATAAGATAATTTGTCTGTAAGCCTTCCTAAGATTACTAAATAAATAAATTATGGATTAAGTACAGCGTTTTCATGTCAAATTCAAAAAGTTTTTAGAAAGCCGCAATTAGTAATGTTGCTAATCGATTTTTGAAGTAAAATTCAGTTATTTCGGTTTTGTTTCGGTTTAACATCTAATAAAGGAACGAATCAATTACTAATTAGGTACATTTTAGGACACAAGCCTATTGTTAGGTATTTATAGCATAGTGATGGAAATGTGCCCGGTACGGCAATAGGCTCGCCCCTTATTACGTGGGACTAAAGTATATCTGGCGAAAAGTGGGTGTAGAAATACACCTCTGCCTACCCCTTCGGGGATAAAAGGCGTGACGATATGTATGTATGTATGTATGTTATAGCATAGTGTGATGGGTTGCAGAAATAAATGTTTTCTTTCATTCTTACCAAATATCATTCACAGAGTGTAAGATCGTTAAGTTCACAACTCTGGGCATAAAATTAACATTTTACGTTATTGCTTTGCAAAATTTATTTAATAATATAGTTTCAGTAGTTGTAAGTTTTTTCCATCAATCATTGTAATAGAGTAGATTATGTTTCTTTATATATTGTCAAAAATATAAGTTAAAAGCGGTCTAGATAATTACACCCACATATTTATTAATGTACCTGTCTAACATCTTGTATAGGCGATTAGACTAAGATTAGACTAGATTGATTATAATAAATTTTACAAATTCGAGACACAAAATTTACTATACAAAAACAAATAGGTACAAAAAGTTATCAAGCAGTGATAATTAGTTTAATAGGAACATTAATAGACTACTGTTGATGTATTAATCTAGTATAATAAAAAGTTTCATTTTCTATAGCTGAATAGTTTGCTTGTCTGTTTGTTTGGTTGAATGCGCTAATCTGCGGAATTACTGTTGGGATTTGATTAATATTTTTTGTGTTGGATAGCTCATTTATCGAGTAAGGATTCTAGGCTATGTAACATAGCGCTATTAGCTACGGGTGTAAAGCAGTAGGCTTAAATAACGTATGTGCTCATCATCTTCTCAAAAACAAGTATAAAAACATTTTTTATTTGTAGATCACGCCTGTGTCTCCGATGGGGTAGGCAAAGGTGTAATATTACACCCACATTTCGCCATGAATTTGTAGGTCCCACGTAATAGGGGGCGAGCCTATTGCCGTTACGGGCACATCACAAGGACTCCGTGCTGCTACTGAGAATTCGAAAAAACCCAGTAACACCTTTGCCCGACCCGGGAATCGAACCCGGGACCTCCAATCAGCAGTCGCATACGCTATCCACTGGACCACGGAGGCAGTATAAAAACAAGAATTGATAAATAGCATATTAGAAAGACCATTAGGCTAGGCTACTGGTGATGTACCTATTAATCTTGTTTATTGAACAGGTACATTTCGATGATCAGTCTATTCAATTAAGAGATAGATACGATGCCACAGACACAAACACGTCAAACTTATAACATTGTTCTTTTTGGTTATATCTAAAAAAAGGCTGCGAGGCGCAGGTCATTGATCGCACGATACCACAATGCTGTGATGTTGACAAATACCTTCTAATATTAGGCAATTGCAAGTACATCATAGAAAATAATTTTGCGGGTCTTAATCGCGTTAACTTAACTTATTTAAGGTATAAATACCTATTTTTTTTCGACGTTTCGCTCGTCTTGCACCGAGCGTGGTCGCGGAGAGACTGATGAGGGCTCAGCGACGTCTTGTGGAAGTGCGGGTTTCGGCACCTACCCTCACTTGGTCTTTATTTAACTTCGCAATGTCGGTACTCCGACACACTACACACTGTTGAGATTTATCACTGCGGCGGTGTTTACACTTGCTGATGACTGGATTCCAAGTAGCCGATAATCTATATCCATCCTCCCGGTTCAAATTGTTATATTTCTTGATTTCTACCGCTTCACGTACTATCCTGGAGTAATAGTGACGATCGTTGGATAAGACTTGTGGTTGATGCAATTTTATCCAGTGGTTTGGTCCAGACTCCATAAATGCTCAGCTATCGCCGACTTGTTAATATGTCGGTTTTTTACAGCTGCGATATGTTCCAAACAAATAGGTATTAATACCTTAAACTAGAGGACGCCAGCAGCTACGCCTGCATTTTTTTTTTAATTTACCCGTTTTGGCCGATCCCGGGGGAATTTCGGGAAATCCCTTATTAGTGCACCCCTACGGTCCCCAAGGAACATACATGCCTAATTTCATCTTCCTGCAGTCAATAGTTTCGACTGTAGCGTGTCTGTCAGTCAGTCAGTAACGCAAGGATTTTATATATTAAGATAAGTTAAGTTAACGCGATTAAGACCCGCTAAATTATTTTCTATGATGTATACAAATCGCGAAAGTTTAGAATCGATAATTGCAAGTACCTTTGCAACTGAAGCTCATTTCTAATTATGGAAACCTAAAAAGTGCGATAATTCTTCTATTTATTTATTTATTTATAGACTGAATCTCCGAAGGGATGGCAGAGGTGTAATATTACACCCACATTTCGGCGTGAATTTTTAGGTCCCACGTAATAGGAGGCGAGCCTATTGCCGTACCGGGCACATTACCAGACTCCGTGTTGCTACTGAGAATTTCCTAACAGAAAAACCCAATATCACTTTGCCCGACCCGTGAATCGAACCCGAGACCTCCCAATCCTACGCGCACATTTATGCCGCGAGACTAACGAGGCAGTCGTAATAATACTATAACTCTTCTGACGCTGTATAAATCATCTGCTATAGATGTAAGGAGGCCTGTGATGATGATGCATTTAAATATTCTTTATTTACTTCTCTCTTGGTTCACTTTGTATTATTTTATTGCTTATTAATCTAGAGACCTTCGACTTATTAATTGATGTGTATTTGTACTTAAGAGGTTATTACCATGATACTATATTTACTATTACAATTGACACAAAGCTTAACGAACTCAATAAATAAGATTGAGTTGAATTGTTTTATTTACAAATTAAATGTCACCTTTTTAATTATATTGATATTGTATCTTTATCTTTTACAGACAGCAATTTACTTATCATATAGTTCCGAGGCTGTGTGTTCTGTGTACCCTTGCGATTGAATATAATATGTTAAGCGTACTGTGATGTACATACCTAGGATTTATTCTGCGGAAGTTGTCTGATTACTCACAATAATATTTGCTGAGGCAAACACAGATAGCTTCGAAGCGATCTTACGTAAAAGTACTGCATCCTTGATGAGCAGAATGCGTAGAAGCTCCAATAGCATCCTACAAAATATTGCAGGAAAACCGGACTGTGCATTCCTGATGCACTGGTCCCGTAGACATTGCTGCGGTCCGGGTGCTGAGGAAAGGTACTTGAATTATGCAGAACTCCAATTCTCGTATTTTACTCATGTAAAGTCGATTGTCGATGTCATGTCATGTCGATGTTATCATCGAAACTGTATTTTAAAAGAAATGAGATTAAATTTTGAGTTTTATAAATTTAATATCATCGCCTAATTTAACTTTAGTTTAACGTTACTAATTTAACGTTCAACGATGTTAGGTTTATTGAGGAGAATTGGATCTCTGATTGCTAATTATAATTTTAATAATTTGTAATGTGAGTGTAATTTGTATTTCATCTGAAACTTTTCCGGAATAAATGATATATTACATTATATTATTATATTTATAACACTCGCTTAAAAATATCTGATACTTATTTTATTCTGAGAAATCTTGAAATACCGGAGTGTCCCGTCGTAAATCCCGTTTGTATCGTAGGCTTTGTTTCCAGTTTGAATTTGAAACTATCGAGATTGTGCAGAACCTAGTTTTGACGACTTTCTGCGTCTGAATGCTGCGTGTGGCGGAAGTTCATATGCGTCAGGTCCAAAGACTGTCAGATAGCTGTGCAGATCTTGGTGCAGATAGGTACATACGCGTACACACACATGAAACAAGCAAACACAGATGTTCAAAGTTATAGGCGCTTTGACACTTTTGACAGTTTTCTGGACCTGACGTCTCAGTGCTGCCGCCTAGTGGGCTTCATTTCAGAAAACCCTCATTCCTCCTTTCTTTTCTATCACATAGTAAACACCGCCGTAAAGGGACGGATCGGGAGGTAGAGCTAAGTATCTGAGCCCAGCCGTGACAAATGACTCTTTAACTTTCCAATAGATAAAACCTGTCCTCGGCAGAATCAAGCTCTCAAATCAGAGAGCTTTTGTAATCCAAAATGTTGGATCTTGTCTTTCCTTAACATTTTCATTTCTAACCTTTAAAGAATATAACCACCTCTCTGAGCTAGAGTCCTAAGGCAGGGAAACTAAAATGATAATGTAGCTTGAAAAGTAGACCTAAGTCTAAAATAGACGAAAGAAGGGCTGTGAAAGAAGGATAAATAAACAAACACAATTTCGCATTTATAATTTTGATCTTGTCCGTGTGGTGACGGATTAAGAATACGGAATGTCACCACCCATATCATCCCATGGGTGTCGTAAGAGCTGACAGAGGGAGCATATTATGCAGAAAACAACACTGTAAGAGAAGGAAAACTTGATACAAACCCTATACCAGCCCGTTTGGCCAGCGTGGTATAGTAGGCCAATTCCTCCTTTCAAAGGAGAGGCCTAGTCCAGCAGTGGACTGTTAAAGGCTGATGATGATGAATTTTGATCTCAGCGAAATACGTATTTCAGCAGAGATGAATTCCCCAAGGCAGCGATAGCCTAGTGGAGAGACCGACAGACTGCTACGCAGAGGGTCCGGGTTCGAATCCACGGCTCGCACCAATTACTTTTCGGAGTTATGTGGCTATTAAATTGTTAATTATCGCTTGCTAAACGGTTAAGGATAACATCGTAAGGAAACCTGCATGTCCGAGAGTTCTCCACAATGTTCTTGAAAGGCATGTGATGTGAACTCTGCCAACCCGCACTAGGCCAGCGTGGTTGACTATGGCCTTAACCTTCTCATAGTGAGAAGAGGCTCGTGCCCAGCAGTGGGACAGTTTATATACAGAGCTGATGATGAATTCCCAAGACTCGCCACGTAGACCGATCTTGAGTCCGATTCCACGTCTGGCCACTTCCCGTGATACCAATAAGATTGGCATACGGCCTTGCGAGAGCCTTACCTCTGCTGCGTTATCCGGCGTGTCCATCGGTTCTTGTAGCTATGTATGTTCCATGTCTATATTAATTTAGATAAGAGGTGGCCAACCGGTCGATCGCGCCAAGACAATAAGATTTTTATCAACTGACATCAATGTTCTGTCATGTGGTGACGGATTAAGAATACGGAATGTCAACACCCCATATCATCCCATGGGTGTCGTAAGAGCCGACAGAGGGAGCATATTATGCAGAGAACAGCACTGTAAGAGAAGGAAAACTTGATACAAACACTATACCAACACGTTTGGTCAGCGTGGTATAGTAGGCCAATTATTCCTTTCAAAGGAGAGGCCTAGTCCAGCAGTGGACTGTTAAAGGCTAATGATGACATCAATGTTCTTGTATATTTTTTTAGTAACTGTCCATATTGCTATTTCTCTCAACCTTTTAATAAAAATACAAAATTAATATAATATGTTGGTCCCTAAATAGCTGAATTTAAAGTTTAAATAAGTATGAAATTTTCGGTTTCGTCGGTAAATAATTGATCTTAGCTCTGAGCAAGTTGGCCTCTCCTGATTTAGACGGATTAAAATCATAATATTTCCGCATAGGTAGGGAAAGCAGCGGCCTTCTGGCATCAGATGTTCCGCTCACGTGCCACCTGCAAATAAAAAACACTATTATTAGGAAGTGCCTAAGTTATATTTATTATAATTTATTCGCTAAGTAGGTGCGTGACCTATGTAACTAGCTTATCTTTGCTAAGAACTATATCTTGCATGAATTTTTAATGATCAAAAAACAAAATATCTAAAAGTAGATATAATTTGACATTTTGAAGATTTTCATTTAAATGTGAGATTATTGATAGATATGACAAGCGATTTTGCAGACACACCTAGTACGTTCATGCCAATGTAAATCAGTGAAGTCGGTAGAGGATCTACAGATAATCTGGTGATTTAGGTATTTAGCATTTGCTACGCTCCCGCCGGGATCGGCCCGGATCGCTCGTTCCCGCCACGTAAATCCTAAAATCGACATAGATTGCCCATCGTAAAATATATTAATGTTTTTAATTCAATAATAGTATAAGATATACCCATTGACGTCAAAAACTAAAGATTCTTCAGTATCTATGAATAAATGTTGATATCCTTTTTAATGCCGCCAGTGCCGGATTTGTTGCCACCGCATTGAACTATTTACGTGGGAAACGTGGCTTACCTAGTGAATAAAAAATATTACCTATTTGTTGTATCTTTTCATATCAGTACTTACCTACTGAAGAATTCCTGCAGCTAAAGTGCTTTTTTAATTGAAACGTTTCTTCTTGACCCCGTGCATTATGAAGGGATTTCTTCTTCTTTTTATTCAGGAAATCGCTTCATAATGCACCTCAACGGTCTCCAAAGAAGATACACTCCCAATTGTCTGTCAAAGTCTTCAAATTACGCTTTTTGCGGCAGTTACCAATAGTTGAATTTTATTTATACAGTTTGTAAATATGATAGTGTCTGTGTGTCCCTGTCTTTTTGTTACGCTTTCACGGATAGGCTAACTTATTGTATTCCTATATTAAGGTACAATTAATTTAGCAGAAAGTTGTGATCCAAAAATATATTGAGTTTTTTCGCATAAACTCATCGATAGAAAAATATATTTCGCTACATACATGTACACAAAAATACATGTACTTACGCAAAAATGATACACAAAGAAATAGAAAGCAATTTAAGGATGATTATTATAATATTAGTAACCTTCAC
This sequence comes from Euclidia mi, assembly GCA_944739405.2. Taxonomy (NCBI): domain Eukaryota; kingdom Metazoa; phylum Arthropoda; class Insecta; order Lepidoptera; family Erebidae; genus Euclidia; species Euclidia mi. The sequence goes on from OX123204.2 coordinate 35,680,882, forward strand.
TACCTCAGCGTAATAAAAAGGACCAATCTGTAGGTACGTTTATATCCTTCCGCTACACAGGTGTACATTCATGTATATTTTTTTGACTATGACGCAGCAGAGACCTACAGTCTACTAAAAAATTTGTTCATCGCTTTGTGAGGCGGTAAAAAATAGACGCATAATGATCAATGTACTATTGGTGTTATAATGTGGTCAAAGATACAGCAACCTAGTCGGCTTCATTCAGTCGGTGGGCTCGACCGCGTGACACTGGGCATTCCGTAGATTCGTGCCGAGTTGCCTACAAATCTCATACGCGTAAACATTGTGTAGAAAAAAAAATCCGAACGGTCGTGAACCATGTAATTGTTTGTGGTATAGCGTTCGAATTGTGAATTTGAAAATATAATTTTGACAGTGAAGTTTTTTTAGTATGCACAGTTTTGAATAAAGCGTAAGTACTTAATTCATAGAAAACTAGTCGAAAGATGGAAGTGTGATGAATAATTTTGTTGTATTTGTTTCTCATTATGTGCTTTTTATACCTATAAAATAAACTGCACACAAAAATAAAGCGGTTCAATTTACAAATAATAGATATAAGTAGGTATTTGGATTTATATATATTATACTTAGGTACCTACATTTAACTTGTAACGAGCTAGGCAAATAGTTATTAGTTACAATTTGCATTGTCAGACGCTTATTGTGTATTTTTAAGTGTATTTTTTTTATATTGTCGTGTGATGTGTAAAAAAGTCGTATTATTTAGGTATAAATGAAACTGAAAATGCTGATAAGTGTGAATTGTTTTTGCTCTGAGACTCAGGAAGCTTATTACACGGATAGCTCACTATTTAAAATAACTAACTAAATTATAAAGGCACAATGGTACTTAAACAATATAATGATTGAAATTTTGTAAACTTTTCCATAAATTTTATAATGTTTTCTACTTATTTGTTTGTTTAATCCAACCTTTTGGAAAAGTTTAAAAGTATTCACTACTTTTAGGGTTTGTTTTATCACTTTCTGATATTTTTTTATAAAATTACTTGATATTTATCTGCTAATAAGCATATAGCAATATGTCTAAGTGTATGTACTTACATAAATAAAAAAAGGCGGAATGTTTTACATGGTTTAGGCGTCGTAGAATCCCACCGCATTAGCATTTCTACGTTGGATGGCAATGCCGATTCTTTGATGCAGAATAAACCCGTGACTTGATATTATTTAATTAATCATAGAAATTTCGTTATGTTGTTTAATTTATCTGAGAGATATTGCCTATCCAGAGGTGGTGACCTGGGCCTAAATCCGTTAGAACAGTTAATCAGTCGCATTTATAATATATTGGGGGGACAAGAGGCAGCTTTGTTTTATAATTCATCCTAATTCTTGTCAATGGCCTTCTGTATGGCCTTCTCTCGTTATGAAAAATGTTGGACTTTAACTTACCTAGTACGAGAATTACCTTCCATATTTGAAATTTAAAACTTAAGCTATCTTTGTTGTAGGTTTTAAAATAAAACAAAGATATAGGGACAACGATCACCGATATCATAAATAAAATGAAAAACTGTAGCCAGCCAGTATCATTTATTTTTTAATAATACGTCAATTCTGTTTTTTTTTATTTACGACTACTTAATACATGCTTAAATAATAAAAATAAGTTGAATAGTATCAAATGACTTATGTATAAGGTACAAAATAATTTATAGGCAATAAAAGGTAAAGTTTGCTTTTATGAGTGTGGTATAAATTCCGGTATAGAGTGCTAATGATAGGACTAAAACAAAAATAGTTTTGTTTTAATTGATCGCGAGCCATAGTAAATTTTCTTAATTTGTATAAATTACTGGCTGTTTCCCGCGGTTTCACCCGCGTCCTGAGGGAACTACGCGGAACCTCGCGTACCCGGTTAATTTATAGCCTAAGTTACTCCTTGGTATATCAGCTATCCGCCCTTGAACGTCTCGTCAAGATCGGTCCACCCATTCCAGAGATTAGCGGAAACAAACAGACAGTCAGACAGACAGACCGACTGACAGCAGACAGACAAATATTGTAAAAAATGTCATTTCGGTATAATTGTACCGTGTATATGTATATCCATATTGTGTATTGGACATTTAGTGAAAAGCTGTTATCTTAATATTACAAACAGGCACTTCAATTCTATTTAGGTATATGTACATATGTATGTATATGTATGTATAGATGTATAGACTATAAGTCGCCCGTAGCTACGCCCGCACATTTTTTTAATTTAACCTTTTTGCCCGTTCCCATGAGAATTTCGGGAAATCCCTTCTTAGTGCACACATACCATGCCCAAGGAACATACATGCCAATTTTCAGCTACCTGCGCCTAATAGTTTTGGCTGTAGCTTGTCTGTCAGTCGTCAGTAACGCAAGGATTTTATATATAGGTACATAGATTACTATTCAATGTCTGCTTTAAATTGTTACGCGGCTAAAGAAAATAAACATTTCATTTGAATAAAAGCCACTTGAAGTAATTTTCACATTAGAGCCGTCTCACTGGAAATAATTCATTTATCCATTAATACATTCATGATCATCATCATATCAGTCGAATGACGTCCATTGCTGGACACAGGCCTCCCCAAGGCTTTCGACATGAACCGATAAAGACATAAAGACAGATTTATTTCTGCATTTTGGTTGTTTACAACACCTCTACAAGTCAAAACCCTATTCTAGATGATGCCGGCTTTTCCTAGCTATACTTCTTGAGAAGAAAGGAAAAGGAAACAAACTCAGAGACATTTCTTTTTTTTGCCATTTCATTATATTTCATCTCTTCGTTTATATTCTTTTGGAGCCCAGACATAATAGGTTTAGATGCGAGTACACTGCAGGATACGATCTTGAGTCACCCGCATCCATCTGCCCTGCTACGAAAATATTGTAAAACTCTTTATAATTTGAAACGACGTATTTTAATTTTCTTTCTTGGGAGGCTAACCAGTTCTGGTATACTGAATAATTACCAACTAAGGTCAAATTGGACTACATTCATAAATAAAGTAACATTTTTTTTTAGTTGCGACTGCCTCGTTGGTCTCGCGGCATAAATGTGCGCGTGGGATTGGGAGGTCTCAGGTTTGATTCCCGGGTCGGGTAAAGTGTTATTGGGTTTTTCTGTTAGGAAATTCTCAGTAGCAGCACGGAGTCTGATAATGTGCCCGGTACGGCAATAGGCTCGCCCCCTATTACGTGGGACCTAAATATTCATGGCGAAATGTGGGTGTAATATAATTATATTACACCTCTGCCTACCCCCTGGCTATACAGGCGTGAGTCAGAAACAAAAAAAAATTAGTTGCTGTGTAGTCTTTGTAACGAAACGCGCTATCATGGCAGTAGTAACAGCTATATATAAAAGTATTGCAAATACAAAAATATAATTGAAATATTCAAAACTATTCGTATCCCACAGCTTAAAGCTGGCTATGCACTGTAACGGAGCCGGGTTTTATACAAGCAATATAAATACGTTAAGTGGACAAGTAGCCTAACCCATCCCACCTCGTTCATTGAACTTCATAGTGCTTTGATTGCCCGTTCGATTACATCCGTCTATTTCATTTTTTTTCTTCAGCTTTAACCTTTTATATTTTTTGTGTGATGTTACATACCTATACCTAGCCTTCCTCATAAATCGGGCAGTCGTTATCATGTATAAAAATAATGTTCAAATTCATGTTCAAACAAACTATAGGTATATTCAGCTTTATTATATTCACAACTCATCATGACTGCCTCCGTGGTCCAGTGGATAGCGTATGGGACTGCTGATCGCAGGTCCCGGGCTTAATTTCCGGGTCGGGCAAAAATGTTACTGGCTTTTTCTGATTTCTCAGTAGCAGCACGGAGTCTGGTGATGTGCCCGATAACGGCAATAGGCCCGCCCCCTATTACGTGGGACCTAAAAATTCATGGCAAATGTGGCTGTAATATTATATTACACATCTGCCCACCCCTTCGGGGATTACAGGCGTGAGTCTATAAATAAAAAAAAATATTTATAATAAATCGTCGTCGTCCTAGCGTAATCTCAGTAGCATACTGCTAGTTTAACCAGAATTAACAGAATTTTAATTTTGTAATCAAAGAACGGTTTATGAATTCTATCGCGATATATTTTTTTTAAAGATATTACATCTAGCAACTACATGATTGATTACTATCCGACGTTTCCATTTTTTCACAAGGATCGTGGCATCGGAAGCCTGAGGTGACATGTGTTTTTGAATTTGAAAGTTATTCAAAATGTATTTATAATACATAATATAATACATACAAAATGTAATTATTATACAGGAATTAAGAATATAAGCTTTTACCATAGAGCGACTCCGTCTGGCCTCCGCAATATTAGTATTTTTATTTTGGTATAGATATATACAGAGTGTTTTGGAACGTACTTTGAATTTTTCCAATGCAACATGCATATACATACATAAATCTAAATACCTTATCTCTATCTTAAAATTAAAATGGACTTTTATTTTATGTTAATCACTTATTTATTAATCGGATATTTCCGGGAGGTTCTTATAGCATGTTATTTATTGTTATTTTCTTTGCGAAGCAAACATAATATTTATTGCTGTTTATATTTTTTTTTATAATGTGCCCGGTAGATGGCTATAGGATCGTCCCCTACCTATTACATTGGGGCCTAAACATAACTGGCGAAATGTGGGTGTGTATACATACACCTCTGAGCGTGAAAGGCATGAATATATTATGTTATGTTATATTTATTTTAACTTCATGGTATAGACGCCTACTAACAGGTTCGTGCTCCATCCCTTAGGATAAAAGAGGGGGTGGAAATCTCGCTATAGGTGTTCGTTGCCTACCCACTAAACCACTGCGGTGTAGGTACGTCGAAGTCCCGTAACGGTTTATCGCCGTATTGAGCTACTAGATGTTGATTGGTATTTATGTATACTTGATGTTGATGTTGTGATGATTATATAGCCTATAGCCTTCCTCGATAAATGGGCTATCTAACACCAAAATAACTTTTCAAATCGGTCCAGTAGTTTCCGAGATTAGCGCGTTTAACCAAACAAACAAACAATCAAACAAAGTCTTCAGCTTTATATTTGTACTAGCTGACCCAGCGAACTCCGTATCGCCTTTTTAAGAGTTTTTATTTAAGTCCCTTTTTTCCAAGCCCCTTTTCCAAAGTTACCATTGACTTAGCGCTTAATCTCTTATCATTTCAGAGTCTACAAATGATGAACAAACAAACATAGGTTTTCATATAATATTGACTTCCCCAATACTTAAAATATCGGAGACGATACCCATATCGACTTTAAAAAAAAATCCCGTCAGCCATCTTCGATTTCCTATCCGCCATCTTTGATCACAAAATAGATGTTGTATTTGGATTCGCCATCCCTTAAATCATCGGAGACGATACCCATATTGAATTTAAACTTTTTACCATCCGCCATCTTTGATTACCCATCCGCCATCTTGAATCACGAAATAGATGTTGTATTTGGATTCCCCATCCCTTTAAAATCGGAGACGATACCCATATTGATTTTTTAAAAATTTCCCATCCGTCATCTTTGATCACGAAATAGATGGTGTTTTTGAATTCTCCATTCCTTAAAATATCGGAGACGATACCCATATCGACTTTAAAAAAATCCCGTCCGCCATCTTTGATTTCCCATCCGCCATCTTGAATCACAAAATAGGTGGTGTTTTTGAATTCCCCATTCCTTAAAATATCGGAGACGATACCCATATCGACTTTAAAAAGAATTCCGTCCGCCATCTTTGATTTCCTATCCACCATCTTTGATCACGAAATAGATGTTGTATTTGGATTCTCCATCCCTTAAATCATCAGAGACGATACCCATACTGATTTTTTAATTTTTTCCTATCCGCCATCTTTGATTTCCCATCCACCATCTTGATTCACGAAACAGATGTTGTATTTGGATTACCCATCCCTTTTAACATCGCAGACGATACCAATATTGATATTTTAAATTTTCCCTTCCGCCATCTTTGATCACGAAATAGATGTTGTATTTGGATTCTCCATCCCTTAAAATATCGAAGGCGATATCCATATTGATTTTTTAAATGTTTCCCATCCGCCATCTTTGATTTCCCATCCGCCATCTTGAATCACAAAATAGATGGTGTTTTTGAATTCCCCATTCCTTAAAATATCGGAGACGATACCCATATCGACTTTAAAAAGAATTCCGTCCGCCATTCTTTGATTTCCTATCCGCCATCTTTGATCACGAAATAGATGTTGTATTTGGATTCTACATCCCTTAAATCATCAGAGACGATACCCATATTGATTTTTAAATTTTTTCCTATCCGCCATCTTTGATTTCCCATCCACCATCTTGAATCACGAAACAGATGTTGTATTTGGATTACCCATCCCTTTTAATATCGCAGACGATAACAATATTGATTTTTTAAAATTTTCCCATCCGCCATCTTTGATTGCCCATCCGCCATCTTTGATCACGAAATAGATGTTGTATTTCGATTCCCCACCCCCTAAAATATCGAAGGCGATACCCATATTGAATTTTAAAATTTTCTCATCCGCCATCTTTGATTTCCCGTCCGCCATTTTGGATCACTAAATAAATTTCATATTATTAATCAGCGTCCCGAAAATCTCGAAAACGATACCCATATAGATTGGATCCTATTCGTTTAGCCTTTTTTTGCCCTTGACCCAACCCTCCCCCTTCTCGTTTGACCATTTTATTATTTTTGTCTGGCCCCTAAAAGTTGTACCGTAATTTTATATAGCCTATAGCCTTTCGGAATAATTGGGCTATCATAGGCAATAACAATTTTTAAAATCTGACTGCTAGTTCCTGAGATTAGCCAACATTATGTTTTAGCCTTTTTAGCCTTTTGCCCGGCCTCAAAGGGTCGAAGCGTTATGTTATATAGCCTATAGCCTTCCGGAATAACTGGGCTATCGTATACAAAAAGAATTTTTCAGATCCGACCGGTAGTTCCTGAGATTAGCGCGTTCAAACAAACAAACAAACAAACAAATAAACAAACAAACAAACAAACTCTTCCGCTTTATTATATTAGTATAGATTAGATTAGATATATCTCTTTCAATTCTGTACAAACCCATGGACAGATCATGATAAACTTGGGAACGGCCGCTAGCCACGCCAATAGCGGGTAGCATACTTTGCGATCCTGCCGTAAAATAACAATGCTGTAAGGTTCTACGTATTGTGAGAAAAAATATTTATTATTATTATTACTGACCAACACGAACATTAAAAAATAATTATAAATTAAGTCGTGGCTATACTTTATACACATTATTTAAGTCACAAAAACAAGATTAGATACCTATTAATTTATAACAGCTAGCCAAATATAAAAATCGTACTTTGACCAGCAATTAACTTTTTGCCGACATGCAATTTTCGGCTTGTAATTCTATAAGTACATGCAATTTAATTAAAATTATACGATAGGTTTGCCTATTAGAAAAACTATATTATTTTCCGTGCTAATTTTAGTACATTGATCTCTTAAAATTAAGGTTAAAAAAAGGCACCGATGAGGTAGCGACAATGTATACTGATCACGATTCGCATTTTCCTGGTCCGCGCTACGGAACGTCGACGGTCACCGTGGTTGTTTTAGTGGGTAAGCCCTAGCGCTTGTTATAATCACTCGCACCGTTTGTCTGCAAAAGAAGCGGTGAATGAGCCCATATATGGGGATTTGGTACGACTAGCCCCACTCGTCATCTTAGTCCGATTCAACTGACGTGAAACACAATGTTTTTTTTATAGTAATAGGCGGCAAACGAGCAGGCGGATCGCCTGATAGTAAGCATTTACCGCCGCCCATGGACACAAGCAACACCACAGGAGTCAGAAGTGCGTTGCCGCCCCTTGGGGATAGTAAAAAGGATAGGATGTGGAGTGGGATGAGGGAGAAGGAATAGGGGATAGGGCCTCCAGCACTCTCACTCACCGAACGAAACACAACAGTTTAGGTACTGTTACTTTACGTCGATTTTCTGTGAGAGGGTAGTACTTTCCCGGTCGAGCCGGCCCATTCATGCTGTAATCAGCAAGGCTCTACTACCTGATTCGCCCGCTCCGAGTTCTACTTGAAACGGGCCAATCAGTGTGGCGAACCTTCAACGAGTTGCGGCGAAAATTAACCGTAGTTAAAGTCGTACTGCTGCTAAAGCTAAGTGGATATACTAACAGACTGTTACGCTGAACGTTTTTAGTTCAAACCCCTTTCGAGCAGCTGACTTTAAAAGCTATTTTTATTTTTTATTTATAGTCTCAGCCTTCGGGGGATACAGACGTATCCCCGCGCGAAGGGGTGGGCAGAGTTGTAAATATTACACCCACATTTCGCCATGAATTTTTAGGTCCCACGTAATAGGGGGTGAGCCTATTGCCGTTACCGGGCACATCACCAGACTCCGGGCTGCTACTGAATAGGTATTCGGAAAACCTCGTAACACTTTTGCCCGACCCGAGAATCGAACCCGGGACTTCCGATCAGCAATCACATACGCTATACACTGGACCACAGAGGCAGTCTTTAAAGCTGTATGTACTTTAAAAGCTATGTGTGTAGGTATTCAATTGTTAATGCTTGCTAAATGACGAAGTAAAATATCATGTGGAAACCTGCTCAGAGTTCTCCATATTGTTTAAGAGAGACATGTGGAGTCTGCCAAAACGCACTAGTCCAGCGTGGTGGACTGCGGCTTATCCCTATATATGATGAAACTATGACCAGCGATGGGACGGGCCATGATGAGGAATGTCGTACTAATCAACCCGTTCACGCAATGACTTGCCAAAAATATACATTCATGTTTCGCGTTTTACTGGTCAAATTATGTATGGTCAAAGTCATTATAGTTACCAAATAGAATCTCATTATTTTATGTATTACAACATAGCATGATAAACAAAAATGTAAATGCTTAACAGATAACAATTTAACATAATTCATATCATTACAGACTGATATTATGAAAACTAAATTTGTGAATTATATGCCTACTTCACAGAAAATAACAGTTAAATTTATATATACGAAATCGGAATGGTGGTAGTCTGTGATTACAAAAAGATTTTTTATTTTTATGCTTTAGTTTATTCGGATAATTTAGTATCACAGAAATAGGAACCCAGCAATTTTTTTTCCTTCATCATTATTATAGGTAAATTCACGAAAGTTGACCACAAATGGCGGCCGTCGCGCATATGTACATTCGTGCACCAATGGCGTTGCTCCATTCTTGACGCATTTAGGGAATGCGTCAAGAACGGAGCCACGCCATTGGCACTCCACCCGCGCCTCACCCCGCACCTCCACGGGGACCTAAAAAATGATTTCTGCGCAGTGGTCATCTTTCGTGAACCGACCTATACTATTTCCCCAACTCCTTGTTATAATAGAACTCAAAAACTTTATACTCAAAGACATTCTTATTGTTTTTAGGATTTCGTTCCTTAAAGGTTAAAACGGGACCCTTTTACTAAGCCTCCGCTGTCTGTCTGTCTGTTTGTCCGTCTGTCAGTCACCAGGCTGTACTTATCTTATAAACCGTCCAATTTTCTGTTCTTATAACAGAACTTTCGTTATATGAGGTCATAGCCTGTGTGCATTTTATGACGTAGGCTAGGCAACGACTAAGAAAGGATTTTATAGTAATTATGCCAACCCAAAGGTGGTAAAATTACTTTTCAAGTACATACATCTTAAGTTTTACTGAAGGATGTTAGCATTTACCGTATAAGAGCATTTATAGTAACATGTATATAAAAAGTGAAAACAAAACTCAGAGAAGCAAATTCTTTACTCAGCTATTGTGCAATGCTCAAGCTAACAAATTAATGTCATCATGTCAAAAGCGCTGACAATTCCATTATGTCTATACAAAAAGTATGTCATGTAAAAGTACATATTTAGGCCTTTTTCTATTCTCTAAAACATTATTACCAGATGCAGACACATAATATCTACTGTCTAATAAATTGCTGATTATTTTAATTTTGGCACAACATGCCTCCAACACTGACACATGATACGTCTCTTTTTATCAATACACGTGTATCTATTAAGATATTCATGTTATAATAAACTAATAAATTACTATTTATTTTAATAAATTCAAATATTTCTATTTTCTATGACGTTTCAACCAGTCACGAAGGAAATCCCAACGACCGAACATGCAAAACTTTAAAAGGCATATATTTATACCTTAAATAATTTCCTAACGCTATTATGTTTAAAGTTTGAAATCGATCAATCAAAACTACATACATTCGGTTATATCTGTTATATAAGGCAGTGATAGCCGACTGGAGATGCCAACAGACTGCCATGCAGAGGGTATCGGGTTCGAATCCACGGCGCGCACCAATGACTTTTCGGAATTATGTGCGTATTGAATTGTTAATTATCGCTTGTCCCGAGCCTCGGAGAGCACGTTAAGCCGTCGGTCCCGGTTGGCATGAAGATCTTTGAGAGTCGTTACAGGGCGTCAGTACCTTCTAAATAAACTGACATAGTCTAAGCCATGGAATATCGCTATCCCTTCGGGTTGCGGAGGTCAGACAGGCGGTCGCTCTGTAGAAAAGCTAATATGCAGCCAAATCCGGTTAGACTAGTAAGCGGACCCCCAGATTGAAACTGGGATAACGCTAAGAGGATGATGATGTATGATATTTTCTGTTAAGAATCTGCGTAACATCAAACACATTTTTTCATCTGATTTATATTATTTGTATAAAACCGCGTAGCAAAAAAATACAAAATTATGTTTGTACATGTATAATGTATTTCTGTATAGAAAATACATTATACACGTACAAAAAAAAGAACACTCAAACTCAAAACATTGTGGATCACATCAGTTTTGTCCCGTGTTTGGGTCGAACCTTCAACACCAACTTAGTGTTAAGCAGCTTTCTTTAGCTTTATTCCATCTGTGCATTATGCGATCTTCGGAGTATGCAATCTGTGCAGTCATATTATGTTTGTGTCATTTTTTTTTTATAGTAGTACGCGGCAAACGAACAGACGGATCGCCTGATGGTAAGCAATTACCGCCGTCCACGGACACCCGCAACACCACAGGAGTCACAAGTGCGTTGCCGCCCCTTGGGGTTGGGATAAGGAGTGGGATGAGGGAGAAGGAATAAGGGATAGGGCCTCCGGCACTCTCACTCACCGAACGAAATGCAACAGTCTAGGTACTGTTACTTTACGTCGATTTTCTGTGAGAGGGTAGTACTTCCCCGGTCGAGCCGGCCCATTCATGCTAAAATCAGCAAGGCTCTACTACCTCTAATTTTTAATTTTATCCGTTGATTGAATGTTTGTAAAGTTGTTCGTGATTATGGGTATTCTTTATGCATGATGTGCATTTTAAAAGAAGAACGGCATTAATGTTAGAGGATTTCCTAGAATAAGATGTAACATAGAAACTCACCTCAAAAGTATGAACTCCTTACTAATGAACGTTAGCAAAGTCAAAAACAAAGCAAAATGCATTTATTAATATTTAAAACGCATTTAGAATCGAATGCATTATATTATATGCATTATAATTATTAAAAAATAATAATACATACACGATAAGAGATCGGTTCCTACTTTAATAAATACCACTTAGTGGTCGTCGATGGTCAACAAGACGGAATATACTTACATATTTATGTGGCAAAAGATAACCGATATAAATAAAACAAACAAAATAGTGGAGAAACAGTTGGTATATAACGCGAATGTACTTTTTACTTCATATCGCGAATGTACTAAGCCCGCAATATCGCTCGTTAACGTACTATTCTATTTCCTACCAGCCGGATTCAATGCTTTGGATATTAGACATGTAAATTGGAGATTCCGTGTGGTGACGGATTAAGAATACGGAATGTCACCACCCCATATCATTCCATGGGTGTCGTAAGAGCCGACAGAAGGAGCATATTATGCAGAGAACAGCACTGTAAGAGAAGGAAAACTTGATACCAACCCTATACCTACCCGTTTGGCCAGCGTGGTATAGTAGGCCAATTCCTCCTTTCAAAGGAGAGGCCTAATCCAGCAGTGGACTGTTAAAGGCTGATGATATTGGAGATAGCCTCCATACAAAATATGTGAAAAATGTATCTCTAATACATGGATAGATCATGCATTGGGACCGGCCGTATGTATGTCATTTTTCAGTTTTTGCATATACTTATGTAAACATTCCACATTCATTGGTTAAAGAACAAATAAAAATCTCATTGAAAATACTCGTTAAATTTAATGAAAAAGAAACAAAATAAACTTTTTATAACTTATAATGATAATGTTTTAAATTAGCTATAGCACTCAATATTATAGAAGGAAACATCGCAGAAACTGGAAACTCAATCACAGAACTTCTGCAACTCTGCATAACCTGAATTGCGTCTTATAGAACTCAATTTACTTGTTCGATTTAAATAGATAATTTCAATTTCTGAAGTTACTACGTACGCAAAGCAAATATAATTATTTGATACTTACTGTAGACCAATAACAAGAGATGTATGATGAAAAATTGTAGCAAATTGTATAAGTAATAAAATATCAGAGAGGTCTCCATAATATACTTTGAGGACGTAGCCCAAACCTACTCAAAAGACACGTGAAATCCGCCTAACCGCACTTGGCCAGAATAGTTGAGTATGGCCTGAAACTTCTCATAATGAAGGCCAGTTTCCAACAGTGGGTCGGTTTATATACCTACATATTATAGAACTGATATTATTATGAGCAAAATAATCTCGGTTATATTGACTGGCGCTTGCAATAATATCGAAATATAGGACACTCAAAAGAGTACCTAAGTGTTTCATATCTCGAAAGACAATTTAAAACTGATGTTTATGGCCATGAAAGTTCAGATTCCTTTACTTACATATAGTGAAGTTGTAAGAACATTAAAACCTAACGAATAGGCAACAACCGTATCGTTAGAGGCAAGAAAAAATCCGTGTAATTATTATTATAGTGTTTTATGGCGGCAAAACGGCTATTTCGACTAGTTTTTACTTTATAATAAAGACATTGCTTAGATTCTAAAAACAGGATCCTACTGATCCTACTGTGATTCATTTGTTGCTCAACGATTATGAAATATAAAATATAGTCTCTGGTCTCGAGATATGAACTTTAAGTTCTTGGATATTTGATAATATTTTTCAAAGTCAAAGTCAAAATCATTTATTCATCTAGGCCACAAAGTGACGCTTATGAACGTCAAAATTGCCACGTTCGCAATTCAATAGGTAGAACCACGAGAAAGAACAGGAAATAAAACTCATGGCCACTCTTTCCAAACAAATAATAATGGTTGTACATTTTATTTTTGTAACGAACTGTTTCACATTGTAGACATCTACTAGTAAAATTTTTAGTAACTATTTATATCATACTCAAGCAGTAAATGATGTTCATATTTCGTTTGCATTCTTGCCATTGAACACGAAAATAAAATCAGGTAATTTAAATTCGCCAAAATAGCGTTATATCCAAAATAGCTCACACCTGTAGCTGTCCAATCAAGACTGTTAAAATTTAATAATAATTGGGCCAGACTAATGCTTTTAATGCTGGTTGCTATGGCGGCTGTTGTAGTGGAGGCAAGATGTTGCTGTTTGATAATATATAACGATATACTACATCATATACTACATCAAAATTTGCTATAATTGATTTCCACTGGGACTTTCAAAATGATTTCTAAGATAATATATAAAAGTAGACGCCTGCACGCATTATAAACCGCAACCTTCAGCAATCACACTATATTTTGCTAAAAACTGTACAAAAATTGGTTGGTGTTTTTGATTTTACGGTATTTACGGAGGCGGCGGAGACTATTTTTATCATATGAATTCAAAGATTTTACAAGTTTTGCTAAATGCTCACCTAAAACATTTTAGCAAAATCTACATAAAATAGATACTGAAGTCACATAAAAACTAAACTTACCATATTCGAAAAATCTTTGAGAAAACCAAATCATGTTGGTATTATTCATTTGTAAAAGCGCAAAATGTTGTAAGAACCACACGTTTTAAAATATATTTAAATTCAGTTTTAGAGAATTTTGTATCTATTGACAGTTGCGATGTGTGTTTTTGAGATATTGAAAGTCTTCACCACTTTTCTGGAAATGTGCCCGGTACGGCAATAGGCTCGCCCCTATTATGTGGGACTAAAATAAATCTGTCGAAAAATGGGCGTAGCGATATACCTCTGCCTACCTCTTCGGGGATATAGGCGTGAGACTATGTATGTATCACCACTTTTGTATTTACGAGAGTTGGCGGATAGCATGGTTTTCATTAATAAAGTTGTTGACTAAATTTAAAATTGCAAATATAAATAAACTAGAGGACGCCAGCAGCTATGCCTGCATTTTTTTTCTAATTTACCCTTTTTGGCCGATCCCGTGGGAATTTCGGGAAATCCCTTCTTAGTGCACCCCTACGGTCCCCAAGGAACATACATGCCAAATTTCAGCTTCCTGCGCCCAATAGTTTCGGCTGTAACGTCACAGATTACTAACTAGTTACTTCGGTACCGTGTCCGTCAGTCAGTACCGCAAGGATTTTATATATTAAGATTTTCATGACCCGAAAAAGCTAGGTGCAGATCTTGTTTCGCTACCGGCACCGGGATGTGATAGATGATAATGATCAGCAATAATAATTAAATATGATAACAGCTGTCAACTGCTCTGAAACAGATATAAACTTAATAGAACTTTTTTGTCCAGGTAAATATGCGGCAAAGAAATATATTTTATTTTTATTTATTTTATTTTTATATATATACATACATACATGCCTAATGTTAATCTTTTGCCGTAGGTTATGGCTTGCTATCTGTAATGCTTATGTAAAGCCGACTACAAAAAAAGGAGTTGCTTTTAAGTAAGGTGTAAGGTCACACAACCGCCTAGGTACGCAAAATACTTTTTTAAGTGGTTATACGAGCTATGTAATATCACCTCTCATACTCGGAACAAAAAATATTCCTTGTCTGGTGAGCTCAAATTCTTGCATAAATAAATGATTAATATAAATTATCTGAAATGTTATAAAGAGTATAAAGATTTTGTAAGAAAAATAATAAAGGCCACATTACAGAAAAAAAAAACATGATTATCATAATTATATATAGTGATGCTCAAAAATCACTTGTGAACAATGACTGACATACCATCGCAGAGCCTACTAAAATTAAAACATTAAACGAAGACAGTAGGTAGGTGTATTTTATGACGTTGGCGAAGTAATTTTTAATAATATTCCAACCCTAAGAGGGTTAAAAGGAGGTTTAAAGCACAGCTCGATATATGTTTTGTCTACATACTATGGTAAATTTTGCTCAAATGAATGAATTAATTAGACTAAAAAGCGCAACCAGATTCCAAAATGAAAAGCTTGGATGCAACCGGGTAACGCTAGGACGATGCTCTCAAACTTTAACTATATTTAAATATGTAATAAGGCCCTATTAGATTAATTTAGGAAAGCCACCATGCAAGGTATGACATCATATCTTACTATAGATATATCAGAGCATGGGTCAATTTGAATAAAATATTCCGTTAAAATAGAAACATTTTATGCGTTTCTTGATCGAAGTCAAGGTTTACGACATGTGGCCGGTGAAAAAAAAACTAAAAATACCTCACGCACTATTCCTAGGAAGTGGTTACTTAACAAGTATCATTATAAGTGAATTTGTATGTTCTTTATCTCTGCTTCGCTTTAGGCCTGTTGTGGGCGTATTTGAAACACGGTCGACCGGTTTTTTTTAAGATAACAATCATTATGCCACCATAAGATTTCCAGCAATGTTGTTCTTAATATAAATCAAAGGTTGTACAGTGACTTAAGGTTAATCACATCTTCATCATCTTTATCCCTCTCTTCCTCAATGAAAGTTAAGCCATTCGCATTCTTATTTCGTCTGAGTAGGGTGCGCTTTAGGGTATTTTCATGCATAGCTTTTATCATGCTTAGGAAAAATAGCCGTATAACTATGAACTACGTTTATCCTTCAACTGGATAAGCTGGAGTCACTGTAGGAAAATCTCTGTTTAGCTTACTAATTTCTGCCGGCGTATTTACCCGTAAGGGTGTCAGTTAGCACAACAAAATGTAGCATTGTAGTAGTGTGAAATTTATAGTACTAGAAAGTTTCATAAAACGTCCTTGTGTAAAAGAGAAACAAACATCCATTTATGTTTTCCTAAGTAATGACTTGCTAAATTCCTTCCTATAGAGCGTAGGTATTTACCATATAAAAAAGTCACAGTTTATACATGAATGCGAATTAGATGATAATGATATGCTTATAAAACCGTGGGCTGCTGATAATAAAATCTATTATGAATTGTGACTAATAGAAAAATTGTTAGGGTTTCGTACTACTTATGGTAAAAACGACTTGCCTATTTGGTTCGTTTTTACCTTAAGAAGAATTAAACGAAAACTGTCTACTGACACATTATCTAGACCATGAAATAATACCCACCTTAATGCTCATGTCCGTGGTGCTTATCTTTTCTCATCACTATATCTCTTCGTTGCTTGTCTCCCGCTTTGTTAAGGAGGGAAGTGGATTATTCATTTTCCAACTCCTCCAATATACTTCTGATTAAGTTCGTTGCGGGTTCCAAGACAGTTTAACTTTCCCCGGGACTTCACGAGTGTCAAAACTCGTTGTCATCAATGGTCACTGCTGCTGAACCTGGCTACACAGGTGACACAGTAGTGGGAATGAGGGTGGGATTAGTCCAAAAAAAAAAAAACATGAAATATGTGGGTTGTAGAGGTCAGACAGGTAGTAGCTTTGTAGAAAGGCTAATATTCAGTCAAAACCGGTTAGTCTAGCAAGCTGATCGGACATCAACTAGGATAACGCTAAAATGATGGGTTGGTATCATCGGTATGTAACTTATTGTGACTTAATACTTTGAAATATTATCTAGGAAGCAAAATTTTAACAAGTTTAATTTCTTGTTTCATGATGAAATTTGGCAATTATTAGATTAGGTGACAAGATAATATACCATTGAGCTAGTCTGATGAGGGGGCTCAAATATAGGAGATGAATCTCTGACACCGAAATTTTTATAACCTTCAAATTAAACGAATTATTTTAAAAGTACTCAGATGTTAAAATGCTATGATCTAGCTTAAGCTCAGTTTATAATCAGCCAGAATGCGTTTATATTTTTCCCAACATTGTCTACACAATGTCGCTTTTGTCTTTTTGCCTTTAAAGTTAGTTCATAGTATAGCGGATGTTATGTCTGACTTTTAAATCCTGTTATTCCCCGTCATGTCCAATATTTTTTATGCGCAACACTTTGTGTGATCCATAAAACTAATGTTGTTTGCAAGTCTGTATGATCTTTGTGTCTATTGCGTGAAAGTCCTTTCCAGGACAGGATTGCGAGAGTTGTGTTTAAAAAAACATTTACATATCGCATTGAACTGTTTTGTTATGTAAAAAAATACAAGATTCAGATTTTTTATTCACATTTACACTAATTCAATAATTAAATATCAAGTAATTTTGACGTGAGTTCGCACTTCACGTCAAGCACGTCGAGAAAATCTTATAATATAAAATAAATGAGTGGCTTCGTAGTCCCGTGGATAGCGTATGCGACTGCTCGGAGGCCGAGCAAAAGTGTTACTGGGTTTTACCGAATTCCCAGTAGCAACAAGGAGTCTGGTGATGTGCTCGGTAATGGCAATAGGCTCGCCCCCTATTACGTGGGACCTAAAAAATAATGGCGACATGTGGGTGTAATATTACAGCTCTGCCTACACCTTCGGGGATACAGGCGTGAGTCTATAAAAAAATGATTATTATTTCTGTTTCACTTTGTAGTGAAACAGAAGTAATAATCATGTTCGTAAAAGTCATTGCTTGAGCACTGATGCTGCTAACGCCCGCGTAGAAATCTTATCGACTACTGAGAGGAATTTACAAACCCAAAGAACTTATATGCCTTTTAGCTTCTAATACTTAATAGTTTAGGTTATGCGTTGTATGTCAATCAGTCAGTAAGGCAATGATTTTATTTATACAAATTGATTGATAATGATACGATACAAATGCGAAGTTATCAAAAAATTATTTACATATTAATAATAATTGACGGCCATTTAACAAACACAGGATTGTTTTTGTTACTAAGCATATCATGTTACATGTGAGCAGTAGGTAATACGATACAGTGTTGGAGGCCCTTCGCTGATGTAAGAAAACCCGTCGAGTGCCTTGATTGATTTCTGTACCTAATTATGAAACGTGTATCGAATGACGGAAATATTTCATAGTATCTTCATGTCAGATGGCATATGATCGCTTGTTAAGTAATTACTTGGGAAAACTTTAATCGATTTTATACTTTCGCGATTTGTATACATCGTATAAAAACGAAACGTCGGAAACACATAGGTATTGTATACCTTAAGTAATTTAATTTTATGCGATTAAAATGTGCTTAATAATTTTCTATGAAGAAAACTTTCAAGTTTTCTTTGATTAAGTATTTTTGTCAAGCCGCTGCCAGCGATTGCGCATCGTCACTCCACCTAGTCTGAGGCCGGCCTACACTACACTCGGGCTCAGTGGCGTGCCATTGGACAGGTCTATATCTAGTAGTGGACAATGGTAGGCTGATAATGATGATGAAGTATTTTTTTGTAATGTCAATGTTTTACAGAAATGTAAATAATTTTATCAAATTTAGTAAATGGATAGCTGAATAAATTATGTAAAAGGGTATGAACATTTCTGAACGACTTATATTTTATAAAAGTTTTTTGGAATTAGATACCTTTCTACTAATTCCAGGCAACCCTAAAGTTGAACTTCTTTCACCAATTTAGAAGTTCGCAATAACTATGGCGTAATAATCATTTTAACAATCAATTAAATTATACAACAGTGACGAACTTATTGACTTTATTATCACAGGTAGCGATACAACGGAATCCTCATAGATTCACCAAGTCTATTTCTTTTAGTCTTCATAAACAATTTATAACATATTTCAACTTCCAGGTATTGTAACCAAAAACAAAAACAGTAGCTCAAAATGAGTTTATCCGTTTAGGAGTTTTATAATAATATACATATAATACGGACCCACAAACACGTCAAACTTAAACCCCGCCTGTTTGCGTCTGAGGTTACAAATATAAATTAATAAATGTAATATCTTTATTATCAAAATATTACAAAAGGTTAAAGCTCAAATATATACAAACCAAGACAGGTTTTAACAAGCGGTATGCGTAAATAATATCGTTATGTTTTATTAAAAACTATTTAAACTAAGACATTATCAACTCATAAAAATGGCAAATGCAAGATTGATAAAATAGAGATCTTATATTGATTTTAAATATGAATCACCCGCGTCAAAATCAGTAAACACACACCCAATTGGTGAAAACGGCAAAAAATCGTTTAGTAGTTTAGAGTGCCCGTGGCTCTGCCTCCTTCGGACGTTTTACCCTTTTTAGGACTGAAAGAAGATGTCGTGACAAGGATTGAGAAAGGAATGCTGAAATGGTTTGGACACGTGGAGCGAATGAGTGAAGAATGAAGAAAGATCGACGAATCAAATATAAATGGCAGAGGTGTGTGGGCAAGCCGGTTGCGGCAGACCTCGTAAGACGTTCGTCGACCAAATTGAGGACGTCTTGAAGAACGGAAATGTCCGAAGCACCCGCAACCGGCGAGCATGTATGAAAAGAATAATGAATGTAGAGGAAGTGCGTAAGGTTTGTAAGTATAGAAGGAAGTGGCGTTCTTTTGTCTCTGCCTACCCCGACGGGAAAAAGGCGTGAGCATATGTATGTATGTAAATTTCCAAAAATCTTCTCTTAGTGCCCCTCTAACCTCCCCAAGGCACATACCTATATCCCTTTCAGACCGACGCCAAAACTAGACAGAATTTCATCGAAAAAAAGACTATACCTTAGGTAAAATATCCCCCTTATCTCAAATCTGCAATCCATTTTCCATTTTCCGGACGCCATCTTGGAAAATTCATACCCGCACAATTGTATAAACAGGTGCCTATGCCAGTAAACCCACAATTGTGAAGTCGCACAATTGTGTCTAGATGGGCCGAAAGCCATTGCTCACATGGAATGAAAAAAAGCATTACGTTACGAATATACTCTTTATTTCCATCAAAGCAATACTTTATGTGTCTTAAACATGCATAATCAATAAAAACTAATACAAAATAGGTAACATATTAATCAGTCCTAAAAATATTGAGTCAGCCTTGTCATATCTTGGTCTTGGTCTTGTTGAAGCAAACACCACAGCAACGTACTTAATTAAGATCAGATATTAAAGACCGTTATGGAAATTGTAAAAAGAAATCCTATCTTTTTAAGGCACAACAAAATATTAGATTTTTAACAACGACAACGTGAACAACTTGTACATTGCGGTGCGCGGCAGCATCGAGGCTCTTTGAGGTATCCATAACTGGCCAGTGATTGTATCCATCGTTCTGCTTGTCAACGGACGGCAAAGGTTTTGGTCAGTATTTAGATGTGCTGGGCATGTCTGCAAACTCTGGTTCTTGGTTATCGCCTGCAGGGCGTGCGGAACCAGTCTAGAGATAATCACGTGTACTTAAGCGAAAAGCCTCCGGGATCAAATTCATTTATCTGGTTCCAACACATTTTGATGCTAGGAAAACTAAAACACCGCAGCATACCTTGAATATCAAGGATATATTTATTTCCCCAGGAGTACAAACGGACTTTATTTGAGTGCCTGTTTCTGTCATATTAGTATTGATGATGGCTAGGGCAAACTGTTCCAACAACTCTGGGGGTAAAGTATCGCTGAAAATATTGTGCTAGAGTTAAAACAGGCTGTGACAGTGGACTTACTCCTGTCTCTGGTACTGGTTTGCTGCCAATTTCATTTTCTTCCACTTTAGATTTGCGATTGGTATGTCGTCATCACTACTAGTGGCAGATTCTGACTGAGATCCATCCATCTGGCCTGGAATCTGAACATCCTCTTGCTCTTCTTTGTCGCTACCACCATTCCCAGACCAGTTCAGCAGCTGGTAAATGTCATTATCCTCCAAAAAACGTGCCATCATCGAAGATACTGTAAAAAGAAACAAAATAATACGCAGGGTCAACATTGGCCATAACATTGCCTAAGGCCCGGCTTCCCACAAACGTGTTGAAAAAGTTCGTTAGCTCATCAAAGTACCAAAACAAACGATTACAAGAGTATAAACTTAATACAATTAACATAAAAACATTAAACTTATTCTTTATGCTCAAAAATTTACTAAATATTCATAAATATTTACGTAACTGTACTTACAATTGGCGAAAGCAGGATCGCCAAAATTGCTCCGAAACGACACGTCGCAACCTATCGCCCAACTGACATACGCAAGAAATTCAAACGTTCCCTCATAGTTTAGCTCCCGCGTAATCGTGTGAGCTCGTCCCCGGTCATTTCAAACAAATATTTTAGGTACAAATTTGAATCTAGTTAACCACACAATTGTATGGCAGAGTTCTGAAAGGGATATGTCAAATTTCAGCTTCTTGCGACCAGTAATTTCGGCTCTGCGTTGTCTATTAGTCAGTCAGTGACGCAAGAACTTTATAAATTCAGTTTTTTTATAGACGCCACGCCACGCCTCTATCCCCGAAGGGGTAGGCAGAGGCTTAATAGGTATTACACCCACATTTCATCATGAATTTTTAGGTCCCACGTAATTTGGGGCGAGCCTATTGCTGTTACCGGGCACATACCCAGACTCCGTGCTGCTACTGAGAATTCGGAAAAACCTAGTAACACTTTTGCCCGACCCGGGAATCGAACCTGGGACCTCCGATCAGCAGTCGCATACGCTATTCACTGGACCACGGAGGCAGAGTATTCAGATTTTATAGTATGTATGAGTTCTTATCGGTGTTCGATTGACAATATCAAAGTAGGAAACTGGAAAGGCTACGTCTAGAAGTCGACTGCCAAAGGCCTTATGATGATCATCATCCTCCTAGCGTTATCCCAGTTGCAACCCAGGGTCCGCTTACTGGTCTAACCGGATTTGACGGATATTAGGTTTTCCACAGAGTGACTGCCTGGGTGACCTCCGCAACCCAAAGGGATATTCCATGGTTTGGACTAATATCAGATTATTCAGGGGTACTGATACCTCATAAAGACTGTCAAAGATTTTCATCAGAGATGACGATGATAAGTGATCAGCGTATTATCAACGCATGCGTCTTATTGCATAAAAAACATATTACGTCTGAGCTGATATTTATCTATAGGTCTTTCAACTTGATGATTATAAAAAAGCAGACAAAATACACAAATATTATAGTGGCGACATAAGTTGTTTGTTCCGTTTCACGGCCAAACCGCTAGACTGAACTTAATGTGATTTGGCAAGGAAATAGTTCATAATTATATTGGAAACGGATATATTAATTATATTCTATGTCGAAGAATAAGACGAGAATAAGTGGACCTCATTAATTAAAAAATGTATTCAAAGAGGTATAACACAACGATCACTCAGATTTACCTAAACCTAAAATTACGACAACCCAGAAATTATGAATTTTTATATTTTGATCACATATTATGTTTATCAAAACTATGTATCATCATCGTTCTATCGTTAGGTATCCCGCTTGACGACTCGGCAAGTCTGAGTTAAATCGATTGAACCGTTTCATAGATTACCACGAATAAACAGTGAAACATTAGAAAAAAGTTAAAATAGGTCTCGGGTTCGAATCTACGGCACGCACCAATGACTTTTTGAAGTTATGTGCGTATTAAATTGTTAATTATCGCTTGCTAAACGGTGAAGGAAAACATCGTGAGGAAATCTGCATGTCTGAGAGTTCTCTATAATGTTCACAAAAGACATGTGAAGTCTGCCAACCCGCACTTGGCCAGCGTGGTCTTACCCCTCTCATAGTGAGAAGAGGCCCGTGCCGAGTAGTGGGACCGTTTATATACAGGGCCGATGATGGGGTTTTTCTTGGTATCGTATAAAAAACTATAAGCGATTAAGAAAAGCCTTTATTTTGAAAAAGCGGTAGCGATAGCCCAGTGGTGTACGTAACGGATTGCCGAGATGATGGTCTCGAGTTCGATCCCCAATTACCCTGGGCACCTATGACTTTTCAAAGTTATGTGTGTATCAAAAATATTAATTATCGCTCGCTTAACAATGTGCCCGGTAGATGGCAATAGGCTCGCCCCCTATTACATTGGGACTGAAACATATCTGGCAAAGTGTGGGTGTGTAATACACCTCTGCCTACCCCTTCGGGGATAAAAGGCGTAAACATAACATATTGTTTATTTTGAAACCGAGATTAAATGTCGTTAGGTGTTAACGTCGTAACCACATAACACTGACACAGTTTAATGAATGACATACCGCCGCGTAGTATCTCACTTACCTATATAATAATGTCAGTGTTGGAGGTTTAAGTCTACGGCAAGCTGACCTAGTGCGGTATAAATCTATACTAAGTAATCATTATTGTATATTAGCCTTTACTGCGCATATAAATCAATATGAATTGACAATTTGAAGCATTCTAGCACATCCTAGTAAGTATGTTCCTACATTATACGCATCAGAGACAGATCAGAGAAACAATTAAACGGCAGACTTATGGCTTTGAGGATATGTTTGCAGAGAGTATGGAATTCAAACATACTGCATGCAGCACTGAGTTTTTGAAGTAAGCTCATAACTTCAAAATAAAATATTAATTAGTTAAGTCGGCAATGTCAGCTGTCATGAAGATCTATGACAGTCATTATTAAGAGTTAATACTCGTAAACATCCTAACATTTGTTTAACCAGAGATTATTACTATTCAATTAAATCGGCCTATTGCAGTCCACTGCTGGACATAGGCCTCTACCAACATGCGCCACAATGACCGGTACTCTGCATACCGTATACAACCCGTCCCAGATACCTTATTCGAGTCGACTATTACTGGCCCCAGTAGCTAATTAGAATAAAGCTAATGTTCTGTGAAGATCAAAAGAGTTATTAAAGTCGAAAAAAAATCATGGATATGATGTATTATGGATAGCGCCTTGATTTTTGGTTTAACCAACCCCGCTCCATTTGCTATACCCTCTAGCAGGCATTGCTCCATCGAATATGCGACGGGAAATAGCCTGCGCAGTGGAGAAACATAGGCAAGAAACAGACCTGCGACACTCACTGTATGACCATAAGATGCCTCGCGCCCGCCTTTTAAGAATAACTGCTACCACAAATGACAACCCAAGATTGGCAAGAGAGCAACTGTGGGGCTCTAAATACCCGGCCGCACCAAACTTCCCTGCAGCGAAAGAAAGCCTGCCTCCTGGTCACAACTTGCAGTGGTCGACCTGGAAATCGCTTAATCGCTTGAGAACTCAGGTCGGGCGCTGTAGGGAAAACATGGCTAGATAGGGATTTATAGACCACTCACTGGTCCACTGCGACTGTGGAGCTCCATCCCAGTCTATGGCGCATTTGCTTTCTTGCCCTCTTTGCCCACCTACCTGCAGCAAACAAAACCTTAAAGTGGCTTCAGACAATGCCGTCATCATAGCCAAGTTTTGGGAACAGAAAATTTAATTTGAACTATTGATACGAAGAAGAAGAAGAAGCGCCTTGATTATCACCTTATCCGCTACGCATCATTATCAGCTTGCTGTCTTCCACTGCTCAATATAGGCCACTCCAATGGCATGCCACTAAGCTCTGTTTTCGGTTTTTCGTGTCCAGCCTCAGCCGAACACACATACTTGTATTAAAAAACTTGATATCAATGATTATGCGGTAGTATATTTACAACTTTAGGTAGGTATTCTTATTTTTAACTAATGTATATTATTAATGTTTGTGGGCCCATAAATGCCAGACTTGCAAACTATTTTCGATCTGACTGACTCTATTAAATTCTGGTTGTACCTTTTTATTATAGACGCGATAAATCGTTGCACGTGTTAAGAATATTTATTAGGTGTAGTTTTTATGAACTCTTAGTACTATAAAACATTGGTATTACTAACTAAATGCCAAGATAACTCGTCCCAATGTATCATAATAGTAATTATTTAAGAATAATAACTTCCTTGAATCTATATCACGACATAAAACAATGAAGAAAGTTGCCAAAGCATTTTTACACTAGACTTAAAAATTGTTACTTGTACATAATTCAGTACCTAATATATTAACCAGACATATACAAAATAATACATTGTTAATTTTTCCTTGCGTAACTTGTTTATGTGTAGAATGTAAGAAAATTTGACTTCGTAATGTATTAAGGCAAATATTCTTACATTCTTTGAAAAGTATAGTGTAACCTCTGGGGGCCAATTCTCCTATTTTATATGGCATTGATGTTACATTTTGAATTGACTCAGAAGCAGTATTCTGATAACCTAATGTCATTAACCGTATAATTTCAAATAAACAGTTCGTTGTTGACACTTGTTTCAATTTACGATCTCGTAACAACTTCGTTCAATTATCAGATAATTTAGAAGTTGTCAAAAATCTTGGGCTTCATATGGATGCTTCGCTTAATTGGCGAACTCAAGTAACTCAGGTAAGTCGAAAAATCACTGGTACTTTACGCGCACTCTACCGCCTTAAGAACTTTCTCCCATCCAAGACTAAAGTGATGCTTGTGCAAACTTTAATCTTTCCTTTGATCGACTATGCTGATGTGTGCTACTACGACCTGAATGCAGAGCTACTCAATAAACTTGATCGTCTTCTCAATAGCTGCATTCGATTCATTTTCAGTCTTCGTAAGTATGATCACATATCTGCTTATCGTTCTCAATTGAAGTGGCTTCCCATTCGTCAAAGACGCAGCTTGCGTGCTCTCACTACTCTTTATACTATCCTTATGTCCCATACCTCTCCTGACTATTTAACTTCTTACTTTCAATACCTGTGTTCCAATCACGACCTAAACCTTCGCTCCTCTCATAATCTTCTTCTCTCAGTCCCTTCTCACAATTCTGCTTTTGTACACTCTTCGTTTTCAATTCAATCTATTCTTCTATGGAATGACCTCCCGCTCGAGATCAGGACGTCTGATACAAAGTACAAGTTCAAAACTTTGATTAAGGAGCTCCTGTTGGCTAAGGCAGCAGTGTAATATCTCATCTAGTTGTTATAATATTCTAATATATATGTTTATATTTATTTATTTATATATATATATATATGCTTATGTATATATTATTATATATAATGTATTTATGTTATATTATATATTATCATATATGTATGTATTTATTATATTCTATATGTAAGAATTTTTTTCACGTAACTGATTCAGTACCTATACAATACACCTACCTTTCTCTCTCTACACCACTCAAAGGTAGACTGTGAGACAATGCCCTTGGCATTAAGTCCGCCTGTACACTCGACGTGTATGAAGTTTTAATAAATAAATAAATAAATAAATAATTTAGAAGAATACATAAGCTTTTTGTGATGTAAGTATGAGACTGACATGATATCGATATATTATTTTATTTAGGAGAATTGTGCCCCTGGTCTATGTGACGATAAGTTAAGAATACAATGTGTCACTACCCTAGTTTATTTCGTGAGAAATAAACTAGGGTAGTGACACATTGGTATATAGTTTGGCAGTAGGCCAAATGCTCTTATATACTTACAGTGTTAATGAGAGCCTTAAGTCTGTCACTGAACTTGGTAAGACTGTAAAGGAAATCTTTTCCGTTACTGACTGGCTGACAACCCACAACCAAATCTACTGGACGCAAGAAGCAGATCTTGCCATGTATGTTCCTTGGGTAAGGGTGCACTAATAAAGTGTATTTGACAATTCACCCCCTAATCTATACTAATATAATAAAGCGGAAGAGTTTGTTTGTTTGTTCTATCTGAAAAATTATTTTTGTATACGATAGCCCAGTTATTCCGGAAGGCTATAGGCTATATAACATAACGCTTCGACCCTTTGGGGCCGGGCAAAAGGCTAAAAAAGCTAAAAGATAATGTCGACTAATCTCAGGAACTAGCAGTCGGATTTTAAAAATTGTTATTGCCTATCATAGCCCAATTATTCCGAAAGGCTATATAAAATTACGCCACAACTTTTAGGGCCAGACAAAAATAATAAAATGGTCAAACGTGAAGAGGGAAGGTTGGGTCAAAGGCAAAAAAAGGCTAAACGATTAGGATACAATCTATATGGGCATTGTTTTCGAGATTTTCGGGACGCTAATTAATAATATATTTACTGATCCAAGATGGCGGACGGGAAATCAAAGATGGCGGATGAGAAAATTTAAAAAAATCAATATTGTTATCGTCTGCGTGTTTAAAGGGATGGGGAATCCAAATACAACATCTATTCGTGATTCAAGATGGCGGATGGGAAATTAAAGATGGCGGATGGGCAACATTTTAAAAATCAATATGGGTATCGTCTCTGATGATTTAAGGGATGGTGAATCCAAATACAACATCTATTTCGTGATCAAAGATGGTGGATAGGAAATCAAAGATGGCGGACGGCATTTTTTTAAAGTCGATATGAGTATCGTCTCCGATATTTTATGGAATGGGGAATTCAATATTATATAAAAATCTATGTTTGTTTGTTCATCATTTATAGACTTTGAAATGATAAGAGATGAAGCGCTAAGTCAATGGTAAATTTGGAAATGGGGCTTGGAAAAAAGGGAATTAAATAAAAACTCTTAAAAAGGCGATACGGAGTTCGCTGGGTCAGCTAGTGTGGTATACGTGGGCAAAGCCTCGAGCGAAGTCAATAACATATAAAAATAATTATTATCTAAAGTAACTGATATATTGCATTGGACAAGGGCAATACGATATTGACTTATTTTGAACTTTGTTGACGCATTGTCCTCGATTTCTCAAAGGAATATACTCAGTCGGGTATTATACACAAGGATGTCTAATAAAGGAGATCCAGCTAGTTTACATTCACACTGGGAGATACACTTATCATACAACATTGTGGCCACCTCACCGGCCTGTTACGTGCCACTCCGGTCTGCCCGGCTCTCGGTTGGATATAGTTGGATATGCTTAGGTCGCTGGTGAAGCTTTTCAAAAAGACGACTGCTTGCTGGACTCCCCATCCAATAGGTCGACGCGAGGGCAAGTCCCTGACTAGTACGGCTGGCTGCTAAGCGGCCGCCTCGTCGCTTGCAACAGCCCTGAGTGTTCTGAGTATGTTAGTAATTTTCTTCGCGACGCAGGCCTAGTGCGAGAGTTGTCTTCTAAAACACAAAATCTAATCTGTCAAGTCACGACATTTAATACGCAAGTGATTGATGGTTTTGCATACATTTCCATTTATTTATACAGTTTTACTTGGACACATTCCTATTATTTCGATATGCCGATAATTAACTTGTATTTTTTACTGCTTGTGTTGGGAGCGGGTTTACGTCGGTATCTAATGACTGGAAATCAAATCTATGACGTCAATGACGAAGTTGTTTTTTGTTTTTCGTGTGAGCGTGTGGCCAACTCTGATGTCGGAGTTTTTCAGACCGCCCGAAGGCCTCCGACATGGCCTAAGTATCCTTATCCTAGACAAGAACCAAGAATGAAACCGAAATGCCCCATACAGTCACCTGTCTAAGTGGTGACCTATGCACGCGTTGCTTAACTTTGTCGATCTGTTACGAACGGCAAGCCAAGTCTCGCTATGAGCGCTACGAAGTCAGATATTACCTACTCTACTGCCTTTAGGCGACTTACAAAAACTAGAACATCTATAGCTACGTTATTATTTTAAGCGTTGTATAAAAAATACTTAGGTGTATAGCCGAGTCATGTAAATTAATGAGAAAATACCTAATCAATTATCTTTTAAAAAATGTTCCATTTATTCTGTAATGACTTTTATTACCAAAAATAGAATAAACTACAACATGGTTTATTTATGGAGTTTGTCAGCATAAATATTATTTATAATGAAGATATAACTAATAGATAAAAGACATAGATAACTTGCAATAACTGTCGTCGTTATAATTATATTATTTTGCTTTATTATTATGCTATAGTTAATAGCAGCTTATACTTGTATATTAGATGTTCTTATTGATGTTATAAATTAGAATAAAACTGACAGTAAGTAAGTACCATTAGATTATAATGGGCTGAATAAAAGTGACAACACGTGTTCCCGGATGCAGTCAAGAATCCGTCGAGGCCTCATTTATCTGCCATTGAAAATTAAGGAGAATAAACTCTAGATTAACCAATAATTATTTTTACTTGAAACTAGACAAGTGTACTGTGTAGATAGATTTAATATTGCGGTTGATTTTGAGTGAAAAAGAAAGACAAATGCGATGTTTCTCGTAACGTCTTATAGAAACGGCGCAAGATTACAGAAAAATATCACACGGAAGACATGGAACAGACTTTTCACGCGCACTGACATTTCGAGTTTATGCGCGTATTAAATTTGTCGCCTGCCGCGTGCCTCGGAGGACACGTTAGATGGTCTTGCCTGTCTTGAAGATCTTTAAAATTCGTTATGGGGAGTCAGTACCCTTCAATATACTGTTACTGGTCTAAGCCGTAGAATCTTTTCGGGTTGCGGAGGTCGGGCGGCAGCCGCTCTTTTGACGATCTAATATTTTGTGAATCCGGTTAGACTAGAAGGTGGACCCCGCTTCAAGGCGAGGAACACTTGGTAGCTAACAGCCCACACCTATAAATGAATGCTAAAAATAATTTTAATATAAGATGCCATCTAAACTTGGACGTCTTTATGGGACAAGCTGTAAATGGTTTTACGAGTAGGAGAATTTTAGTTTCTTAGACGTTGAATAATTAATAAGAAAATACTTACAGGCGTAAGCTAAGTATTAGCATTAAGACATAAATCATGGTAGCCAATCTTATTAGCATGACTGGTAAATAAGTTATAATTTTTTTATGGCTTCACTTTTTTATTTAGGCCGTGTCGGCCCGAGGTGTTTTGCCTTTTTACTTATTCTGAGAAATAAACGTAAAAAGCCCTAAACTCTATACAAACAAACCTTTATAACGTATTTTATTGCTCTGATTAATATTAAGTAGCGTTGCGTAACATGCCTGTTTCAAGGCGTCTTGACTTTTCGAAGGCGTTTGACACCGTACACCATACAAACTCATTGACAATTATTGCATAATGTTTTTCAACGACGTTTAATCAACTTCCTATATTGCTGTAATATTGTTTATGCGATTGTTATTTGGGAATAATTTATATACAGTAGCTTGCTGTCATATTATATTAATATATGAGGCTCGAAGAACTTGAATTGCTCGAAGGTAAACTGTACTATTATAATTTGTATAATTATAGATCCGAATATTTGACCAAATATTTGTTTAGAGGTATCTCACACCTACATTTTGCTCAAAACTCAAACCTGTTTAGCTCAGGATTGAAAGTAGGTGGGTGAAATATTAGCACAGCGGGAAACCGCGATGCGTAAAAGAGTAGAAGTCCTTATTACAAGTATTTAAATTCAAATATTGAATAATGAGATTCGCGTAGCAAGAGACACTTAGGCACATTATCTTAATATATAAAATCCTTGCGTTACTGACTGACTGACAGACAAGCTACAGCCTAAACTATTGGGCGTAGGAAGCTGAAATTTGGCATGTATGTTCCTTGGGGACCGCAGGGGTGCACTAAGAAGGGATTTCCCGAAATACCCACGGGATCGCTCAAAACAGATAAATTAAAAAATATGTGCAGGCGTAGCTGCTGGCGTCCTCTAGTACCTACATATAATTTGGTATCCTGCAATGATTAACAGTCTGGCCAAATCGATGAAAAATGGCACTAGCGATATCGTCAGGCTTATATACAAAAGAATAAGAAATCTGGGGTTACGGCAGTGCCCCCACTAAGTCGAGCGCGAAGCAACACAGCCGTCCCATCCTTTTCTGGAACCGTTTCACCGCATTTTCAGGCCCCCATCTATTAAGCTATAATCTCAGACTTGAAAACAAAAATTTCAAGTCGGTAGATCATGTAGTTCCGAAGCTAAACGAAAGCAAAATTTCGTATTTTCGACACTGACACACTGACTCACTGATCATCGAAATAGAACCTCTGTCTTAAAGCAGTACCTAGTAGTGGACGTCCTGATTTCGAGGGAAAGGAGACATACACATTCGACATATTTTGTTTGAAGCTTATGTCATAATTAAGTATCTCAAGTAGCCAAATCCATGGATCGATAATTTTTTGTGACTGGCGGTTAGAGAGAGATTTATTAGATTATGGCGCAACGGCTTTTATTTTTACTCTGCTTTACTAGGAACCAGTCGATCAAGCTTTCCCATTCTTTCACTTTCTAACCGAAATTCCTTTAGCTTTCGGTGATACGTCCCGTAGCACTTTTATGTTCTTGTGTTTCAACCAAATGCCAAAAGATTTTATTGTATATTAACCTATTTCGAAATATAAAACTTGTTTGATATTTTTGTCAGTGCTTGACATTAGAATTTGGAAATTATGACTTTGAATAGTTTTCAAATTGTAATGTCCTTTGCATTTAAGTATTCGGCGATATTCATTTCTAATTTAGTATGTTTCCGTTGATTTTAGCTGAATTTTTTGTGAAATTGATAAAGATATGGCTAGAATATATGTTACGAATTCGTCGAAACATCATTATTACTATTTATAGATTATTTTGATATAGTTTTACATTATTAATAAGAATTCTAACAATAACACATACAGAATCCGCATGAGGAGCAGCAATAAACGTTCACAATAAATTTATGGATCTATAATATATGCCTCATCAAATATTCGCATACGCTAAAAAGTCGTTTATTCTTGGATTAGCTGGTAGCTTGTTTCGTTTATCAATTTCCAAATATTTGTGGCAGAACTCATCAATAATGGCAATTATTTTGTAATTTAGTGTCTTCTTGTCTTAAAGTTTTGTATTTTGTGGGCCTAGCCAAGGTCAATATTTTAAATTTTCAATTTTGATTACAGCCATTATTTTTATCCTTGCTCTTCATATCTGAGGGCCAAGCCAAACAGCATTTGCTCTGTTTTATACAATTGCTTACGCTTGGTTGCCATGGCATCACAAGGAAGGCATCCTTCTTCATTGACAACGTGATATATCGAAGGCCCATGTCAGATCCATACATTTTTGCATTTAGCGATAGCGATATCGTTAATCAAATGCCATTTGGCTAAAGAGGCTGATATGTAAAATAAATCGTCCGTTTATACCTAATTCTACTAGTCTAGTTTTTGTTTAATCATTAGTCAAATATAGATTAAAATGCGTAGATAACTGTCTATTTACCAATTCTATGATCTTATTTGCTTTTTAACCATTCATTTGCAATACGATACTTTTGATGATAAACAGTTACTGACTAAGAAAAACGAATTACTGTTTTTTGCACTGGGGACTGAAAATATTGTTCTGTTGGTCTACTGGTTAGTGATAATTAAAATATAGCTGAACCCGAGATTTTCCCGTTAATTCCCACACAGCACAAATCTTTGGAATAAAAGCATAATTGTTTGTTCTGTGCCTGGATGTAGGTATATTATCTCTTATACCTACATAGTACGTATGTATTCAGGAGTATACATATATTTTTTTATTTACAGTCTCACGCCTGTATCCCCGAAGGGGTAAGCAGAGGTGTAATATTACACCCACATTTCGCCATGAATTTTTAGGTCCCACGTAATAGCGGGCGAGCCTATTGCCGTTATCGGTTACATATAAATATGCTTGTCGATTATCTAGTTACCATTCTCTGCCTAATTTCTGACTAGAAATGATCTTAAAAAGTATATGGTATACTTATTTTAAAAGCATTTTCCGTTTGTATTTTCTCTAATATGACGAACTACTTGTGTCACTAGAGTGCTTCATTAAAACTATTTAGCATTCAAAAATGTATTCTTTATGATAATTTTAAAGTACGTTTCGTGTTCTTAGATAACTTGAAGGTTTCTAATAATTGAGTGACTGACACTTAACAGGTTCTTAGCGATTGGTACTTAACATAAAATGAAGAAACAATTACGAAATCAGCTCGGTCAACGTATCTGTGTCTTAAACCGGAATTCCTCTATAAAAGGATGACGAAAAAGAAATTGCGTAACAGAATTCAAGGAATAAAAAAAAATGCAAATTATGCAGTAGAATTTCGAGTTTATTAGATTTGGGATTATTTGTTGTTGCTTTTATAAAATTGATATCTTTTCGTGCAAGGGTCTTTACAAACTTAAAATGATGTAGACCATCAAATTTCGAATCGTTGCTGAAGAAACTGTCGACAGAGATAGGACTGTATTTTCTCAAATGAGTAGGTTCACTAGAATTTTAAATTAAGACGATTCAACTGTTCAACCCGAAAAAAGCCCAGTAAGAAAAGGTTTGATACTTCTGTCTACTTCGACCAAATAGGTGACGACCTGAAAAAGGGCCAAATTAAAAGTACTTACTCAGTGCCAACGAGCATGCATGATATGGTTAATGAATGTCGAGGAGACTAAAGAAGTTTGTTTGAACCGGAGCATTTGGCGTTCCATAGTTTCTGCCTACCCTAATGGGAGACAGACGTGAAGATAGATAATTTTAAAGAGAGTTTTATATAAGGTGAATACTCTATGATTCAAATAATGATCTTATAATGACCAGTGCGTGGGAAGGATGCGGGGCTGAGAGGTCGTTACAGACTTGTTGGCGGCACTTTATTGGAGCAAACTCGTTCTTATCTGTTTGTACCTCTTCTTTCTGTGCTGGCTTCGTGGCTATAAAAAGTAGTTATAATAAAAAATCAACGATAGATGGTAAGATATTGGCTAACAAGTTCGTCGCCATTATTACGTCTTAGCTGACCATGTGATTCCTTAACATCAGATAACCCCTTTAGAGGTACAGTCATCAACCTCAGTGTCTGCATAATTTCATCATCATCAGCCTTTAACAGTTCACTGCTGGACTAGGCCTCTCCTTTGAAAGGAGGAATTGGCCTACTATACCACGCTGGCCAAACGGGTTGGTATAGGGTTTGTATCAAGTTTTCCTTCTCTTACAGTGCTGTTCTCTGCATAATAATATACTCCCTCTGCCGGCTCTTACGACACCCATGGGATGATATAGGGTGGTGACATTCCGTATTCTTAATCCGTCAGTCTTCATAATTTAGTATGATCAATTAATGTATTGACAATTTGCATTTTAATTACTTCTTCTTCAATAATTTTAATTTGATGTTGTGTGCTCCTGTTGTTTGTAGTTTTGATACCTCGAGTAGACTTTGCCGACTTCACCATGAACGGAAACGGCAAACATCTCATAATTATGGACAGATAAATATTACAAAATAACAGCAACATATTTTATCCATCACTTAATGACCTACGACAACCATTTAACAGATCAAATAGTAATCACCATATACATTAAAAATAAATAATGATTTCTTTGAAAATGTAATCGGCCATTTATATCAATGGGAAGTTAATTAATAATAAATAAACACTGGTATTGCATCACGAAAACCAAACTTAGAATAAATTGTAACATAGCAACACACGGAAACAACACCTTTAATTTAATTAACCTTAACCTTAATAATGCACCCAAACTATGCTATTTTTAAAATAAATGTAAATCTTATTTATGAGAATGGAATGATACTGACAGTTGCTTATAATTACTGTATAATAATGTCTAATCTTCTTAATATATAAAATCCTTGCGTTACTGACTGACTGACGGACACGCTACAGCCGAAACTATTGGGCGCAGGAAGCTGAAATTTCGCATGTATGTTCCTTAGGGACCGTAGGGGTGCACTAAGAAGGGATTTCCCGAAATTCCCACGGGATCGGCCAAAACGGGTAAATTAAAAAAAAATGCAGGCGTAGCTGCTGGCGTCCTCTAGTAATTTTATAATAATAATATTTTAACACTTACACACATCACCATCTAGTCCCAAACTAAGCAGAGTTTGTACTATGGGTAAACATACCTACATTTATACTTTTTTTTTGTAAATGGATACATATTATACATAGCAACACCGAGACCAAGACAAACATCCATGTTCATGCACACAAATGTTTGACTTGAGCGGGAATCGAACCCGCGACCTTCGGCGTAGCAGTCGCTTACACTCCCGCTGCGCCAACTGGTCGTCATAATAACTATACATTGCCTGCGGCTCCACCCACGTAATTTATATACCTAAAACTTCCACGAGAATCACACTAACTGTTGGTGAAAACGGTACAAAAATCCGTTCTTTAGTTTTTTACTGTCGCGATCATACAGACAGACATGACGATAAGGGGTCTCCATTTCATAATAAGTTTATAGAGTAGCTAGTGTCCGAATTTTAACATTAACTTTCAACCCTACGATCAACAATACTACAACTTGCAATCTCTAATTTCCCTCATTAAATATTAAAATATCATCCGTCAAGCCTTAAGAAATTATTATCTTTTGTCGGTTGACTATCGTAGCGTAAAAAGCTTCGTTATTGCTGAAATGAGTAATAAGAAACCGAGTTTTTTTTATCAATAACGAAATGTTCTAAAATATCTACTCGTTAAAGCTCAACCATTTAGCTGCCTTTCGGAAACTTCAAAGCTCCATCTACAAAACAACGCAGCATTGGAAGCGAGCTTTAAATCTGTACACATCATAGCATCCGAGAGACTAATAAGTGATACCAGGACACATTTTTTTTTTAAATAATACGGTCTATTTATTTCTGTATGATGGACAACCAGTAGTAACGTACTTCATAGTATTGCATATAAAAAAATAGAAGTGCTAAATTGTTACTTATTGCACAATATTTAAAGGCGTCACAACACGCAGCAAAAGATAACATTTACGTCGTAGGAATATAAAAGACTAGCTGACCCGGCGGTTTCACCTGCGTTATTTACGGCTACTGCTCCGCATCCGTGAGGCATAGCGTGATGCTATATATATAGCCGATATCCTACCTCGATAAATGGGCTATCCAACACATAAAATATTTTTTCAAATCGGCCCAGTTGTTTTTGCGATTAGCGCGTTCAAGCAAACAAACTCTTCAGCTTTATAATATTAGGTATATAATATAAACACACAATTTACCACTATAACCTAACTTGTATCGTGTAAAGTTATTTAAACTCTTTAATCATAACCTACGAAAGCGTTAAACAAACGGCCTTGACCACTTCCGCGGCCAGTTTTAGTTTTTTATGCATCTGCGTCAAAAGCCTGATTGTGTCTGATCTAACACGCATAAGATATGTATCGTCACTCGGTATGCATGTGATATTTCAACTCGTTTTAAGATCGGTCGGATTAAATAAAATATTGCTTAAAAAGTTCTACATAGGTACTTAACCATAATTGTTAACTGCAGCAATTTAATTTACACTTTCCTATGAGGTCATCAATTTCTCTTGGTGTACGTAGATACTAAGAAACAATTAGTAAATGTTTCTTCTAAACCAAAAAAAATGTGTTTAAAGGGTTTAATGCCTTTTAATGTCTTATTAGTATAACATTAAATAATCTACAGCGGAAACATATGGTTACATGAAGCTTTTTGTTCCATTGTACATTGCTAATATTATTTCAGAGGTCAGAGCGCAGCAGTTCCAAGGAATAATTTTAATATACCGAGCCAAATTAAAATCTTTGGCATCGTAATATTCTTTTTTAAATATATGTAAGTGAAGTCCAATTTGGAAAGTAAACCTTATCCAGTAAAGTACAAAAGTGAGAAAGGTTTCAGGATAGAACCAAGTAATCACGCCAATGCAATGCCTTCCACTTTACAAAGTGCGGGAGAGAGCCCCTACCACGGTAATGGAGACTATTGTCATTATGGTCAAACTTGTTGGCAGGAACGACCCATGCACTAGATCAACTAGATGCCCTACGAAGGTGTGCGTGAAATTGTGGGAACAGCGGAGAGACCCTGGGTATCCCAAGACCTAGTTTTACAGTTTTACGGAGAGTGCTCCGAGGTACTGTTTGAATGGGTATTGTCGTCACAGTTGTCAAATGCTGCAGAAAGGTTGATTATTTCCATCGGGAAATGATTTGCATACACATACGTCTTTTTCCTGTTGGGGTAGGCAGAGACAGTAGAAGGTCATTTGCATCCTTACAAACTTAACGTGCTTCCTCTACATTCATTATTCGCTTCATACATGCTCGCCGGTTTCGGATGCTTCGGGCCTTTTCGTTTTTCAACACGGTCCCAATTTGGTCAGCGAATTTATGCCTATAACTTGTTTTACTCAAACAATTCGTAGGCATAAATTCATTCTTCGTAATTAGTGCTTTTATAACTATTAGATTGAACTCGTTCGTATCGCTCGTTTTAATTTTTAATCAAAACTAGCTTTAAATTCTTAACCAAATATGACGTGTTATGCCTAATCCATCAGACGGAATACGTTAGTTGGATTCGTTTACTACCCGACCTTACTCAACTAGCTTTGAATTCCTAGTCTCTACTTCTTTGATAGTTCAAGGGTTTAATTCTAGGTCATTTGCAATTTATAAATCAAGTTTGTGGGCAGATTTTGATATCGAGGTAAGTAACTCAATTTAACTTCCTCATTACCTGTCAAATTTGAAATGAATATGTGCAGACTATCTGCACTATAATAATAATAAATTGGGTAATTTGCTTTCCTACCGGGAAGGTAAAAGAGACCTCAAAACGTTGTGGCATTCGGATCGCGCCAATCAGTGTCTCGGATAAGATTGAGGTACCTAAGCCTAAAACAGTGGCAAGTCACGAAGTACCTCGAACACGTGGATTATGTACAAACTGGACAGATAAATAAATAATCTAAACAAAATCAATCATGCATGAGAACTGTTTTACAGAACAATGACTATTCACTTCGTGCTGTTACATTTATCTCCATAAATGAGAGCATGTCCTGCATGGGCGTTAGACATGTAAATACTGAATACCGCAGTTTCTGATTTCGGACTAGCTCCTATATTCCCAAAACTGTAGTCAGGTCAGCAGTAGTGACCATTCATGACAACGAATTTGGACACTCGTAAAGTCCCGGCAAAAGTTAAACTGCCTTTGGAATGAACACCACAACGAACTTAACCAGAAATATATTGACGGAGTTGACAAATAAATATACCTGTTATATTGCCAGCGACTATAACCTACGTTAACTATTAGTTTGATTAGCCATAAGGCGTACAATATTCTAATTTGCATCCTAACTTGTTTACAAAATCGCCAAATGTCTGCATTACAAAAAAACGAACGCCTTCAAATATATGTTAGTCGATGTAGCAAAAACAAGCTTAGGTCATCGGCTTTCGGGCTTTAATGTTATGCAAGCATTTATTTAAGTTTAGTTTACCTTGAAATATTGTTTGTGCTGTTTAATAATATTTCAGACAGGAAACATAATTATTAGGACCAGACTTAGTTCACCTGTTTTGTATAGTCGAGTCGTGGTTGTTTAAAAGAATTTGAGCAACATATTGACTGTTTTTAGATGTCGCATCCTGTAAGTGAAATTTAATACCAGCGGTAAAATTGTCTCTCTCAGTATGGTATTTCTCATGACCTAACGTGTTTTCGAATTAATAATCTCACTAATGAAGATCTTAGAAGCTCAACTATCAACACCACGAAACCATCAATGCTTCGATGGTCAGACACATAGTTATTTTTTATAGGAATAAATCTCTGTGTATCATAGAAAATTTGGTCTGTTGTGGGATTTGAACTTGCACTTGGCGCAATGTTCAATAGTAAGGTAACACAAGGCCTCAGAAGGGAGTCAAGAGAACCTTGCTCAAACTGTTTGACTAGGTGGCAGTGTCACCATCCTACCTGCCTTAAACTCGACGCTGTAGCAGACTTCATCCGTACCACCTGGAAGCATTCTCATCCAGCACACGCTTCATTTCTCCCACATACATACGTAGGCCTTGGAATGAACCAGGTACCTGCCATGGGTAGGTGGATGCTTTGCTGTGTATACCCTTGACATTAGCAAAGTCCATGAGGAGGAGCTGCCATTTACCATCAGATGCCGTTGGCTGTAGACACCAGTAGCGAAGATAGAAATCTACGCCATTCATGCTTGAGGAATTTACACACTATCGCACTATAATTCTACTATTATCGAATGTTATCTTTCTATAAGATCTAGTATGGAAAATCACACCTCTTCATTAATATGCAATAGACCTGGCAAAAAAGTAAATCGTCCAAGACCGCGTTTCTTTTATATGAGAATGCCACGGGAAAATCAGTCATTCTGGTTCATTAATAATTTATATCCAATTAACTGTAAACAAGACAATAATTGTTGCGCAACTCTGTGCCTACTCGTTGTAAACAAATTATGTATCGTAAAGTTAAAAAAATACCGCGCATTTTTTAAGTAATTAATTATAAAGTTTCCGCAGGTTTGACTGTCTTTTTATAGCGTATGGTAATAGTTCGTAATCAATTATACATGTCAATGTTGGCATTTGAGCTGTCAATACTTGCTCCTTACTATGACAGAAGATTGCCTGTTTGCCCTCAGGCGGTCGGTTGTAGCTCTTCGGGCGAGCCGGATTCGATTGCCAAGTTAAGTTGGGCGTGATTGCTCTAATTGCTTGATGTCGCAAAAGTGACTATGATTTATTGTTTTATTATTTACCGTATTGTTATTTACATGTTGAATGGTGGGCGAGTATCGCGAGGTCTTGAGCTCAACACCTGAGTCGAGAAAAGATTAATTGCCCTTCTGTCACATTGCTAAAAACAGCAAGAGATCTATTTTCCAGCTTTTGTCTATTATTACTATTTGCTTTTTTCTATATTATCTCATCCTCCTAGCAATATCGTCGGGACTGGCAGCTTAACGTGCTCTTCAAAGCACGGGACAAGCGTTAATTAACAATTCAATTCAATACGCTTGAATAAATAGCTCCGAAGTCATTGATGGGGCCGTGGATCCGAACTCGATTCCATCTGCATGAGTCTATCGCTGCCACTTTGTCTATATTATCTACTCATCATCCTCCTAGCGTTATCCCAGTTTCAATCTGGGGTCCGCTTACTAGTCTAACCGGATTTGGCTGAATATTAGCTTTTCCACGGAGCGACTGCCTGTCTGACCTCCGCAACCCGAAGGGATAGCGATATTCCATGGTTTGGATTAGTGTCAGTTTACTTTAGAAGGTACTGCAACTTGGTATAACGATTGTCAAAGATCTTCATGACAACCGGGACCGACGGCTTAACGTGCTCTCCGAGGCACGGGACAAGCGATAATTAACAATTCAATACGCACATAACTCCGAAAAGTCATTGGTGCGCGCCGTGGATTCGAACCCGATAGTGATACCCTCTGCATAGCAGTCTGTTGGTATATCCACTAGACTATCGCTGCCTGTCAGTATATGTCTATATTATCTACTAAATATGATAAACTCATTAATTTTCCACCTGTCTTAGGCAGCAAAATGTCTCGATAAAAAATGTGCTGTTAAATATAAATGTCCAGTCTACGATTTTGTTGGTCTGTGGTATTTTCTATAATTGTCCACAAAAATATAGTACCTGACATTTTTTTATTCACAAAAACAAATGTAATAAAAAATTAAGGGCTAACTAAATTTTTATACATTCCTATTAATATTTATAATTATTAATTATTTATAATTGACTTAACACCAAATAGTAAAATAGTCTTTGGAAGGCGGTAAGTGCCAATCGGATGAGTAATTTATTACATAGCTACAAACTTTTTTATTATTTATTTCTATTTTTCAAAAACATCTCGCGGCCTAGGAATTCACAACTTTGTGAATGATACTTATCATCAAAAGCCTTTGTTGATAATCGTTCCACTGTTGGACACAGGCCTTTTCATATACCTGATAAGAAGGGTAACGCCGTAGTCCACCACGGCAGCCGAGTGCAGGCTGGCGGACTTCACGTATTTCTCTCAAGAACATTCTGAACTCTGAGATATGTAGGTCTCCTCTCGATATTTTCCTACATCCGCTGATTAATTAACAATTTGGTACGCATTTAACTTCAAAAAGTGTGTGGTACGCGCCGTCACGTACGGTTTTTAACGCGTAGACTGTTGGTTTCTCATTAGGCTATCACTGTAGCAGCCGAAAGATGTCCACTGCTGGACAAAGGCCAAGGCTCTCCACACAGACCGATGTTGAGCCACCCGCATCCATCCCGTGCCCCCGATCCCGGCAAGGTTGTCAGTCCACCTTGCGGGATGCCTACCTGTGCTACGACGTCCGGTGCGTGGCCGCCACTCCAGAACCTTTCTGCTGCAACGGCCATTGGTTCTTCTGGCTATGTGCCCAGCCCACTGCCACATCAGCTTGACTATTCGGATAGCTATATCGGTGACTTTGGTTCGCCTACGGATCTCCTTATTTCTGATTCGATCTCGCATGAAAACTCTGATCATAGCATTGTTGCATAACATGTCATTCTGATGTAAAAGTCATATTACTGTTCGAAATCCGTTCAGCAGTTTTAGCGTGAAATAAGAACAAATAAAAACTCTCTCGTATTTATAACATTAGTAGTATTAATTAGTGTATATTTTAATCTATTCAAAAATGGCGAAATCTGTCTTATACAAGAAAAGGTATAACAACTTTTACGCCTACGCTATTTTAGGCAAATAAATTATATGTATACTTTTATTAATATTCAAAACACGAGACTAATTATAAATTGTAAGTTCCTAGAGAGTGGTACAATAATCATGTTCTGTCAGTTGAAGTGTGTATGCGTGTGTGAATATGTATGAAATACCAGTTTAGTTTTGATGTATGATTGTTATGTTTGAATGATTATAAAAACATAAATCCTCTCACTAATCAAAAGATCAAAAGTATTTTAGGCGTAGGTATAGTTGAAATCTGTTAGGTACATCCGGATATCGTTTTGTGTAGATAATAATTAGTCCATTGAAAAGTTACATTTAAGGTTGCATTTGTCAGAGGACGCAGTTTTATTTAACAGATGTGTAGAGAGGGCTATTGTAAAGCTTGATCCAAATTTGTGGGCCCGTACCTCTTGTCCCTCGGCTTTTTTTTTTTTTTTTTTTTTTGGTGTCGGGTTGGAAAATCCTCATGGAGTCCCTCCGCCCCGGGGGAAGGACGAAGGGGACTGTCAGACTCTTACTGACTAAATACCAACCCGTGTTCCTCATGTACCCGTGTGTCGGAGGGTAGGGATTCACATAAGCATTCGTCGCTACCCCCCGACGGGTAACCTCTTGTCCCTCGGCTGCCATCTTGGAAATAATGCAGGCGCGGATGGTTTTTCTTATCTATCTGGTAAACTATTTATCACACAGAGATCTTGTTCAAGCATTTTTTACTGCAACTACTTTTTGTCGTAAAACCATAAATAAAAAGTTTTTCTATGAAATTGTCTTCTGTAGGTTATTATAACGCTTCTTCATGATTACTGTGTCTTTAGTCTTTTTATGAGCCAGGCTGCAGCTTATGATCTAATAGAGCTTCGGTATTCAATTATGGATCAAGAACTGTAGAAAAACCGCATTTTGTCGGTAAATCATTATTCCCATAGATTTTTCCAATTATTTTGCTGCATCTCTGCCTAGAATATTGAAGTGCTGCAAACAGTACTTCAGAAACCCACACTGTTCTGTAGTTAGAGGAAAAAATTTACCAGTCTTGGAGGCTGCTGAGTCTCAAATTTGAAGACTGGCTCTTGTTTTGGCGGTAGTAAAGACAAATTAAATGTATCTTTTTGTTACAAAATAAGAAAAATCTACAACACACTGAAAGAAAATTTGTTGCAAATTTAATTCGATTTTCGTTAGTAACTTCGTTATTTTTTATTTTACGACTAAATGTTACGGAACCAAAGTTGTAGAGAATTTAACTTGCAACTAATCATGTTTTGAATTTTTCCTGTGCGGCCAATAGTTTGACAAATATACTAGAAAACCCATTTGCACCACTCTTTTCAAGATGGCATCCGCAGGACAAGGGCTTCAACCCCACAAACTTGGATTTAATTTTACATCAACCCCCTCTTGACATCTATGAAATAAAATTGCGTCCTCTGACAAATGCACGCTAAGCCCAAAAAAAAATAACATTTCATACATACATAGTTACATACATACATACTCACGCCTGTTTCTCCGAAGGGGTAGGCAAAGGCATGTTAAAACAAATTATCCTGATAAGCGGCAATAGGCTCGCCACCTATTACGTGGGATCAAAACACTGGCGAAAAGTGGGCGTTTAATATGCCTCTGCCTTAACATTTGAATGGACTAAATATCCTACATTTCCGATAAAGCAGCGATAGCCTAGAGGAGATACTATCACACTGCTACGTAGAGCGTTCTGGGGTTCAAACCCACGGCGCGCGGCGTAGGTACATCAATGACTTTTAGCAGTTAAGCGCTCATTCGATTATAGAATAGGAAAGCAGCATGTTAAAGGACTCTATGGGTTATGCATAACGTTTTTGAAAGTCATGTGAAGTCTGCCAATCCGCGACAACGTGGTGGACAATGGCCTAAACCTTCTTCTGTTCTTAAATAGTAAAAACGAGAAAAAGGCTGTATCCTGCAATGGGACAGTTTATATAAATTAAGGCCGATGACGATGAATAATATTCAATAACAACTCAAGCATGGTAATATAATGGCAAACTAGGCGGAGCCTGTGCTATGGATCAGGTAACTGGTAAACGTACTTACGTACGTACTACACGAGAAGATAGAATTTTTGTAAACACACATTCAGGGCTTCACAACCTTTGTTTCAAACAGTTGTGTTTTAGATTATATGGTTTTGTAAACTTTTATACTTTTTGAACAGTATTTTCTTTCAATGCTCAATTTTTATGCTACTACGTATTTCAAATTCATATTTTTTTATATTATAATCCATGATTTCCTGATGTGTCCAAAACGAAAATATTTTTTTCGGAAATAAACATGATTGATTTTGTGTTCGAGAGGTCAATTTGCCGGCATTTCATGAAATTGCAGTTTGTTTTGTAGTTTTTTACATGTAAGTTATTCTGTAAACTCAAGTCAATAAAGGACCATGTCGGTATAATGAGCATTCATGGTACGCTGTCTTGATTTTTTTAATCATAGCCAATAAATAATATGCTCGAAACAGCCTAGTTATCCTAAACTA
Source organism: Euclidia mi (assembly GCA_944739405.2). NCBI lineage: Eukaryota > Metazoa > Arthropoda > Insecta > Lepidoptera > Erebidae > Euclidia > Euclidia mi. The sequence goes on from OX123204.2 coordinate 35,725,327, forward strand.
AACAGAACTATTACAGACAACTAGCTCGTACATCGCATGAAAATTTCTAGGCCGACATTTAACGTTTTGTATCAATGAAAACGTCAAAATGAACTGAAACAAAGTCTATCCTTCGTCAGAAGACGTAATTTATGTTTTAGGTGTAAAGTATTTTCTGTTCGACTAATAGTTTGCCATCTGCAATTCTACACCCGCTTTTCTGAGATTCTAGCCGCAGGACTAGCGTTGTGGCCCCATAAACATGCATTTAACTTTACACTAAACCCTTCTTGTCATCGAAAAATTAAAATGTTATCCTTTTATGTACCTTTAAATGCACGCTAATTCCAATATAACAGAACATAACATTTCAATAGACTAACGGCAAATATTGACGTTCTAGGCGTACCAGTACAACAGAACATTTACCGACACTGTTGACAGCAAGTATATCGATAAAAACCTGATCAATTGACTTATTAGTTTCCAATGACATGTACCTATGTGCCGTGGCGCTCATTGGATTTGACATTATTTGTTTTTGATTGAATTGTCGCTCAGTCACTTAGTAGAAAATCTTTATTTTCAAAAAGTCTGTTTTCGTGGCACTGACTATATAATTAGTTTCCACATAATAACAACCCCTTTTCCTGTCTGTTTGTATAAACGCGATAAATTAAAAAAGTTCTGAACTGGATTTTTGAACATTTTGCACCAAAAGATAGTATGATTTCTAAGATATGTTTACGAGTTTAATTCATGCGGGCAGTGCCCCGTGCGAAATCTAGCTATTGATAAGTTACGCCAAGACACAACCAATTATAGAACCGGCGAATCGAATCTCCGGCTTAGCATTCAGGATCATTAACCGCTACAGCAACAAATTAGTGCAATCAATTTATCTTTTGTAATAAAAATATTAAACGGTAAGTATCATTAAAATCATTATATAGTTCGTTAAGTATTTACATATCGTATTGATCTGTTTATAGGCTATAGACAAATTTATTATATTAGGCAATAAATTAAGACAAACACTAAAAACTAAAAGGAAACTTGTTTGCTCGCGAATAATATTCAAAGCTTTATGATTTTTTTAGGATTTGGGCCATTCGGGTGTACACTGAATGTCATCATCATCATTATTATATATGGGCATTTTCGTCAAAATGTTTACCTATTTTTGAAAATAGCTTACTAATATTGTTTTGAATATTTTAGCTAATTATTGGTTTTGTCTAGTGGTAAATTTAACAAACTTACGTACATATGTATTTGTTTTATTATATAGCCCTTAATTCAAATAATATATGAAAATAAATAGTAACTTAGATACGTTTTGGTCATGACCGTTACCAAATAATAAAGTGCTCCTGAAATGAAACTGAACTTAGGATTAAATTTTTTTGGTATGTATACGTTAATTCATTGTGCTATTATGCAGTCTAACACAAAAACTCAGTTGTGAGCGAAATATTGCCATAGTAATTTATAAAAAATGGTCATGATCGTTACTTGTTACGAAAACTCTATTCTTAACTTTTATATATCTATTTAACCACTGGTGATAGATCTAGAATGCCCATACCAAATTTAACTTAAATACCCTTGTGCTAAAAATATAAAAAAATATATTCAATTATTTAAAGAAATATTAGGAAAAACATAAAAGCCCTTAAAATATTTCGAGAGACAGTCACGTATAAATGACCCACTAGTAACGGTCCTGACATCGTAAAGTTGTGGATATACCGATATAATGGTAAATAAAACACATGTTTTACAATAATAAATTATATTTCGCACATATTATATTTCGCAAAATAAATGATAGCTACCTATAGGTCCTAGCTTCTCTATCATGGGCTGAGTACATACATTTCGGGAAAACACTGACTTTAATTTGTGTATATTAGTCATATTATGCAGTTTCACAGTAGTAAGGATGCTCTCAGTGTGCCCACGTATTTAGGATGTCATGTCCGTTACTTATTTAGTCCGGCTCATACGTTACTACCGACTATTAGGTAATGGTCAGGACGTAACGGTATCACAACTTTTCTTAGATTTTTAAACTTATTGCAAAAATGTTTTAAGATAACTAGATAGTTTTAATTTACTCAAAACCAGAATTAAATTCACCATGTGAAGCGATCTTCACTTTAACACTAACATAACATGATTATTTTAGAAACGTAAAATACTTACTGGTCAATGAGAGGCAAAACTCCGGAAAAAGACCGTTACCTGTCGAAACACTCTCAAGACTGAAGATATATAAAAACTGACGCTTCAAAATAGCTGCTGGTATTGACATGTTTGATTTGGTCTTGCTATTTAAATAAAAAATTGCCGAGTAGTAGAAAAAAATCACTATCAAAATCAATTCAATTTACGGTCACGGTGCATGGACATGTCCAGTTAACACATACCAAGGGGACAGGATATAAACTTAAAAATCTTAAAATATTTGTATTAAAATATATTTTACAGTTTAACGTGCTTGAAAACTACAACCTGATTACAAAAACGGAATTATGTAGAATATGTAATGAGAAACAAATTGCAAAAAAAATAATAACAAAGGTCATATATCTAAAAGAGGACAGTACTGAAAGACGTAAGAGGTCGCATTTCTGGGTTTAATTTTATTACTTTGATTTAAATTTATCATAACAATTTAAGTAAAAAAGAAAGCTGTATTCATTTGGAACGACTCTTTATTAACTAGACACTTCTATGTCATACAAACGTTAGTTATTTGCAACTTTCTTGCATGGGACATCTCATGAGTGGGTTGTTAAACATTTTGACGAAAATGCCCATATACTTACATGAGCTGACTGACATATTATGTAATTATAATCTATCGCAGACCCTAATCTACTGAAGCTAGAAACATTAAACTTTAATTATAGGTTTCTTCTATGCATTAAGTACCCACTTCAAGGTTTTTTATATTAAAAAGGTGTTAAAAGTTCTTTTAAAATCTGAAGCCCGATTCTAGTAATTTGACAGACACCGACACAGTTTTTTGAACGAAATGCGATTTGACTTTGAATTTACTCACAATTAATATTTACCTAGTAGTTGTCAGTCATTACCGTCTAATTTAACGCATATAAATCTTGCCGTTGCTTGGCAGTTTGATACTTTGTTCAAAAATCTAGTCTCGATATCAGTCAAGTGTCAGTTAATTTAGGAGACTACCAATTATGACAGAAGTATGACACCGAGACTAGATCGAAACCAATGAATACAGATTTACATAGAAGCGCAGTTCTTAAGGATTTTGTGTGCCGATTCCAAGTGGGGACTGTCTTCAGTTTAGTTCGTAGTTGGCGCCGTTGGCGGCGCTGGCGTCATTATCCGTCTCTCTCGCTCTCGTAATTAAGATACACTGGAGGAGAGAGAGACAGCTGCCGCAGCGCGACTGCCACGCCGCCAAGCGGCAATTTGAGTCGCAGAAAGTTTGTCTTCCAAACGCCCATATGAAATGCGTCTCTGTGTACATAAATATCTGAGCTCTTTGTTGAAACTGCGCTTTGTACAACTAGGAATAGGAGAATTGGGCACCTGGTGCTTTAAATCTAAAACTATAAAATGCGTGTGTAGTATAATATTAGATTACTACCTTGGCTCAGTGGGATCAGTAACTTTCGCTTGTAGATTGCTTTCCAATATTTAGGAATTCTGAGGAATTATAGGCTTTACAGCGTCTGGCGGAAATTACCGCCGATGCGACGCGACTGTCTCAGTCAATTTATGCCTATCGCTAGACAGATATTGTTAGATGGATTCCATTTCTTATTATATAAAATCTATACTAATTTACATACATACATATCGTCACGCTTTTTATCCCCGAAGGGGTAGGCAGAGGTGTATTTCTACACCCACTTTTCGCCAGATATACTTTAGTCCCACGTAATAAGGGGCGAGCCTATTGCCATTATATACTAATTTAATAAATATGAGAGTGTGTTGTTAGTTTATTTGTCCTTCTTTCACGTCGCAATAGAGAGATGTTATGGATAGCGCCATAGGCTATTTTTAAGCACGACAACGTTGCCGAGCGGCGGGCAAAATCTGGTATAATTTAAAATTCAGGATTCTATCATCATTCATCCAAGTGTCAAACAACATTATGTATTTTGAGAATTGGTATTTATAAATTGATCGCAGTTTTGAGCTGTCTGACACTGTCTGTGACATGTTTTGTGACTGAACCTATTAACTAATGTCAGGCGGTAACGGTTATCGTACTTACTCGATGGCGCTTTTCTGCGAATGTTAAAGCGTTCGGACACGTCATAGGGCTTTAATTACTTTTTCATTAGTTATTCTAAATATAGTATGTCTTAGTCCTTATTTATAACTTTCAATAGAAAAAGATTTGAATTTAGTTCTATAAGCGATAGATAGGCATCATATGCATGCGTGTCTGCATCCTCTGAGATATTGAAGTACCTAAATCGTTTATTCATCACAACGCCATTCATTTGAACTTTTGCATTAAGATTATATCTTATCACAACATCTTGTATAAATATTTTCTCCATTTAGTACGTGCTTGTTGGATTCTGAAACAAATAAGGACTATCTATTTACCTAAGAGTGCAGTGTTCTACAAGCTTCATAGTATACCAAAATGAAGATCAGTGGCAGATAATGGAACTACATAATGATTAGTACAAATATTACGCAATAGCAAAGACACTAGCGCCACATGCTAAACTATTTTCTAATGAGTCATAGTGCCGGGGAATTCGTTAATGATAGCAGTTATTAAAACGATGCTGTTACACAAACTATGCATTAAGTACTTATGAAATTGTTATCACAATGCATCAATAAATCTTCGACAAACGTCGTGCAGTGTAAATAACACAATAAAACAGAGTGTGGTGTGTTTGAGTGTACATTCGGAGTATAGTGCGCAAGTGCAAACATTAAAAATGTCAACTGTCGAAGAGAAAAAGCCGATTAGCCGCGCACGAGTGATCACTTCTCAGGTGAGTTTGTTTTTCTTTTTTTTAATATGCATGTTATTTTATAGTTCCACTGATAAGAAAATAAGGTAATTTCAGGTAATTTCGAGGATGTGATTTTTTTTCTAAGCTATGTACTAGACCCCTCTTATCAAAATATCCCTCTCAATACATTTTCGAAATTTAAAAAAGGAATGACGCTCGTAAAAAATAAAAAGTTTTCTCCTTTGTAAAACAGGTTGTAGTTTCTATTCAGCCAGTTACAATGCTAGTCATCCGGTGTAGAGCCAGTTCCAGTTATATTTTCTACTTTAATGATGATCATTTATACATATTCAACGTTTCCTGTGAATTAAAAATAAACTAGATTTTAAATTATATCATAGACAAGTTTTGTGAACTGCCGGCGGCGATTTAAATAAGAAATTTAATATACATACAGCGGATTTTAGGACCATATAATAATACTAGAGGATGCCAGCAGCTACGTCTGCATTTTTTTTTAATTTACCCGTTTTGGCCGATCCCGTGGGAATTTCGGGAAATCCCTTCTTAGTGCACCCCTACGGTCCCCAACGAACATACATGCCAAATTTCAGCTTCCTGCGCCCAATAGTTTCGGCTGTAGCGAGTCTGTCAGTCAGTCAGTAACGCAAGGATTTTATATATTAAGATAATTATTATTGAATGGATTTCGCCATAAACAGAAACAAATTTTGTAGTAAGTACATATTAGCTTAATAATGTTTATACATAAGTTTTATTATATTATGTAAGTACATAAAATAATCTTCTGTATTAATAAAATTCTTGCAAATCTATTGGGCGTAAGAAGCTGAATAGATTTCCCGCCCGCAATTCAAATGTAATCGGGAAGAAATAGCGCAATTTAAATAAAATGAGCGGGCGTCGTTGCGGGCACCTTCTAGTATTTTTATAAAATACGGGTCCAACCTGACAAATTATTATAATCGCAGGATATCAAAGTATTATCTCCGCATGAAAAAATACCAGTAACTGCTTATTAATTTGAATCTCCCAAGAATGTTATTTACGAACATTAGTTTACTTTTTATATATTATGTAATTTTAATGATACATGTGTACCGATAACTTAACATGGTAAATTGAAAAAAAGAACACGCATAAATTTATAACTAGTTAACACCGCATCGCGCTACAACCAAGTTAGGTATATCAGATATAAATAGCTTTATTAAAACTAGATTATCTCTTAAGATAATCGAAACTAAGAAATCTAAACGTGACACTTTAAATGTTTTTTTAAATAGGTAATGAAACAGTGTATAACCAGATCGTTAGGCCTATTAAATTCATCGACTGGCATTAACAGGCCTATTAGTTTGTTTTTTTCCTATATTTTTTTGTAATATCCTGTGTAAGATAATATCTATACTAATATTATAAAGTTGAGGAATTCGATTGTTTGGTTGAACGCGCCTATCTCAGAAACTAGTGGTCCGAATTGAAAAATTAACTGTACCTATGCATAACAACTTTAAAGGCATTGTCCATATTATTCATTATAACATGACTGACTATTCCTGTACGAACATAATTATTATCAAATCCATGATAGTGGCCTCTTATGACCGGTACCTACTATTCGCTCAGGGTGCGACGAATCGCAAGCTGATTAAGTTCGGACCAGATCCCAGATCAGCACTTACACTTCTTTTGCCGTGATACCCCACCCGCGGAGAAAAAGCCACGGGCAGAAACTAGTCTTAAACAAATGTGTATATAACATTCATGCGTTACTGACAGACTGACTGACAGATAAGGCATAGCCAAAACTATTAGGCGTAAGAAGCTGAAAGGAATGTATATTCCTTGGGGACCGTTGGGGTGCACTAAGTAGGGGTTTTTCCGAAATTCCCAGAAATTCCCGGATAAGGCAGCGGAGCTGCAGGCATCCTCTATATTCCGACAGTGTTTTAGTGTATCCAGTCAAAACACATACATCTTCCATGTATTTGTACGTATGTATTTTCATTACAAGTGTCTGCAACATTTATGCTTACGGACGAAAACTGAACTGTTTCACCTTGACGTGCAATTACCTTGCGCAATGTCGGTAATACTGCTGACAAAGGGATAAACAAAGTACAATAAAGTCACTTTTCGAATGTCGTACAGATAAGCTATTTGTTTTGTATGTTTTGAAGATTTTAGGCTCTGAAGTGCATCACTTTGTTTTTATATTTTAGTATTATGTATGTCGTGACATCGTTTATAGTTTTGTGCGAAATAAGCGATTATGAATCGCGAAGAAACTGCCTAGCTACTAGCTAAAGTGGTCCAAAAATAATGAATATGAATGTGCGTTTTTGCACGGATAGCTCAGAGTTTTTTTTGACTGCTTTGCTGCTTATCATTGCGTTGAGTGACACTGGTTCAATTCCCATACAGCGGGGCAGCTTAAATGGTTGTTTTGTTGTCTTGGTCTGGGTGTTTCTATGTATAATATGTATGTATTTACAAAAAAAAAAGTATATATGTATGTTTATCCATTATCTAGTACCCATAGTACAAGCTCTGCTTAGTTTGGGACTAGATGGTGATGTGTGTATGTGGTAGAATATTATTATTATATTATTATTATTATATATTCAGAGTTTATATTCTGTATCTATTCAAAGTCTTCCACGATGCAGAATTTATTCCTAGAGCGTGTGTTGCCTTTTTCAATGTTATTTGATATGGCAATGTTTAAAAATAAATAGAATTTTACTTTACTGTGTACAAAAAATATTTCTCTAACTTTTCTCAAGTGATTAACTTTTTAAAGTGATTATGGGCTAGTTCAGACAAAAAACAAACATAATTTAAAAACTACCTGACAAGTGAATCATCGACTTAGGTATGCGTTCTGAATTCCGATAGGCACGCGAGTACCACCATTGTAAATTCGATTGAACCCGCCACTAAGGAACTCAAGAAATGTCAGGTCAGCTAGTCAGCTTATAAAACAACAACTCCCAAAGCGTCTCTTGTAACGTGAGCACGTGGCCATTACATTTTATTGTACAATCGAACCTAATCTTAAGGTCAATGCCCTAACCCAGCAATTGGCTCAATACACACTCAATATTGCAGGACAAGTGACAATTTGGGACTATTGACGTCTTTATAGATTGTACCGAAAATATTTGGTATAATGATTCCACTAGGCCGGTCTACTAGTTAGTGACCCTGAGTGTCGAGGTCGTGGGTTCGGAACAGGATGAATCTTTGTTCGATGAGCAAGATGATTAGTTCTGGGTACGGATGTTTATATAATAATATGACTGTTTGTATTTAATCATCATTAATATACTTACATATAATTCGCTCGTTGATGATTGACTGACAGACAAGGCACAGTTCTGGGCGTAAGAAGAAACTGCTGGTCATAATTAAGAAGGCTATTACGATCGATGGATGGATGGAGGAACGAGTGGAGGAAGTGAATGATTTTGTATATATTTAGGTACGCTGTTTACTAGGAATGGTAAGAATGAATAAGATATTGAAAGAAGAGTTAATGCAGGTAATAGGATGAATGGAACTTTGAAGGCTATTATGAACAGTCAAAATGTGTGGTGGCTAGGGAGGAGAGGGGTGTTAGTACACTACTATGGTAGTGAGAGTTGGGTATAGCAGAAGAGTCATGAAAGTAGAATAAATGCTGTAGAAATGAGAGCAATGAGAAGTATGTGTGGTGTGTCTTTGAACGACAGAGTAAAGAATTGTGTGATAAGAGAGTGTTGTGGGGCAAAAGAAGATGTAGTGACAACCATTGAGAAAGGTATGCTAAGATGGTTTGGATACATGGAGAGGATGGATGTCGTCATCCAGGAGTGAACAAGAAGGCAAGTGTGAATGGGACAGGAGGAAGGGGAAGACCTAGGCGGACGTTCTTTGACCAGATTGGAGACATCCTAAAAAAAGGACAGGTTAGAAGTACCCTTAACCGAAGAGCATGCATGAGAAATTTGATGAGAGTGAATGAAGCAAGAGAGATATGTCAGGATCGTTGCAAATGGCGTTCTGTAGTCTCTGCCTACCCCTCCGGGAAACAGGCGTGAGTCTATGTACGCACGGTTGGCGTAGTGGTTTAAGCGGCTGCCTCGCCGCTGGACATTGCGCTGAGTGTTGTGGGTTCGATCCCCACACGAGGCAAAACTTTGTGTAATTTACAAATTGTTGTTTCGAGTCTGGGTGTTCATTGTGTCCGTTAATTGTATGTTTTTAAAGTCCCCCGCGACATAAGATTCAGTCCTAATGCGAGAGTTTGTCCCTTTTAATAAAAAAAAAAAATGAAAGTATGTTTATGAAACCGAATTTTGCCATGTACTTTCCTTATGGAGTGTGCAATTCTCAATAATATTCAAAGTATGTTTTAGTTGACTAGATACCATCATATAAACCGTGCCTGCCTTGTTTCAGCCCAAACGGTCATAATATGTGTCAACCTCAGTATTGATTGATTGATTGACACTTTATGTGATTCACAAGTTGTTGTTTCGAGTCAGTCTGTTCTTTATGACGGGACGGTACCAACACTGGCATTAGGTACAGTCGAACAACTTCCCGCTCGACCACCATAAGGGCGAGAATCGCTCAGCAAGACATCGTCGCCTCCAGTGCTACTTTACACGCACATTGACCCTCGTATACAAAACCAGTTTCTAGTGTGCCTCGACTCTACGAGCGAGCCAAGGGATTTTTTTCAAACTGGTCCAGCGCTGATTTGTTTGATTGTACATTAAAAAAATAATGACGTAGTTGCTACTTCTTTCGTCAATAACTATTGGAATATTTTGATTCAATATTGTCATATCACGTCAAGAAAGGTAGTAACCATGAGCATCGGTTCCTCATGAATTGCACAAATATATTTATATCCTTTGTCACCATAATCTAACCAAACGATTTAAAAAAATATATAAGCAGCAATATCAAAAATCAAAATATTCAGCAGATTGAACTATACTAGAAGTATACAGGTTTATTTATCTCAAAATTTAAATAAATGCATTCATGTGCTATCAATTTTTTGATCGCGAAATCAAATGTGAACATGTTTATAACTTACAAGGATTTTATATATTAAGATAAGTCACAAATATTGTATTTCTATTATAATCAAGATACTCAAACACATAATATGTGAAGCGTGAAAAATAAATATGGTTCATGATATAATGTAACCTTGACATTCAAAGCTTCCAAGGTTGACAGATTATGTATTTTGTGTCTCTAGGCAAAGAGCTCAGATATTTTCATAGAGGCACATTTCCTATGGGCGCTCTGAAGACAAACTTCCTGTGACCCAAATTGCCGCTTGGCGGCGTGGCAGTCGCGCTTTGACAGCTGTCTCTAGGAAAGCAAGAGAGACGAACGTTCCTCCTGTGTATCTTAACTCCGAGAGCAAGAGAGACGGAGAACGACGCCAGCGCCGCCAACGGCGCCATCTACGAACTAAACTGGAGACAGTCCCCACTTGGAATCGGCACACGAAATCCTTAAAAACTGCGCTTCTATGTAAATCTGTATTCATTGCTCTAGGCAAACTGTCCACAACTATTTAAAAGACGAGAGGATAGCCGCAAAAATTGCTAAATAAAAGAAAATGGCGGGTGTAGCTACCCGCCATTGTTTTTTTGTTTAGCTATTTCTGCCCAACACCGTGTGAATTTTGGAAAATCCCTTCTTAGTGCACTCAAGGAACATGTCAAGATTCTCTTCTTGCGTCTTAATAGTTTTGCTTAGTCCGGCGGTCAGTTAGTAAAGGAATAATTTTAAATATATAGACATAATAATGATAAGAATCTTCTGCAGCAGCCATGACTAATAAATATTTTACAAATATGGATAACAGCGATAGACATCTGAGGAGACTAATAATATTATTAGCCGCATTGGATTTGGGTTGCAACCCAAGGCGCGCAAAACTGGTTATGTGCGTATCAAATTATTAATTGTTATTTTACTTCCCTCAAAGAGCACGCTAAACCGGTCGCGTCGTTTTCGGCTGTCATGAAATTTTTGACAGTCGCTAAGGGAGGTCAGTAACCTCAAGTTTCCTGATAGTAGTTTAACTAAAAAACATTAAAAATATGCGGTATCACTATGTGGCAAAGCCAACTTTCTGTAAGAACATTTTTTGTAATAAGCGGCATTTTGTAACTAGCAGACTGGATCACCAGATGGTAAGCGATTACCGCCGCCCATGGACACAAGCAATACCAGAGGAGATACAAATGCGTTGCCGCCCTTTGGGAGGTGAGATGAGGGAGAAGGAATAGGAGATGAGGCCTCCGGCACTCGCACATCCCGAACAAAACGCTACAGTACGTAGTAATTCCTCGGTCGAGCCGGCCCATTTATGCTAAAATCAGCAAAGCTCTACTACTTATAAAAGATCTGGTCAGACTAATAGACGGAGCGCGAGTCCAAGGCCAGCGAGATCAAGTTGAACTTACCGGATGCAACTGGAATATGGAAAAATAAAATTACCGCACGATAAAAAATATAATAGTATGTTTCTGATTTTAAAAGAAAATATTACGTAGTACATAGTCATATCAAATTATAATATTGTACCAAGTATGTCCGGCAGCTTCCTAGGGTACGTAAAAATAGAATTAGTAAAATGACCCTAAGATTTTTAGTGTCATTTTACTAACCCTATCTTCTTCTGCCTCTTCATTATGCCTGGTCTTTTACATCCTCCAAAGTCAATCCGTTAGCACTCATGCTATTTCCTAACCCTAACCTTCCATAAAAATGCAACTATCACTTGCGAAAACATTTTTCAAATCCGATTGGTAATTGTTGAAATGAATTCAAATCCGATTAATAGTTTCTAACAGCTTAAAAAAACAGCCGTCAGCTTTATAAATTTAGTTCAAATTTAGTATAATCTATATCTTTATAAATTTAGTATAAGTAAGCTCAAGTGGCAGTGGGCTGGCCATATTTATAGAAGGACTGATGGCCGATGGAGCAAGCGTGTCCTAGAGTGGAGACCACGACTCGGTAAGCGTAAGGTAGGGCGGCCCCCGGTTAGGTGGACCGACGACCTGAAAAGGGTGGCTGGGACAGACTGGATGCGGAAGGCTGAGGACCGTGTAGTGTGGCGCGTGTTGGGAGAGGCCTATGTCCAGCAGTGGACTGAGATAGGCTGATTGATTGAATCTATAGCTTAAAAATGAATCACCGAAATGTTTTAACTTTCAAACGACTTCACCAAATTTGATAAATCTTTCTTTTATATGCTCGTTAGTGTTAGGAAAAATAGCAAATATTTAAAATAGAATATGGTGGCACTAAGTTCGCTTGGTCATCTAGTAGGTATGTAAAAATGTGTAGGAATGTTAACATGATACCCAATTGCACGTGTTTACCTATAAAGTGCAAAGGCCACGTGAAATTAGGTATCCGATCGTATGGTTCCGGTGGGTCGCGTGACAAAGCCTACAATCTAGACGTTGCACATTTGGCCAATGACCACAATGTGCGCGTTTTGGTTTCAATTTGACACGGGACAGCATTTGAATTCCATATAGGAATTAATTAAACATCATCATCCTCTTTAGCGTTATCCCAGTTTCAATCTGGGGTCCGCTTACTAGGCTAACCGGATTTGGCTGAATATTAGCTTTTCCACAGAGCGACTGCCTGTCTGACCTCCGCAACCCGAAAGGATAGCGCTATTCCATGGTTTAGACTAGTGTCAGTTTGTTAAGAAGGTACTGACGCCCTGTAACGATTGTCAAAGGTCTTCATGAAAACCGGGACCGACGGCTTAACGTGCTCTTCGAGGCACGGGACGAGCGATAATTAACAATTCAATACGCACATAACTCCGAAAAGTCATTGGTGCGCGCCGTGGATTCGAACCCGATACCCTCTACATGGCAGTCTGTTGGTATCTCCACTAGGCTATCGCTGCTCTAGGAATTAGCTAAAAAAAACATTAAAAAAATACCTGGTTTGGAGGTCTGACGAACTGAAAAAGATGGCTCTAGTAGGATGGATGCGGAAGGCAGGGAAAGGCTTATGCTCAGCAGTTTACTGCCAAAGGCTGATACATTGATTGAAACAATTAAATATTTCGGAACCTGTTTCGACGGTCCGCGGTCCGTGACTAAATTATAAAAGTCTAAAATGTATTTTACTGTTGAAGCTTGAAGGGGGCTAGTTAATGTATTCTTAGGTTTTTTATCTAGAGTGTAAAAGATAAAGAGAGGAACTGCCTCCTTCGGCAACCTACACCGATCTTTCTTTCTTTCTTTTCTTTTTTAAAAGACAACTCCCGCACTAAGAATAAATCCTGTGTCGCGGGGGCTTTACAAACATACAATCAACGGACACAATGAACACCCAAACTCGATACAACAATTTATGGATCACACAAAGTGTTGTCTCGTGTGGGAATCGAACCCACAACATTCGGCGCAGTGTCAAACGGCGAGGCGGCCGCTTAACTCACCACGCCAACCGTGCACCAATGGCAGCAAAATGTAAATGTTTGCATCAGAAGGATTCAGGATTCACTGCAATGACGTATCCCCGAAGGGGTAGGCAGAGGTGTAATATTTCACCCACATTTCGCCATGAATTTTTAAGTCCCACGTAATAGGGGGCAAGCTTATTGCCGTTACGGGGCACAACACCAGACTCCGAGCTGCTACTGAGAATTCGGAAAAACCCAGTAACACTTTTGCCCGACTCGGGAATCGAACCCAGGACCTCCGATCAGTAGTCGCTTAAGCTATCCACTGGACTACGGAGGCAGTTATTATTATATGAGTATCTTTATTAAATATTTGGTTGCTATGGTACAAACTCTGCTTAGTTTGGGATCAGATGACCGTGTGTGAGTTGGCCTAGGAGCCAGGATATTATTAGCATTTAATTAACTACGACTTTCCTTTGCGACTTCAAAGGACTCATAGTAAGAATTAGAATTCAACAATTAAACTCCAACTGACATTCCATAGAGTTCAATAAAAATTCAGTTTAATATTTTTTACTGGTCGTCACCTTCCTCGAAGCAAATACAGGAAGTAGATTTTATAGGTTGTGATTTACGCTATTAAATATTTGACCCTTAAACCTACTCATTATTAATTATCATTCACATTAAAAAAATATTTATATTAATTAAGTGTCGTAAATAATATTTTTTAATTGCGCCATTAAAATTTACTATACATAATATAATACACATAACTATATGTTTATTAGTGTTACATCATTTCCGTGCCCTTATTTAGAAACCTTTTATGGAACAAAATATCATCATCTCAAAGATGTTTGAAGCAAAGACAATTATACACCATAAAGTCATTACTCTAACAATGTAATTTAAATAAAAAGTTAACGTGCCAAGGCAAATCGGTTATCATTAAAATACCATGAAGTTATTTATGCGATCGGAAATAATGGTTTCTTAATATTCATAAACTAAAAACTTCCATACTTGTCTCATCTGTGTTCCATACTTAAATATTTTCTTGTGCGAATACTCGTTTACAGTTAAAATGTTTAACTGACTAAGGAATAAAATGTAATTTAACGTAGTCTTACTGCTCCTACCTACTCGTTTTTTGACATAGTCTTGCCTGAACGACGAATTAAATAGTCATGTAGGTAGGAGCATTCCTTAAAGCTGTCAAATCTGTAGGTATATATAAAGTTGTTCTGTTACTCACTGCCCGACATCGCACACCTGACACTACGGGCGCAAGAAGCTAAAATTTGGCATATATGTATGTCCCTTGCTGGGGGTAGAAGTGCACTAAGAAGGATTTTCTGAAATGTATTCCGCTCGGCAAGAAATGGCATTCCGCCGGTACTTCGTTCGCGTGCATGACACTTACATAATACATTAGAGGCTTCATACACATTCTGACCCCCTTTTTACCCTCTTAACAGTCGCAGGTAATAAGTAATAAGATCAAAAATGTAAAAATCATTTTTATAAACATCGATTTAGTCTTACCATGCGAGTCTCCAAAACAAAAAATGGAATGCAAATGGAGGACTGCCCTAGCTGGCCTTGGTATAATATTCAATTATTCCAAATTTAAAACCTGTTTGAATGCTTAGCCTATGGTTATCTCATTATTTAATTGACCACAGCTATCATCATAGAAACCTTTAATATAACATTTTTATAAATCTGATTCGTTTATAAAAAAGAATCCGTTTACAAATAAGACAATTTGTAGTTTGGGTAGTTTAGAAGCCTACTATTTACATAAATTTATTAATATTACTATGGAAATTATATCTTTTAGTTTTTTTAACAATTCATGATATTTCTAGGGCAAGTTGTTTGGATAAATTTTCTAATGTTTGACATTCAGAATTTCGTAATTTGTATCCTTTTAGATTGGTTCCATATACATTCTATCCAAATGAACTTAGATATGATAATATAATTTTCCCAAGGATAGTAGGTACCTAAGTAAAATGCTAATAACTGCATTTATATGCAGTCATGATTATTCATGCACATAATCAGATGGGAACTTTCTGAAGTGACAACGGTAAATCGGTCATGCGTTACACTTACTACGGAATTCAATATTCGATTTATAGATCTGTAGATTTTAGATTCGTTTTTGACATAAGCTCCATACAAAATACGTCAAACACGAATCTCGGATCTCAAAATCCGTGTATGGATTGAATATTGAAAATGGCCGTTAGTAAATGCCATCTTCTTCCGCCTCGCGTGTTCCCATGTTACTTGGGGTCGGCGCAGACTGTCTTTCTCTGCTATCCTATTAGACGTCATCTGATTATTCACTCCCTTTTCATTCATGTCATTCTTCACACAATTCACTCATTTTAGATTCGTTTTTGACATAAGCTCCATACAAAATATGTCAAACACGAATCTCGAATCTCAAAATCCATGTATGGATTGAATATTGAAAATGGCCATTAGTAAATGCCATCTTCTTCCGCCTCGCGTGTTCCCGTATTACTTGGGGTCGGCGCAGATTGTCTTTCTCTGCTATCCTATTAGACGTCATCTGATTATTCACTCCCTTTTCATTCATGTCATTCTTCACACAATTCATCTTTTCTTTGCTCTTTCTCTTGTCTTATATCTCTCAACTCTCATATACATCACCTTTCTAGTCACATGAATTTCATCCCTCCTCATCACATGCCCATAAGTATTGTGGCATACAAAATACTTATGGGTTACAACAGTAAATGCCATGAAGTCTATAAATTGTCATAACTCTATAACAATATAAGTCGTCTCGCAAGTAATCAATTTTTGGGGATAAGCCGATTTTTTTAGAAAACTTCTTAGACTGATAGCCTTTTATTAATCAAAAATATCTGTTACTCTATACTTATATAACGAAGGTCATAACCATAATAATTCATAATCGTTTTTTGGTATTGCGCAACCAAAATGCAACAGTCGAAACTGGCGAGTGGTAATAGTTTGTATCTTTTATCACGCGCTAAAGTATTTGTTTAATTAGATTTTGATGGTTTTAGATTAAATAGTAAAGAAAATGGCAGCGATAGCCTAGTGGAGATACTAACAGATTGCCATGCAGAGGGTATCAGGATCGAATCCACGGCGCGCACCAATGACTTTTCAGAGTTATGTGCGTATTAAATTGTTAATTATCACTTGTCCCGTGCCTCGGAGAGCACGTTAAGCCGTCGGTCCCGGCTGTCATGAAGATCTTTGACAGTCTTTATAGGGCGTCAGTATCTCTAAATAAACTGACACTAGTCTAAACGATGGAATATCGCTATAGCCCTTCAGGTTGCGGAGGTCAGATAGGCAGCCGCTCTGTGGAAAAGCTAATATTCAGTCAAATCCGGTTAGACTAGTAAGCGGATCCCAGGTTGACACTGGGATAACGCAAGGAGGATGATGAGATCAACTAGTAAAGGGTAAAGGTACATTATTTTCCGTAATATTTTTATAAAGGATATATGGTGATTCTTGCTAAGCCGATATTGAACCGTCAAGAACAAAGTTTATACGCTGGCATTCTTTTTAAGTGTCTTTTTTTGGGTATAATGTATATAAACCTGGACAAACTTCTAACCTATGTCACGAAGAACTTAACAAATATAAAACGAAGACAAGGAACACTCAGATAAAAAAAAAATTAAGCAATTATTTGAGGCGAAAATTAAATAAACTTTTATCAGCTGCGTAGGTTGAAAGCTGTGCGTTCCTATTTGAGTGGTGTGTTATCTTCGGACCAGACGAAACTGATGAAACCAGCTAAATTGATAGCCTGCAATAATAAATTGGGACTAACCTGGGTTAGTAGCCGACGAGAAAACTAACCTTTTTTGGGTCCCATAGGAAACTAAAGAGCACTTTTAATTTTGGCACGTCCGCCCCGCTACTGATAAATCGAGTATCCCATCTCATCGAACATCTCATCATTGAATTTGAAAAGGTTAATTCCGTAAGACTAATTTTCTGCTTGCTCATCATACATAACTTACCTCTTTGGTAGAATTCTATATCAATATTAGTCGTAACTCAAGGAATCAGTTTTTGGCGATAAGTCTTTTTTTATAGGAAGAGGCCTCAAACTGTGAGACATTTAGTAATCCAATTATTTGTTACTCTATACTTATATAGTAAAGGTCACTACCATAATAATTCATTATCGTTTTTTGGTATTGCGCAACCAAAATGCAACAGTCGAAACTGGCGAGTGGTAATAGTTTATATCTTTTAACACGCAATTAACTTTTTTGTTTAATTAGATTTTTATAGCTTTACTAATAATTATGTAACGGGTCTGAATCGTGTTAAACGAAAAGAAAGATGAAATACCTTTCTATTTGCCCCGACGTTTCGGCATGGGTTACACCAGCCGTGGTCACGGGATGACTGATCATCATCCCGTGACCACGGCTGTTCACGATCCACGATTCAGACCCGTTACATAATAATCATTAGTATGTGTACAAATCGTGGTAGTTTAAAAGTAGTTTTTATAGCTTTATTTAACTAGCAAATGGAAACTATTTCCCGGAACAGTTTTGATAAAATTAGTGAAAACAGTTGTTGAAATTCACATTCAAATTTAAAATCTTTTTAGTTATAATTTTTAATCTATGCTTAACGCTGCCTATGCCTAAAGAAATCTTGGCATGGCACCAAGCTTTTTTGTATGCCCTTACTTGGACAAGTAAGTTCCTGTATAAAGAAGAACAATTTACACCCAGATTTGGGATAACGAATGTATTTACTTTCAGTAGCTATTAGGTACTCGAGTTTGATCGCTTGATTGAAATTGATATGATACGTAAATTGAAAACTGTGCGTTTCTATGTGAACGGTGCGTAATGTTCGCAGCTGACATAGGACTGATGAAAGAAGCAATAGGCATTTGTGTTCGCGTGTTGCCTACATCAAAAGACGTACCTAAGTGGATGCTCCTGTTTCACCATATTTACTTTGGGAGGCTTACCAAATGAAAATAATTTATTGCTTGAGTATGATATCAATAACTATTAAATTTTGCTTAAGAAGATAACTCACAATGTGAAACAGTTGCAGCTCCTTACAAAGATAACATGTAAAACCATTATACTGGCAGTTAAAAAGAGTGCCCACGAGTTTTATTGCCCGTTCTTTCTCGTGGTTCTACCTATTGCATTGCGAACGTGGCAGTAAATGTAAATGTAGAATCATCTAGTAATTTACTTTAATTTTTGACGTTCATAAGCGTCACTTTGTGGCCTAAATTAATAAATTAATTTGACTTTGACTTTGGGTCTCCACGAGCTATTTGAGTCCCATAGATGTCCATAATATCGGATATACCTATAAAATAACCTGTCCTGACTGGCATATCTGCGCAAACTACTAGGTACGAATTGGTGTTTAACTGCCTTTTCTTTCTCCCCCAGGTCCTAGCATGTCTCGCATTAGACTTCTTGCTGATCGGGCTCGGCCTGTCCATCAGCTTTGTCACGATGGTGTTACCTGAGGTCATGGAAGCTAAGGAGGGCCTGTCAATAACTAAGAAACAAGCTTCTTGGTTTGGTAAGTAATAATTATCCAAAAATCCATATAAAACATTATAATATTCTACCACATACACACATCACCATCTAGTCCCAAACTAAGCAAAGCTTGTACCATGGGTACTAGATAATGGATAAACATACTTATATACTTTTTTTTTAAATACATACATATTATACATAGAAACACCCAGACCAAGACAAACATCCATGTTCATGCACACAAATGTTTGACTTGAGCGGGAATGGATCCCGCGACCTTCGGCGTAGCAGTCGCTTACACTCCCGCTGCGTCAACCGGTCGTCATTATTATTTATGTTGTAATATTTCGACTGGACTGCCTCCGTGGTACAGTGGATAGCGTATGCGACCGCTGATCGGAAGTCCCGGGTTCGATTCCCGGGTCGGGCGAAAGTGTTACTGGGTTTTTCCGAATTCTCAGTAGCAGCACGGAGTCTGGTGATGTACCCGGTAACGGCCATAGGCTCGCCCCCTATTACGTAGGACCTGAAAATTAATGGCGAAATGTGGGTGTAATATTACGCCTCTGCCTAAGTACCCCTTTGGGGAGACAGGCGTGAGTCTATAAATAAAAAAAAATATTTCTCATGTGAGAGTGTGTTTGTTTGTTTACCTATCCTTTTTTCTCAACGGATGGTAGACTTAGACGGCATACGCTGAGTATTATTGGTTACTTTTTACTGACACATACGCGGGCCAAGCCTCGGTCGAAGACTAGTACGATAGGTACTCGTCTTCGATTCTATCTTCTTCTATCTTAACGTCACGCCTGTCTCCCATTGGGGTAGGCAGAGACTATGGAACGCCAAATGCTCCGGTTTAAACATACCTCTTTCGTTTCTTCGACATTCATTAACCTCGTCATGCATGCTCGTCGGTTACGGGTACTTTTGATTTGGCCCTTCCGCAGTTCGTCACCAATTTGGTCGGTGTAAGTCCGTCTTGGGCGTCCTCTACCAACATCACCATTCATTCTTACTCGATACATATCTTTCGTAAATCTCCTTGCATTCATCCGTTCTAAATGTCCAAACCATCGCAACATACCTTTCTCAATCTTTGACACTACATCTTCTTTCAAACCACACCTTTCTCGAATAACGCTATTTCTCACTTTATCTGTCATTCTTACTCCGCTCATACTCCGCAAAGCTCTCATCTTCACAGCATTACCTAATTCTATTTTCATGCTTCTTCTGCCATACCCACGATTATTATTTCTGTTGTAATACGAGTACCCACTCATTAAAACGACTTGAATAACTATATTAGTCACACACTCCACGACATAAATTACTTTCGAAAGCTAATATTGTATTTCATTATTGAAAAAAATATCTTCGAAATCCTAAGTCGAGAAGGAAAGGTTTTTATAAAGTAACTCGAAACAACAATTATGCCCGTTTTCACCAACAGCCCCTAATCAGAAACTTAACTAAGAACGCCTTAGCCTATGGGACACCTAAAATCATCCCCTTTCTTAAATTTCGTTTCACGATCGTAAGAGCTACTTAGTTAGTGGTCCCTTAATTAGGTGACGGATAGTGCGAGGCTAGCATATGAACATAAGTCGATAAAATAGTTTTGTGTACTTTTCTTTTAAAATGCAGCTTAAATAAACGTAATACATATTGTTTTGATTAAAATATAAAAAGACACCTTGATCTAAGCCTAGTGGATGCAAAAAAGTCATTAATTAAAAATAATATTTCACATTAGGCTGTATGGCAAAATTCCTTTGCTCTAAACAGGGGACAGTTTTTATTGCTTGACGTCATTTCACGGAAGTAAACTTTGTGGCGGTTCATCTTCATTTTGTGATGCGTGTTATTTTTTCGTTAGCGCTCAAGTAGCGTGGTGTATAGTAAAATTAATAAATCTGATCAATAATGGCAGAAAAAATAAAATCTGGATTTTTTTGACTTTACGACACATCGATTAATACAATTAGGTACTTCTACCACATAGAGATACAGTGCTGAACAAAAAGAAAGATAAGGACAACAAATGAAGCTAAATATTTCGCTTGGAATGCAATAACAAATTCGTGCACTGAAATAACCCCAAAAACTAGTTGGTTAAAATTGTCACTTAACGTTAGGGGGTCGAATATTTAGCCCCTAAATATAATGTGTTACCTTATGCTTTAGGTGTGTCTTAACAGTTGGTGAAAACAAAACTTTCGTTAGGTGTCCCTTAAACTACGTTACGGGTTACTTAAATTTTAGGGGCCGTTGGTGAAAACGGGCATTAGCGTTTCAAACGTACTGTCTCATATGTTAATTCACAGAACTCAATGCAGTACTAAGTGGCGACGCGACCGCTTAAATCATTACAGCATACCTGTCGAAAGTCAATTTGGATTGAGATTTATCAATATACTAGAGGATGCCCGCGTTTACACCTGCGTTATTTCAGGCTACTGCTTCGCTCCCGTCGCTCATAGCGATGTTATATAGCCTATAGCCTTCCTCGTTAAATGGGCTATCTAACACTGAAAGAATTTTTCAAATCGGACCAGTAGTTCCTGAGATTAGCGCGTTCAACCAAACAAACAAACAAACTCTTCAGCTTTATATATTAGTATAAGATTATATACATTAACTTACCTTACGTAAACAAGAGAATCGTGATCTTAATTTATTCACCGACTTCTAAAAGGAGGTTCTCAACTTTTTCAGTTTTCTAAAAAAGGTTTGGTTCGATGTCTGTGATCCTGTGATTTTTTAAATTTGTATATCGATGTCATATTCACATATCTTTGTTTATACTGGACAAGATGTTATTGATTGGGTTAGGTTAATCTTACTAATAAACCCAGCTTTGGATAAGGTATCTAGTTCTTTCTAGTATACATACGGACAAAATGCAATAATATCATTTATCGTTTTATTGACAGGAACATTGTAAATTGTCCTTCAACGGTAAACAACCCGATCTGCAATCAGTTAAGCGATGACTTTAGGTCGACCGATAAAATTTAATAATACTTACAACATTTTTGCTGACTTATCTGGATGCAGTCCGTCCATCCGATAAGACAGCAAAATTTTTTGTTGGAGGCGAGGATTTGATATGACGATTTGATATGCCCGGGATTTGAGGCGAGGTTCTTGGTTCACAGTAATACTAGCCAACTACCAAAGCATAAACTATTACTCCAGCCGTGCAGTGATTTTACATTTCACTTAGGTACACATTTTTTATGCAGCTACGCCCACACATTTCACTTTAATTTAACCGGTACATCCCGATCTTGTAGGAATTCCGGGAAGTCCCTTCTTAGTGAACCCCTACGGTCCTCAAGGAACATACATGCCAAATTTGAGCCTTCTGCGCCCTGTGTGTAGGTATATAGGTAAGTATAGATAGGTGAGCCACAAGTTAAAGTTTCCGTAAAAGAAATTTTTTTAGCAAAAAACAATCTTTATTTTATAAAGAAATGTCGTTGAGATTCCTAAAAACACTTTTTCTCAAAGTTAAGAAAAAATACAGTACTATTGGTACTATTTTAGCTTGATGTAGGTAATTGGTGCGCTTATTTTGTATCTACATAAAACACTTCTATTCCTTCCTATGCCTGCTACTACGGAAACTTGCATGGCCACTACACTAAAAAATCTATATTAGAACGTATTAGTTACCTTCTTATTTCTTTATGATCTGTGATATACCTCATTAATGTCATGAAGTCTAGATTCTAAAAATATATTCATCGCTGTGATAAAATCCTGATTAAATAATCGTCTCTCTAAAAATATTTTATCTGATAAAAATAATGTCATGCCGGCGATGGCGATTCTGCCATCCATCGTTATCATCGATTTCACGTAGTTTATAGGTATATTATTTTGTTAGAAAATTAATTATATTTACATTTAAATTGCAAGATTGAAGAAAACAGTTTCATTTAAACGAACGTGACAATTGTTATGGAGGTCAAATAAATATAACGCCGAAAAAGCGTAATCTGAAATTTAAATATTTTTATTTCTAGAATGTTATAGTAGTGACATATTCTAATACGATATTTATTATTAAGATAGGTCCTCTTGAAGGATTTAGCAAAAAAAATTGTTTTTTTAATATTTTATGATTTAAAAATAAGCGATTTCTTCATTCATTTGTGATGACGCAATCTTTCAACACAAGATCACACCATCTTTCCAAATCGTGAATAAATTCCTGCCAATTAACTGTTAGGCCTTTTTAGACTAAGCGATAACTTGTTAAGAAATAAAGATAATATAGAAAACTGGTCAAACTAGCAGTGAAATAAGTACCTAGTTAATAAAGTTGACTAATGACGTGAATTATAGTTATCCATTATTTTTTTTAAGAAAACTCACGCATTAGGACTAAATCCTGTGGCGCGGGGGACTTTACAAACATACAACCAACGGACACAATGAACACCCAGACTCGACACAACAATTTATGAATCACACAAAGTGTTGTCTCGTGTGGGGATCGAATCCACAACACTTCGGCGCAATGTCGAGCGGTGAGGCGGCCGCTTAAACCACTACGCCAACCGTGCCGTCCATCCATCTTACTGTATCACTTTCATTAAGTAAATCTAACACACGGTAATGCTTGTAAATAACGCCATAATTTTAATTAATAGAGATGTTATCAACTAGTCAAATCAAACTCTTATTAAATGGCCAAAACAATCTTTTTCTATTTACTTTATATGAAATATGCACTAGTGTCATAATTCTTTGCTGTCAACTCTGTCAAGTCTAGTACTAACTATCAATTAATTGGCAATAAAAATGTAAAATAGAGATTAACGTTAACTGATTAATAAAACTGCCATTATTTTGGCATGTTTTACTAGATAGAATAACTTATATGTATACTAAGGTGAAAAATTATCGATGGAACTATTGATATGACAGAAAGAAAACGACTCAGTTTGTTTCGGTTTTTCTTCTCAAGAGGAAAAGCCGGTATCATCTAGTATAAGGATGTGTGCAAGTGTTGTACACAACCAAAATTCAGAAATATTTTATTTTTATTTTAACTTAAGGAACATTCCTATGGATTACTTCTGTCTTAGCTGGGTACACCAACAAAACTCTTCTGAATCCATAATACTTTTCGCTCCAGTACTGAACCCTAAATTATCAAACTAATATAATAACCTACATTCAGCATCCTATCTAAGTTTTAATCATATTTTAGCTCAAAGGGAAATCGCCGAACAAAGTAAATTTTGAATACATTGAATCGTTTTTGGCATAAAAATGTTAATTTCTAGCCAATGAACAGAAAAAACAAGAAAAGGGTGAGATTAGTCACATTAAAAAAACACATGTAAGTCAATGTTCAAAAAACCTTTTACAGTATTGCTATCAACGTAATTTCAGACTGACGAGAACCCCGAACCGACTGACTGAAGAGAACGCAAAGCGTTCGTAAAAAAATAAACAAATATGTAAAATTAATCTAAGATAAAGACAGATAACATATTATTAGCCTTTTAATTTATGTTATTAATTCTTATATGTAAGTTGTTACAGATAAAATTATCATACAAATTTATACATATTGTATGGTTGTTTAATATTTATTTTGCATTTTTTTATACATTTTAGATTATGCAGGTAACTCGATCCGTTTGATTCGTTTCACAAACGACGCTTTCGAGAAAACCAATTGCTTGGTAGGTTTTTTAGATATTTTTGAAATATACATACTTACATAGACTCAGGCCTGTTTCCCGTAGGGGTAGGCAAAGACTACGGAACGCCATTTGCAACGATCCTGACATATCTCTCTTGCTTCATTCACTCCCAAATTCCTCATGCATGCTCTTCTATTTAGTGTACTTCTAACCTTTCTTGTTTTAAGGATGTCTCCAATCTGGTCAGAGAACGTCCGTCTACGTCTTCCCCTTCGTCCTGTCCCATTCACACTTGCCTTAATTATATCTGCTTGGTCAGTCTTTCTCATCTTGGTAATTTTTGGAATATGTATGGAAAAATATTTTCATCGATGCACGACTCGATTGCAATGCGGTACGCAAACTGTGACTCAGCCTTCTGGATGTTCAAATCTTGTTCAAATTCATTTAAGTCTAATCGCGTAATTTTAAAATTGTTACTTTTTCCAAAGTGATGGCGTTATTGTATTCTTCATTCTCATTACATGTCAACATACAGCCTTTCACAGTCTACACACAATAACATTGTGAGTCAACAAGGATTTCGGCTATTCTACGCTGGCCAGACTGTTTGGTATAGAGCTGGATTTCGTGACTTACGTATCTTCACAAATACGTTATTTACTTCATTAATTTCAATTGTTTTGTGAAAAATGATACTCATGGCAAGAAATAGAGAAGTGACACTTTGTAATACGTATAAAACAGTAATTAGGTAATTCAGTTCAATCATTTTTTCTAAGGCGTCTATTAACTTATTTTCCTAAACCTTTCTAACAATTTAAGGAGGTTTGCAATGAGATCTGAATACTAAAAAGGCTGCTATCAAGTTGACCGTCGTACAGACAGCTCTGGGAGCAAGAACACACATTCTATGATATCTTGATGAAAATCTGGAGGTAAAGTTGCTGGTAAGGTAGATCAGCGATGTCTTAATTTCTGAAATAATTAAGCAAATCAATTTCTCTGAGAAACAAATGGAAATATTATGTGTACGTACTGTGTAGGGTCACTGGTTCGAATTCACAGCGTACACCAATAACTTTTTGAAGATAAGTGCGTATTAAATTGTTAATTGAACTGCTAAATGGCGAAGGCAAACATCGAGAAAGCCTGCATGTCTTAGAGTTCTCCACGATGTTCTCGAAAGATATATGAAGTCTGTCAACCCGTACTTGGCCAGCGTGGTGGACTATGGCCTTACCCTACTCGTAATGAGAAGAAGCCCGTGCTCAGCATTGGGACATTTTATATACTTAAGGGGTCAGCCCCATAAGTATATAATAACTAATAAGGTGCGATGTGTTATTTCTCGACAATGCTAAAATCAGTTGTAGCATTGTCGAGTCGACACATCGCACCTAGAACAGTAAAGGTGCCACCTAATTTAATGTTGAATTAAAATAGGCCAACAGCATGATCAATAAAAGTAAAAGGAGGAAGTTTACATATTCAGAACACGTGTCGAAAAGTATTTTGTTCTCCTTACGAATTATAAAAAATGTTATCTAAACCACATAAATGTACATGTATTATACATTTTAAAA
The DNA here is from genome assembly GCA_944739405.2 of Euclidia mi. Classification (NCBI taxonomy): domain Eukaryota; kingdom Metazoa; phylum Arthropoda; class Insecta; order Lepidoptera; family Erebidae; genus Euclidia; species Euclidia mi. The sequence goes on from OX123204.2 coordinate 35,751,595, forward strand.
CACTAGATATCCTTAAATCCCAATGAGTTTATGATTAGCTCGGTATATTTTTATAAATTTTATGATCCTATATTTTTTTCAATGTTCTTAATATTTTACTCGCGTGTATAACATTAAATATTGGTATTTTCCACTGCATAATGTATCTATTTTGCATACAATTATTAAATTTAGGAATATTTTCCACATATTAACACAGTTTAGAAGTGTCTTATCTTAAGTCCTATAGCTTAGGAGTGTCTTAATAAAATGCTTTTCCGTAAATAAGTTTCACGATAACGAATAACACATATTTTAGAAACTTTATTAGTTTATGCGTATTTACACTCGTATATAATTTTATTGTGTACTGATTTATTTAAATACTTATTTTTCAGGTTATTTTAATTTTACTTCGACTTTATCATTATGTTAAGATTCTTTAAATAATACTTTTTGCTTAATCTGAAGCATGATTAAGTATAATATTGTGTAGATCCACTCATAATTTTAAACAGTCAAAGTAAACAGCCGTAGTAGGGCGCTGGTTAATTGCTGGGTATAGGGCGATATACTGACCATAGTCTTTTTGTCATTCTGGCGGGCCCTATTCTGGCAATAAGATCAATAAAAGCTTAATTTGAATGCCCTATGAACGCTTATGGCCTTGCTTTTCAATGAGTCATCATCATCAGCCTTTAACAGTCCACTGCTGGACTAGGCCTCTCCTTTGAAAGGAGGAATGGGCCTACTATACCACGCTGGCCAAACGGGTTGGTAAGTATAGGGTTTGCATCAAGTTTTCCTTCTCTTACAGTGCTGTTTTCTTCATAATATGCTCCTTCTGTCGGCTCTTACGACACCCATGGGATTATATGGGGTGGTGACATTCCGTATTCTTAATCCGTCACCACACGTTTCAGTGAGTAACATTTGACTATGACAAAATATGACGGCACTCTGGGACGAAGATGATGACTGCAAAGTTAATACCAACTGGGTGTAAGGTAGGGCGTATCGAAAACCGATACCAGTGATTCAATACATGATACTGAAGCTCTGAGCGGTCAATTTTTCCGGAAAAACCTAAGAATTAAACAACTTTACAACCCGCACTATCAGCTATTGCGACCCTACAGCGGCAGCGATTACGATACATGACGCGCTTTCTCCGCCGCGGCCGCAGTCGCGCCAGACTAAAAGCACCATGTATTACACGCTTAATTCTCCGAATTTTATGAAAAAAATAAGAGTCGACAATAGTCACTATTTCATTACATTACTTATTTGAAAAAAAAAACGGAATTTTATGACCTTTTTTCGTAAAATTCTACCGCCAAGGGCCTCAGTATCGTATACTGTACCACTGGTATCGGATTTCGGCACGCCGCGCCGTTCCCTAAAGCCTAAGTATATACACATTACTATTTGCGTTTAGTACCTACTATCTGGCACGTAGTACTTACCTACCCAAAGTCGAAGTTTGTTGAAACGTTATAGTTAATCTATTCGATCTTAATCTATATCCATAACCGGTTAACTTAATTAACACTTGTTTGTGGGTTAAGGTTAACCGTTAAATTTTTACATAAATAAATAAATTACATTATTTAATCAGTAGATCTTTCGTCGATCTAATAAACTTAATCTTTTGGGTACAAAATTCATTGAACTTTACATGCTAAGTTCCATTAATAAACTAATAGTACACAGTATATTAATATATTTACGTGGCAGTAAATGTAAATGTAGAATCTTTATAAGAACTTTTGACGTTCATAAGCGTCACTTTGTGGCCTAAATGAATAAATGATTTTGATTTTGACTTTGAGTAGCTTCTGACCGCGGCTTTACCTGCATCGAGGATGGTTTTACGGATCAAAAGTAGCCTATGTGCTATTTTGTTGTACCTATAAGCTTTATTTCGCCGTGTGGTTGACGGCATAGAATACAAGTGTCGCCACCCCCGATCTTCCCGTGGCTGTCGTAAGAGGCGACAAATGGATTATAAGATGCAAATACCGTCTTTGCACGTAGAGACGGAAAACTCGACATCAAACCCTATACCAACCCGTCTGGCCAGCGTGGTATAGTAGGCCAAGCTCTCCTAATTTGCTCACAATACTATTGTGACGCAAATTACGAGAGACCTATGTCCAGCGGTGGACGTGAGTAGGGAGTGAAAGGCTGCAATGATGATGATGATAAGCTTTATTATTGCAAATTGTATCCTTATCCGTTCAGTAGTTTCTACTTGAAAGAGTAACAAACACCGTTAGCGTAGTAGTTTAAGCAGCCGCCCACTACTTGACATTGTTTTTTTTTATTTATTTAATTAGAACGGTGTTTGGCATTGACTAATTAAATTATGTTTGTTTGCAATCGGGCTTTGTCTATAATAATATGCTACAATCAATGTTAAAAATGAAAACAATTTTCTTTACTTTCAGGCAGCATGGCGTTCCTCTGTCAACCGCTGGGAGGTGTATTCTCGGGACCTCTACTAGACCACTTCGGGCGAAAAAAGTCTTTATTCTTAGTTAACATACCGCATGTAATAGCGTGGCTTCTCATGTATTATGCGTGGGATGTGCCATCGCTGTTCATCGGTAATGCACTGCTTGGCATAGGGACGGGCATCATGGAAGCTCCTTCAGTCACTTATGTTGGAGAAATCTGGTAAGATAATTTATTTAAAATTGCACATTTTATTGCCATAATACACTTAGTAAAGTATCCAATTTGCACATACAATTATATGATCGTATACCTTAAATATGTAATGAATATATGCCATGCATACAATATGGGATAAAATAACCAAAAAGTAATTTGAAGGACGCCACGAAAGTCCTCCACTGAGTGGGTCGCCGTCAGTTGGGAGACTGGCCAGAAAGCTGTCCCGTAGTATGATTATCTTGTAATGCTAATCTTTTACGTTATAAACGATTTTACGTTATGTCTAGGATTGCCTGTAGAAAATAAGTATTCAGTAACAGTTCTGTGATCGTCGAACGATAGAAGACTTGCTCCAAAAAATACCAAATAACTTTTCACCTCAGCAGCTCAAACATGCCGCTTTTACTGCGAGACAACTAACAGTGAACAAAACGCGATTTTGATTCGAGCGTGAGTCAAAGTAGTTTTTTAATTTTTCAATCTTCAGTGCCACGAATTGAAATTGGTCAGCCATAAATTTTAAACATTCGAATTTTACTGTGCTCTGTCTCTTTCACATGCATATAAAAAAACGAGTGAAAAAACAAACCCCTTCGAATATCGATTTTGGAATTCGACCTCAAAGAAAACACGTTCGGAAACGCGTAATACCCTAAAATTTAAAGATATTTGTAATAAAGAAATTAGTATGTTTTTTTTAATGTTATTGTTTATATGTTTAATTTATTATTGGATTTTAATAAAAATAAGTATAATTAATAGTATAAAATTGGTATTTAACCAATACATTTTTATTTGGCATTTCAAGGATAATACATTTGAAAAATAAACAACAGGGATGCGGTATCAAAACGCGATTTAAAAAAATAGCGGGAATAAAAATTTCGCTGATGCTGATAGCGTAACGTGTTAAACGTTATTTCAATCTATTCCTGTTCATTTCTATGTCTCCTAAGTAATATGTGTTCTCACTGCTGAGGTAAAAAGTTATGTGTGCTACACGACAGCAAAGTTTTTTGCATCTGGTGCTGTTGAGTCCCTCACTACGCTCAGGATTCTAACTTTGAATCACTCGCTACGCTCGTGAATCAATCATAGAATCCTTCGCTTGCTCGGGACTCAAAATCAGCACTCGAAACAAAAAACAACTTTGCTCTCTTGTTGCACAAATATGTAACTATAAATAAGACATTCACGTGTCTACTTAATATAAATAATTATAATCTTTGCATCTCGAAAACAGATCAAGCGATTAAGATCGAATTTCGTACAATAGATAAAAATTTATTTTCAAATTTCATGTATTTTGCACATACTAATTGTCTATTATAATAAAATTCAACAAATAACAGGTATTTACGTAAATTTTCAATAAATTACGCAATGCAGATCCGGAAAATAAACAAAGGTAAAAGTTTATTGACACTTTATTTACATAGGTAGGTACATACATTGAAAAAAAAAGAATCTACACAAAACTATTATGAATAAAATAAAATAAATAACATTTTTATGTTAAACGGTTTTATTACACGCGCCCAACGATTTTATATTTATCTGAACAATACCCCAGATTGATGAGAAGATTGGTGCGATCTAGTAGCTAGGACTTGCCGAATTATTTTTTAGCTTTTAGTACATAACCTACATATTTTTTTATTGTAATAAAACCGTTTAACATAAAAATGTTTTTATTTTATTTTATTTTCAAGCTTTTAGTTTTGTTGTTAGTTCATAGTGCGCCCTATTCTACCAATCAAACCCTTTCATTCGATACCTATATTGAGGTATTTGTGAAAAATACGTAATCCGCTATTTTGTGGCGGAAGCCATCTTGGATTTTTCATAGTGAGCTCTATTCTACCAATCAAGCCCTTTCATTTGATACCCAAATTGAAGTATTTGTGAAAAATATAATTCGCCATTGTGTGGCGGCGGCCATCTTGGTTTTTTCATAGTGAACTCTATTCTACCAATCAAGCCCTTTCATTTGATACCCATATTGAGGTTGTTGCGAAGAAATATGTGATCCGCCATTTTGTATCGGCGGCCATCTTGGAATTTTCATAGTGAGCTCTATTCTACCAATCAAGCCCTTTCATTTGATACCCATATCGAGGTTGTTGCGAAGAAATATGTGATCCGCCATTTTGTATCGGTGGCCATCTTGGATTTTTCATAGTGAGCTCTATTCTACCAATCAAGCCCTTTCATTTGATACCCATATCGAGGTTGTTGTGAAGTAATATGTGATCCGCCATTTTGTATCGGCGGCCATCTTGGATTTACAATCATAAAGAATATATTATTATGTTGTATTGTCATCAAGATTAAGAGTGTGTACCAAATATAGAAGGTGAGGGTGAAATTCCAATTAGTAAATTTGACCCAAACAAATAACAGGTCAAGCTAAATAAAACCGTTTAAAAAACATTAGGTATGTACCTACCTACTCGCCATTTGTGTGTCATACACCTCCGCTTATAAGTAGGCCGAAATCTTTTGAACACAATGCATTATTACTGTAGGTATTTGCAAGATGAGAAATCTGTGACAAAGTACTTACGTAGCATGAATCTGTCTATTCGCGAACGTAAAGTCATTACTTACCGTCTGCTTAAAAGATAGGCGACAAAAGAAAAAGTTAGAAGAATTCGTGCTTCAAAGAGCACGAAGTCTTAAGACGGACGGTGACCTTTGAAGTCGGCTGTCATGAAACTCAATGAGACGCGTCAATCCTAAAAAACCTATCCTTACGTTGGTGTAAACTATAGAATATAGCTACATACCTTTGGGTAGCTTGGGTCAGATGTTCCGTGAAAAACGAATGTAGTATCAAATCTTAGACGAAAACTGGACGTCAGCTCGTTGAATCTATTTTTTAATTTATAGTCTCACGCCTGTATCCCTGAAGGGGTAGGCAGAGGTGTAAATATTACACCCGCAATTCGCCATGAATTTTTAGGTCCCACGTAATACGCCGTTACCGGGCACATCACTAGACTCCGGGTTGCTACTGAGTATTCGGAAAAAACCTAGTAACTCTTTTGCCCGACCTGGGAATCGAACCCGGGACCAGCAGTAGCATACGCTATCCACTGGACCACGGAGACACTCCTTGAATCATGACTTAAATATCACTTGGATAATGAAGTGTAGGTATAAGTAACTTCTAAAATGTGCAGTCGGATGTATAATTCTAAGTCAAAGTCACTTAATTAAAAAATATAAGAAAAACGTGTCAATTAAGTGACCGCAAAGATTCTATCAGTTTAAAGTTGTTTGCTCGCTTCTTCATATTGGCGAATGTCTAAAGGTTTGGTATGCGGATAATAATAGGAAAATGTCGTATATTATTATTAATATGTAAAATATTACACGTGTTCTGAATAACATAATTTATGGCCGGTTATGAGAAGTTTTAACTTGTACCTATTTCTCGTTACTTAATTTGTTTTTCTAATCATCCTCCAAGTAAATATTTGCTTAACAAAATCACCAAGTCAAGTGTTTTTATATTTCTTTTTTAAATACGCTAATTTCACAGAAAATAACACTTTTATATACAAAAACAAAAACATTTATGTAACTATTTGTTCAATATAGTAATAATACACTGTCTCGTTGGTCTCGCGGCATAAATGTGCGCGTGGGATTGGGAGGGCTCGGGTTCGAATCCCGGGCATAGTGTTATTGGGTTTTTCCGTTTGGAAATTCTCAGTAGCAGCACGGTAATGTGCCCGGTACGGCAATAGGCTCGCCCCCTATTACGTGGGACCTAAATATTCATGGCGAAATGTGGGTGTAATATTACACCTCTGCTTAAACCCCTTCGGGGATACAGGCGTAAGACTATATAAAAAAATACAACGAATATAGTCAAAATTTAAAGATGTAAACGATAACGATAAGAAAAAATATAAATGCTAAAAATACTATTGAGATTTATGTAAAAATATTATTGTTTTTAATACATAATATGTACATTCAATAATTAACTATTGATGGGTGATAGCCTTGTGACACGAAACTTTTCCAACCATATTTGTTTAGACGGAAATATGATTAATTCTTAATATGTATTGCTCTCTTGCAAGTAATTAGTTGACTTCTACAGGTGTTTTCCGCGTAATAATAAAAATACTGATATATATCAATTAAAAATAAACTATATAGCCACGAGTCAACACGTATTATATTTCAACGTTGAAATAGAAATAAATATTCAGATTTAAAAAAATACCTGGGGTGCATAGATTGCAATCAATGTTTAATTTGAATAAAAATACTTGATTGAGGTCTTTTTACTGACTGTTGATAACCATCTAGAAATAATAGATACATACAATATGCATTTAATATGACATTTAAATGTTCATACAATACTGATACGATATTATAAATGAAATTTACAATAACAATAAAATTTCGGATTAAAAATATAATCAAGAGAAATAAAATTTTATGCTCTTTGTTTTAAGCGATGTAAAAGCCTTCATTAACGTACAAAAAGAATCTGATATCGAAAACCAGATTGAAAAACAAAAAATAGCCATCTCACAACAATATTACCCTGAAGCCTGGTTTTGCATTTTGCTCTCATATCACTTATCTGAATTTTATAGTCAACTCAATGAGCCTATTATCGTAGTCCACTGCTGGACATAGGCCTCTCCCCCAACACGCACCACAGTACCCCTACCTAGTAGCCTTCCGAAACCAGTCTGTCTCAGCCACCATTTTTAGGACGTTGGTCCACCTAGGAGTTTTAAAATTACAACGCAATCTTAGTAATTATCACAGGCTCCAATTTTTAGGTAAACAGTGAAGATTTGAATACAAAGTCGTTTATTCTGACAGATTTATCCGCGCGTAGCTGTAACGAGTCAGTCTATATTCCAATTACAGTACACTAATATGCTATAGTATAATCCGTGTGGTGACGGATTAAGAATACGGAATGTCACCAACACGTATTATCCCATGGGTATCGTAAGAGCCGACAGAGGGAGCATATTATGCAGAGAACACCACTGTAAGAGGAGGAAAACTTGTTACAAACCCTATACCAACCCGTTTGGCCAGCTTGGTATAGTAGGCCAATTCCTCCTTTGCATTCCTCTAACAGTGGTCTGTTAAAGACTGATGATGAATATGCTATACCTGAGCTGGTATGATGATGAAGCTCGAAAGTAGCCCAGGATCCACTTCCTATATTCCATGCTTTAGACCAGTGTCAGTATATTCAAGGCTACGGACTTGCCTTAACAATAATGACTGCTAAAGATCTTCGTTACCACTGGGACCGACGCCTAACGTTTGAATTCAATAGATATACGATCGATACATTTATTTAAATTTAAGATTCATTTTTGACATAAGCTCCATACAAAATATGTCAAACACCGAATATTGAAACCGGCGGTAATTCGGCGGCGGCGGTTGGAGAAACGGCGCAAGATGTAATTAGCACTTTGCTAATAAAATAACTTCGAAAAGTCAGGAGTGCACGCCCTGGAATTGAATCCAAGACCCTCTTCATAGGAAGTTGTTGGTTTTTTAGTCCAGGCTATAGCTGCCTTTATTTTAACTATTAATTTCTTATTGTTTGATTGTAGTGTTTAGCTTCAACTATTCATTTATTATTGTTTGATTGCAGTGATCCCTCAGTACGTGGTATTCTGACTACACTGACGAATGGTTTCACAGCGACGGGCATGTTTGCAGCGTACTTCCTTGGGACGGTACTGCCGTGGCGAAACGCCGCGCTCGTGGCTTTGACTGTACCGCTCGCTACGATGGCACTGGTTTTGTTTGTAAGTATACCTGATATACATTCTAATACTTTTGGGGGTATTCGTTCGTCTGGCTACGCTGGGATACATTAGGCATTTGCAAATCTAGTGAATAGATGTTTTCATGACTGCCGGGACCGACGGCTTATCGAGCTCTCCGAGGCACGGGCCAAACGATAATTAATAAGTTAATTCGCACATAACTCCGAAATATTAGTGGTGCTCACCGTAGACTCAAACCCGATAGCTTCTGCATTGCAGTTTGTTCGGAACTACACCAGGATATCGCTGCCAAATAAAAGCAGAGATAATGTGAAACACAAAACAAATAGTTATATAAAAAATAAGCAGTTCTTATGAATGACTCTTAACAGACCGTCTTTCATATCTAAGTAGTTAATCGCTAATATTATCATATAATGCTCTGTAGTTTATTTAATTTATGAGGTCAATGAATTTTAATCCAACTTATCTTGAACGCGGTTCAAATTACCGACAAAGAATGTTCAGCTTTAAAACAAGCAGGGCTTGTGTCAAATTTGTTTGAAATAAAGCGGAGTGTAATGCGAAGGCTCGTATAGATTCCAACGACGATTTGATGAACGATTGACATAAGGTAATTAATAATTTGGTGACAGTTAAATCGTTGCGTTGGAAGTTTACGAACAAGTTTATATAATCTGGGCAATATTAAAAATGTATATGTACGTCTGCACGAATGGCGTAATGTGAAAAATGATTTAAGCGGTCGCCTCGCCTCTTGGCACTGCGGCGTAGGAGTAGAGTGACAGTCAGAAGACTGTCTGAATCTAGAAAGATTCAGGAGGAATAGAGTGATAGTCTTCTTAAATGCATTTTGACCACATTTCGCAATGTATTCTAATGTATAAATGTGTTCTTTTCTTATACCTATTAATATGTGAGCCCAATAAAGAGATCATAAAATGTATCTTCAATACCCTCTTGTCCACATTTCAGGTACCTGAAACACCAATATGGCTACTTTCGAAAGGACGTCAAGATGAGGCACTGGATTCACTCTGTCGTCTCAGAGGCTGGGCCAAACCAGAAGATGTCAAAGAAGAGTTCGATGATCTCATTCAGTACAATGAAGATATACACCAATGCGTACTATGCGTCAAAGAAGGAAAAGAAAATAAACTCTGTGAACATATCAATAAGAGCGTTTTTGAAAGAGCAAAACTGAAAATTAAACATGTGCTTTTAGTCAAGGAAACTATGAGGCCGTTCATGCTGGTTATGGCATATTTCTTCTTCCATACTATGAGCGGTGCGCTGCCACTCCGACCCAACATGGTGAATCTGTGCAGGGCTTTGGGGATGAAATATGATTCTAAAAACATAGTGGTGAGTAGAGTTCCAACCTACCAAAAACGTGTCAAAAATGTTACCTTCAATATCCACCTTACCTATCTTCAAATAATTTTGTTCTAGACAATCATTATTACCATTGTCAACGTTCTAAATTTATCGCGATTGCATCTAAGACCTTTGCTTTTGAGCCCCGAGTCCGCTTACTAGAATAACCGGATTTGACAAAATATTAGCTTCTTGACACAATGTTAGTAAACATTATCATATTAAGTTATAAAATTCCTTTGATAAATAAGTAATCGACAAAGATTAAGCGAGCACACGAATTGTTCATAACTAATACGAATTTTAAACAGAAACAGGTATTTAATTAGAAATTGATTAGAATATATGTGACAGGATGACCGATGAAATTAAATATTGTAACAGTGGGAGACCAAATAGACAGCCACGCCAAGAGCGTGTGTTCAAAGTTCACCTATAACGCGCACCACTAAGTATTCTAAGCTATACCGCAAGGTAAGTAAGGTGCTCTGTGCATCGGGTAGTACGATATATACTGTTGGTCCCAATTCTGTAAGTTACAGACGTGATGTAACGCAGATCTTCGACAGTCGTTACAAAAGCGATACCTAACTCAAAATATCACTTGGTGTAGACTACTGGGTCGTGAAGGAAAGCTAATATTGTGACAAATTCAATTTTGATATCTGTGACTAAAAAGTAATTCAACTAACTACAAAAGCAATTCGTTTACGTGCAGTCAAACACAATTTCCTTTTAAACACCTTAAAAATGCCAACGGCCTTTGAAACCGGTTTATATGTATCATCATGATCATTATGATAATATTTAGTAGGAGGAATGTCGGTAAACACATAAATCCCATAGATTAATTATGGTACGATTCAGATACTACCAACTTTAGCTCGAAGGACAATCATACTTAAATTTAGCCGGATGTAAAAACGATGACCGAACCGATTATCAGATGAATTTATTTGAGTTGGAGACTTAAATTAGTCTTTTTACGACCGTGTTCAGTTAATGACTTAATTGGCGACTAAGTTTCATTATAAGTCCAAGGAATCGATACGATTATATAGATTCTGCCAAGTCTATTAAATCCTAAGACAAAAGAGCAACAATAAAAAAATAGTAATGATTCATTGACTTGCTAAATAACAAATCTCGCAGCAAACATGAAATCTTTACCCTTGAGTCATGCTCCGTCAACAATTTACTCTATCATCTAACTTTGTTACCATTATATTTAGCTTAAATGTCTAAATTAGTGTTATTCTATTCAATTGTTCTACCATTATTGTAGGTGGGATCCGGCGCGTTATTCATTTTGATGAGTATTCTCTCCGCGGTCATCGTCAAGTACATTGGCAAAAGGAAACTGATCTTGGGATCTCTATTTGCTACGGCGTGCTGCAGCCTGGCCCTTGGCATCTATGCTCACACCAGCATCCCTTCAAGCGTCTTCTCTTATGAAATTCACACTTTCACTGAAGAAAAGAGAATATTGCCCGTTGTTTTGTTCCTACTCCTCGTCTGCTTCACCAGTCTTGGTATACCGTGGGCGATTCTTTCTGAGGTGTTTCCGTTCAGGTATGTTTGAATTAATATATTTTCTACAAGAAACACTTGTCAACTAAGGGTGAATATGGGCTATTACTGATACTAAAATTACGATTGACACTTTTTACAGTTTTCTACAATAGTCAATTGTCGCGATTGAAAAACAATTTATTATCCGTATTACAACTTATGACTTAAATAAAGAACTTGGAGCACCCTTATTTCTCTTTAGGTTTCTTTATCCCAATTCTGTACACCGTGGCTTGGTAAAATGGTTTCATAGGCATCCATGAAACAATTTTACCAAGCCACGGTGACAGTCTGTCTGTTTTACAGTTCATTTCATAAACTGTAATAGTGTGAAACATGTTGCTTTCTTTCCTGATGAATAAAATATTTAAAAACTTTAAATTTATTCAAATCCATAATACTGTTGCAAATCAGAAAATATATATTTACATTATATTGTACATTTTCAGGAGCCGTGGTATTGCCACCGCCATGGCTGCTGCCATGAGCTACGTCATCTACTTCCTTGCAAGCAAAACGAACTACAACATCGAATACACATTCCACCTCACCGGCACTTTCTGCATATATGCCGTAATGGGCTATATTGGCACTATCTATCTCTACTTCTTCCTACCAGAGACTGAAAAGAAAACCCTCCTTGAAATCGAATCTTTCTATAAAGGCAACAGGCAAATATTTGCCGACGACTTTTTAATAAATGCTTTTAGGAAGAAGCGTCAGAATACCAGCGAGGCTAACAAACTGATGCTAGTCAAGTAAACGAAGAAGATGATGTTCTTTGTATTTTTTATAAATAGTTAATATAACTACGATGACGATGCGCGATGTGACGTCATTGCTACTTTATTTGTAGTACTTGTCTTTATTGCAAAAATACAACACTGTCGAACAGTGGCATGATATATAGAAGACGTGTTCTCGAAAATTTCGAATGCTCAAGCGATTGGAATGTATTGTACATACGTACATTTAATAAATAATATTTGGTTGTTATTATTTCGGTTATTGATTGGTTCAGTAATATTAAGACAATCAACCTTATTAACTCTGATTTTTTTTTTGGTTTCTTTATCAATTTTTTTACCAAATTGTTGTTATTTTCTAAGGAATATGGTTCATATAATACTCAGCATCAACGTATAACGAATTATTATTTGGATATAGATTCGTTTATATTTTCTTTAAATTATTTATTTACAATTATAAAACAATGTTGTTCTGTTCTACTTTTAATTTCCATTTTATCTATTTCTCTTAGTGCCAAATTCTTTCATTTTATTAGTATTTTCCGTCACTAGTTGTTGAGCTGAAAACATGAATATCACTACCACTTTGCTATAGAAATTGTACCAGATCTGTTCAGAATTAGAGTTGTTTTAATAAAATATCGACAGAATTACTATTTAAGAATACGACCAAGCAATTGTCTTATATAAGTATAACAAATAATATGTAAGGCGCTTTAGTAAAATTATAACGTTAATGGAAGTGTTTCTGTACATATGTAGCTCACGTATAAATATAATATTTAGGAAACAAAGTATAGAAAATAAGCGATCAAACAAAACATAATTTTATTTCGTTTGAAATTATTTTAGAGAAGAATGTTTTATTGTTGAAGAAACTATCCTTATGAGTAAAAAAAATTATGATGAACTTCATACGTAATAGTTTTAAGATATATTGTGAGAGATTTACAAGGAGTCGAATTTTGTTTTTCGGTTTGTCACTGTGAAATTTACCTAAGCCAGAAAAGACTAAGATTCAACTGCTGCTGGGCAGCTTAGTTAGTCAAAATTAAAATAAGTGTCTAGCAATCGCTTGCATGTGGAACATCCATTTTCTGAAGCACTGTTTCATTACATGAAACAGTTGAAGGTGTATCTAAATGCAACATTAAGATAACGTGTGATTTCGATTTAACAAGTTAGTAGCTAACGCGAAATTAGACTTCGAGTAAATCCTACACAGCGTCATCAGACAAGATTTAAGTTGATGTTTAAAAAAAATCTTTAATAGTGCACGGTGTGTGCTTTCGAAGATTTTTTTCGCAAAAACATTGCTATACTTAAATTTGTCTAGGAAATGAATGATTTTAATTAAAGTTCATAGTATAAGCAAGATAAAAAGAGTAAAAAAGTTAGTTAGAGTTTTTGAGATCATGAGTTCATTAATTGCCAAAATTTAAGAAGTTAAGGCGTTACCATTCCCAAGATGCTTCTATTTTATGAAGCTCTATAGACGTAAGCTGTAATCCTCGCATAGTCACGAAAATTTACCTATTTGAAGATAGATAGATATAATGATAATAAACTATTTGTGAATACTGTTGTAGAAAATATATTTTTATCAACTGCCATATCTATTTTGCGTATGTTTGTCTCTGATTGTAGAGTATGCTTATATAGTAGATGATCCTTATTCGTTTGTTATGAGGATTTAAAATAGATTACAGTGATGTTGAATCTTATAATGTGACTGTAAACTTATTGATACAAAATTATTTTGTAGTTTTATCTTATTCTTATACTCCAAAAAATATAGCTAAACTTTAAACACATATGCATGAAAATATTATTGAGTTATAAATATAATATCGTAGTAATCATGTTGAAAATTTTGCGAATGTTTAAAATCTTATTAATTCTTTAACTACTTCTGCTTTCTTTTGCTACTTACTATCATTAACTTTATTATAATGAGTTATGGGATTTTAGATAGGTACTTAATAATATCATAATAATGAGCTATGTGATTTACTATAGGTATATTTTCATTCTCATAGAGCAACGTTAGCTATATTCTACGGAGTATAATAATTTTTATGTATTATGAAAGCTCAAATATTTTTAAATCTACGAAAGTCAATGAAGACACATAGATGTTTATAAAATTGTTATGATTTTATGCTAAAACTATAAATAAAGAATATTTTTTATTTGTATGAATACAACTTTATGTCGTGGTGATTATTTTTGCATTTTCCCCTTCCTTCGATTAGTTCAAGATAAAAGATAGTTCACTCAATTCCAAACGTAAACATAAAATTGATGAATGAATAGAATTCAAGTAATAAATCTAGGTAACTACACATTATTCAAATGCCTAGTTTACATGCAAATATATACATCTGCTCTGAAAATAGTTATGATATTTTTTTATCTTTTTTGAGAAAAGAGAACTCCCGCATTAGAACTAAATCCTATGTCGCGGGGGACTTTACAGACATACAACTAACGGACACGATGAAGACCCAGACTCGAAACAACAATTTATGAATCACACAAAGTGTTGTCTCGTGTGGGGATCGAATCCACAACACTTCAGCGCTGTGTCGAGCGGTGAGGCTGCCGCTTAAACCACTACGCCAACCGTGCAGTCGTCTTAATCATTAATCTCAATTCAAATTGGGCAAAAAATATGCGATTTAATAATAAACAAATCTGTATATATGAAATTCTTTTATATATAAAATTCTTGATTTGCTGACTGACAGACAACGCACGGCTGAAACTACTAGGCACAGGAAATTTAAATTTGGGACGTATCTACCTTGAGGACTGTAGGCGTGCACTAAGAAGGGATTGAAAAAAAATGGTTAAATTGGGGATCCTCTTGACGAAAATATAAATAATACTGGATGCAGTGTGTTGCAAGAAGATTTTTCCTCTCACAGGAGCCCAGGTTTTGGTATATTTTTACAAGTAAACAAATAAATTTAATACGAATTTATATATTTGTGTTTGTTTATTTAATATAGATACATCACGTTCTTAACACGTTTGTTACAAAGTCGCTAAAATTCTATAAAAATCTCTCCTTTCCCCTTTTACAGTTGTCATCCAAGTACTTGGCAGTCCACATTTCTTACGCCTCGAGAACGCTAAAGACATTGTTGTAGAATGATTGCTGACCGAAGCATGGGTTGTTCCTTGTTCTTTGGCACTTTCGAGAGTTGTAAGTTCATCTGGGGTTGTGGCAATTGTAGTGGTTTCGTACAAGCATGGTACCATAACAAAACCTAAAAAAGTAGAAAATAAGATACTGATTGACAATTTCGTAATTTGTTACAGGTTATAAACCTGTATACCTTCGACAGTCAATAATATTGAATACAACTAGATATAACAAAGAACCGCATTATGTTACCGTGTTATAGACAACTATTGCGAATCTTTAAACCGATTATCGGACATCTTATGACCTGAATTTTCGTAAATGAATAGGAAGTATTATTTTATTAGAAATTAAAAACATGAATGAAAGTACTCATGATAGAATTTTTATGATTGTTAAAATAATAAAGACAATCAAAGAATCAATATTTATTGTAAACATAGCTCTTGGACTTAAGAAATAGATGCCACACACCATTACTTATACACACCAATACATGTAATCTAAACTTTCCTTGCTGTTCTCTTTGATACCTTCATAATTCAGCATGCTTTTGGATTGATGTCTTGGTGCATTCGACAAATTTATTTTTCACCACAGCAGCTCAAACATGCCGCTTTTGCTGCGAGACAACAGTGAACAAAACGCGATTTTGATTCGAGCGTGAGGCAAAGTAGCTTTTTAATTTTTCAATCTTCAGTGCCACGAATTGACATTGTTCAGCCACAAATTTGAAACATTCGAATTTTACTGTGCTCTGTCTCTTTCACATGCATATAAAAAGTGAGTGAAAAAACATACCCCTTCGAATTCGAAATTCGATTTTGGAATTGGACCTCAAAGAAAACACCTACGGCAACGCAAAAAAAAAGATATTTGTAATAAAGAAATTACTTTTTTTATATGTTATTGTTTACATGTTTAATTTATTATTGGATTTTAATAAAAATAAGTCTAATTAATAGTATAAAATTAGTATTTAACCAATACATTTTTATTTAGAATTACAACAATGATACATTTGAAAAATAAACATCAGGGACGCGGTATTAAAACGCGATTTAAAAAAGTAGCGGGAATAAAAATTTCGCTGATGCTGATACAGTAGGTAGGTATAGCGTTACGTGTTAAATTTATATTAATATATAAAATAATCTAAAAAGATGAGTGAAACTAGCGATGATGACTGTACTTTAACACCAGAAGAGTTAAATCAACAAGTGATTATGCAGAATTCAATCTATTCCTGTTCATTTCTATGTCTCCTAAGTAATATGTGTTCTCACTGCTGTGATGAAAAGTTATGTGTGCTACACGAGAGCAAAGTTTTTTGTATCTCGTGCTGTTGAGTCCCTCACCACGCTTAGGATTCTAACTTTGATTCACTCGCTACGCTCGTGAATCAATCATAGAATCCTTCGCTTGCTCGGGACTCAAAATCAGCACTCGAAACAAAAAACAACTTTGCTCTCTTGTTGCACAAATAACTATTTCCATATTAGTTGCGTTCTGTGATTCATCATCATTGAGCACATTATATTCTTCTTTCCTATCGAAAGCCAGCGCATGGGGTAAATTCGTTTGCACTGTTTTGCAACAACTATTTTTCTTTGGCAACATTTCATTTATTGTCCGATTTGGTTTTAATTCATTGTCTTTCAAAATATTTTCTGTAGATACAAGTTAATTGTAGGTATATGTCGTTCTTGCCCAGAGCTGTACTGGTCATGCGCATCGTAGACTTCAGATTAAAATCTCTTCGGATTTTAGGCGCTATATTATTTTATGTTTCTTTGATATCTTTATAATAGCATGTAGTTTGAACTTTAGGCAATATTTTAGCAGTCTTGACATGCAATTTATTTTTTGAATACCACCAAGAAGTTGCCTTAACAAATGATCTCGTTGTGAAATCTTTAGTATTAGATGGCCGAATCTGGGTACGTGCTACCAATTTCAATGCATTGTCATTAAAGTATTTGTTTTTAAAACGCACTGAATTTATTTAAGGTATATTACCCAGTTCCTCATAACTTACTTGTCTGTTATCGTCTTGATGTAGTGATGGCAGATTATTACTGTCTACAGTTGTTATCATCCAAGTTAATCGTCTATCACACGTCTTACCATGGCAAACAGAATTGTTTAAAATTTCGGTGGCTAATTTAGGTGTTGCTTCGTATCTTTTTTCCTTTTCAACAACGTATCCACCCTTATCACCATCAACAAAATCGACACTAAAACTAGTGCGTTCAGTTGTTGTGATTTCTCTACAATTTGTTATATTCGTAATAATATTAGTAGGATTCTGATGTGAAATAACATTACCATCAGTGGGAAAATCGCGTGATGAAGTGGTAATTTTTTTGTAATCAACAATTGGTAAAGGCATAGAGAATGAATCACCGTGGTTGTTGGAGGCACTGGATTTGGCTCTTTATTTTCTACTACTAGGCCAGAACCAAAACAATACTGGATGTATTTTTCTTGATAACCTGAAATAGCATCCTTATTAAAACTTGTTTTCTTATTCTCGAATTTACAAAGATAAGATCAATGATACAAGAAAAAAATATGTTAAAGCTACTAAAACCTGTGCTTCTGTGCGTTATATTTTTTTGGAACCTAACAAAGCCTGAACCGAAGTGATTTTCAGGCAAATACTTAAGAAAATATCACAGTTACATAGCGGGACACAATACAGAAATTTATCTTAAAGGCTGCACCATTTCAGTAATTTAAAAACAATCACGTATTTAATTATGTAATTCTTATGTGTAGGTATCAGCGTTCAATTTAATAAAATTGTTAGTTTCTGTTCTACAGACCCTAGATTTTAGGCCCATGTTAACTTTCGCTTTTTTTCAAGAATTCCAAAAGAAAAGCTAATGGAAAAATGTTTGTATTTCAAATTTTAATTTATAAGCTCGTAAACTGACCACGTTATTAGCTGGCAATTGAAGAAATGCGTGTATTTAGATGTCTTATAGCTGTCTTTATTAGGAAATCTCGGTGACTCGAATAATAAGAGTTGGAGTAGGGTATTAATCGAGATCAAAACGAGTTCATAGATCTATAACACTTTTTATTACTTGTAATATTTCTTGTACTCATTAAAGTAGTAACGCATCACAAGCTTACCACTATAAACAAAACCATACAAAACTACTTGGCAAAATTAGGTACTAGTAGTAAGATTACATGTAGCGATATCCTTTATTCTTCCAACGCGTAGTCTTCTTTGACGTGGAGATCCAGGTAGCACCATCTGGTTACTTTAGCATGTGGTTTTGATACATTGTCAGAATTTTTGTCATGAATAACTTGAGTCAACATCATATCATCATCCGGGATTGTATTTATAAATGTATCTTCTGTGTTACTTATTATTTTCGTTGTTAGTCTAGTAGTGGTATATTTATATGTACATTATGTAGTTGTAAGAACAGTGGTAGGAGGAGTAGTGAGAGAAATAATACTAGTAGAGTATGTACTTTTAGTAGTAGATGAAGGTGTTGTAGTGCCAGTTAAGTTGATTGTAGTAGACATTAGAGGTGGATGGTATTAAAAAAGTAGTTTTTGTGAAATATGGAGTTGTAGTAAAAAAAAATTTGGGCTGATTAATATATTTTGTACGCATTGGAGTTGCAGTCACAATAAAAATGGTAGAATATAATTGTAAGGGGTAGTCTGAGTTGTTGTAGGATAAGTAGTAGTAATAAGATTACTTGTCGTAGGACGAATAGTAGTAGAAGTAGTAGTACTCGTAGTACTAGTAGTAGATGTGGCACGCATTGTAGGTCGAGTGGTCGTTATTGTGGGCGGAGATAAAGATGCCATAGTACTATTTCTTGTGGGACGGGTTACAATACATGTTCTTGTAGGTCGAATGGTACTGGTTATTGGTGAACTTATAGTGTTAGTAGGAGAAGCCAATGTTGATTCACTGATAGGTACGGTTTGAGTAGTAATAGTTGGCGAACTATCGGTTGGTCTACTTGTCGTCGAACATATTTCTGGACTTGGGATCAAACCTCTACCAAGGCAATACAGATTATATGTTTCTTGATAACCTGCAATGACAATTTTTTATAAAATTCAGGGCACTGAATTCTATTATACAAAGGAAGTGTGCAAACGATCTCTTAATTGGCTTCTGGCCAGAAGCCAATCAAGAGATTTTTGGCACACGTCCTATGTTATTTATAAGTTTTTATTGTACAAATCAACTTTACAAGCAAACTACGGCAGTTAATTAAACACTTCGTCTTATATTTCTTTTTTGGGTTAGGTATATCACCAAAGAAGCGCCTGAATATTTTTTTTCTGCAAATTGTCCAGACTTGCGCGTCGTTTAAATAAAACGTCAAAAGATATAAATACAACATAATACAAAACATATGTAAAATATCGCTAACGACTTAGGTTCCTGTCACTTATTTCAACAAAATAATATAGACTTAATCAAATTGACATGTGAAATATGGACTTAATTGATGTATCAATTGATACAGGACATTCAATAAATCCACTTTTGTCTAACAAATTATTTAATGGGATTAGTATAATTATGAGTAATATCAGAACTTGTATTTCAAAAGCTGATTGTTACGGGGCGTTCATCAAAGAAGTAAAAATGAATGAAGCACAAGTAGGTAATGATGATAAAAATGCTTTAAAGTTTGGAGTAAAACCCAGTATTCATTTTACAACATTTTTATTAATATTTATTTTTCGGTGCTTAAATCAACATTGAAAGTCTGTTGGACCACCCGTGCAAGGAATCCTCTGTCCTGTCTGTTTTTTATAATCTGAAATGGCAGATAAAACATGTTAATATACTTATTGCTTATATGTATCAGGTTTTATCTGTAGTTTTACTCCAACTTTAAACCTACTAAAAATACAAATAGTATAATTATGTTATATGGTTTGCGACTACCCGAGCAATATTCAAATCTTTAGAATGGATCAATCTAATTAGATATCTAAAACTAAAACTATTTGCTTGAATATTTGGTTAGAAAAGACGCTGGAGTCACATCGTACAAAACATTTGGCTTATTTCTGACAGGCGCTGAGTAAATTATAGAGGTGGAGTAATGTAATTTGGAATTTTTCTATGGGCCTTATATTGTTTATGAAAATATTGTTTTTTGTTGAATAACTCATAATAACAAAGAATTCTTAATTTACTAGTAACGTTTGAATGTGATAGCAATGGCGTACCGCAAGGTACGATAACGTGTTGGTGGTCGCTTTGGGCCAGCAATATTAAAAAGTATCAATGTGATTGATATTTTTGTGCTTTTCGGTTCACATTGATCACACTTTTCTCAGACTTTACTGAATATTACGTTAAAGATTAGAAAGATAGACTGAGATCTTACGTACCAGCATTATAATCGCAGTTAAATTCATACATGTCGCATTGATCGAGAAAGTTCCGGCGGCTGCAGCCATTCTCAGTGGTCGCGCATACCATCCGGTTGTCGTGGACACACACTTTGGCCAGGTCACAGTAGTTCACAGGCTGTTGGAAACACAATATGTTAGGAATATTTCAGTTCGAGATAAAAGGAAAAGAGATAAAAAAAATACGTTTTGGACTATTAAAGGACAACTAAATTTTCAGATGCGTTACCAGACAGTCGGTGATTATTTACAAGAGAAGTTTGCTGAATTTTCTCTGATCACGACAGCAACGATATCGAAATTAGATACACATTTCAATAAAATCTTGAGAGACAGGTGATTATATTTATGGTGGTTTTGGAGAGTAGTACAAACTATATACTTTGTACAATGAATATAGTGACTAGTGCTTTACATCCACTATGGTGAATTGCGGTACATTTTGTCACGTTTCGCCCAGTTCCGCCCCCTAGTTCGAGGGCGAATCTCCCTCGAACTAGTTTAGCAGTTTAGCATTTCGGTTTGGGCGGCGGCGGTGTGCTACAAGCTTAACTGAGAGGATCAGCTTCATAAATCGTGACATGTGTGTTCACGTTTCCACTGCATAATATGACCCTCGAACTAGTGCAGAGTTTTCATATCGATATTATGGAATTTGCTTAAGACTTATTATATATCATTGGGCACTGGCCCAAGGATAATCATCATCAACATCAGCCCGATATACTGTCCCACTGCTGGGCACGGGCTTCTTCTCACTATGAGAAGGGTAAAGTCATAGTCCACCACGCTGGCCAAGTGCGGATTGGCACACTTCACATGTCTTTCGAGAACATTATGGAGAACTCTCAGACATGCAGGTTTCCTCACGATGTTTTCCTTCACCGTTAAGCAAGCGATAATTAACAACAATTACGCACGTAACTTCGAAAAGTCATTGGTGCGTGCCGTGGATTCGAAATCTCTGCGTAGCAGTCTGTCGGTCTCTCCACACGGCTATCGCTGCTTTTGCCCAATGATAATAATGTGATATGATAATAATTATATAAAATGTCCTTTATGTCTTTTTTTGCCCTTTTCTCCCGCGTTAGGACTAAATCCTGTGTCACGGGGGACTTTACAAATATTCAACTAACGGACACAATGAACACCCAGACTCGAAACAACAATTTATGAGTCACACAAAGTGTTGTCTCATGTGGGGATCGAACTCACAACACTTCGGCGCGTGAGGCGGCCGCTTAAACCACTACGCAAACCGTGCAGTCGTAAGCACACTACTGAGTCTAAAATTATATAACAAGTATTTAAAAAGGAGATAAATTTAAAGACTATTAATCATCGATAAAGAAGAGAGAGCTAATATAAAATTATGTAAAATTACGAAAGTTAAGTGCCCCTGTGTCCAATCCACTGAGATTATAACTGAAACAAAATTGAAAAGTTTAGTGGGTAACTATACTCTTTTTGTAGACGCTAAGCAGCACACACGAGCCTTACTATTCACAGTTTGGAGGCTAGCTTTTTCTTAAAAATGCACAGGATGTCGGGCGAAGCCGTAGTAGTAATCCTACATTTTAAAACTATTGTTTTATACTAGTAGTTCGAAGTAAGAGAAGTTTCATCGTGACATATGTATTTATGCTTGAATAGATCTTATCAGTGCTGAATAAACAGTTTTCGAAGAAAAAAGAAACAGTTTTTCTTGAAATTGTTTCTTTTTTTTTCGTTCTTATAAAAAAACTAAAAAAATAAATAAAAAAGAAAACAATGTTTTGTCTAAACATTTGCATAGTAGAAGTATTTAACGTTAACTTTTTGCATTTGAATTCATCAAACGCAAAAAGTTAACGTTATATACTGCTTCTCTCTTAAAAATCATGTGCATGGAAAATATTTTTGAACTAGTAATTCAGACAAAAATAAAGGCTTACCCAATAATAATAACAAAATCATTTTACATAAAAAACATTTTTTGGATTTAGTAAGTGTGATTTTAACGTTGCCTTTTTACGATCAGTATTTTCTCATAAAATATTTATAACTTAATTTCTATTTGAAAAGCTGGTAAATGTTTCACGAATCAATTTATTATTAAAACAATAAACTATTTCAATTCCTGACAAAAACTGTACCAGATTGAGTACAAACTAAAAATTGGGTCTTGCAGTTAAAATAACACAAAAAAATTTGGTTCTGATCTGCAATTTTAATGCAGTAAAAAAAATGTAATTAAAAAAACTAAAAAATTTAAAACCACGACTGCCCTGCAAAAAAAACGAATTAAAAAGTTAATAACAAGTTTAATGATAAAATTTTCATTGCTACTGCAATGAAAATTTTACCTCTTAAATTGGTGTTCCACGAAACGGCCCCCGACTGCAATGAAAATTTTAAAATTACACTGCTGTCGGGATTTTTAGTTTTTTTAATTACGTTTTTTTATTTTGCTTTTGAGTTCAAAACGACGAAAAATCTGTTAAGTTAAAGTTAAAGTCAAATATGTTTATTCAAGTTGGATTCATTACAAATCTCTTTTGCACGTCATACGTTGTATCTAAAACAGCTGTTTGTTGTTGTTTTGTTGTTTTTATGTCCAGCAGCAATACAAATTACATTTAAATATATATGTTGCATATATTTTTGAGATCGCCTTCTAAAACCCTTTAATTTAATACCTCATTCGATAAGTTTTGACGGAATATTTTTTTAAGACTTACTATTTGGCGCCAAAAACCCACCATAATGATTTTTTTTAATTGTATGTGCCCAGTGACACTCGCGCCATTAAGACAAATCTTATGACGTATCATTTATCAAAATCAGTTGAGCCGTTACGAGGGAACATAGGAACGGACATAGGTACATACAAACATATAAACATAGATAGATAGATAATTCTTTATTGTGCAAATACAGCTGGTACAAATTAGGTATAATAACTTAAATGTAGGTATACAAATAGTAAATGCACAAAGGCGGCCTTATCGCAAAGTGCGATCTCTTCCAGGCAACCTTAGGATGGACAGACCGAAAAAGATAAGTTTGATGGTGTAATATATATATGGACACTAATAGTTATTTCAATAGAATATACATACATGTGTAGGTATATATTACCTATACATACAAATAATACATAATATACATACTAACTATACATATAATACATATAATAATATATAATTATACATACATATTATACATAACTATATAATATACATACATATACATATAATGATATCAATGCAAAGTACAGTGAGAGAATTTAGATTATAATGACAAGTAGTGCTTTTTTAATGCGTATTTAAATGTATTAAGCGATTTGCTTGTTTAATCTCAATTGGCAGTGCATTCCGCAAACGTACAGCCTGAACAGCAAAGGATTTATCGTAGAAGTTTGTGAAATGTGTTGGCATCTGCAGTCTCAGATCCACTGACGACCTCAAGGTCTTTGAATGTGTGTCATGAAGGAGCTTAAAACGTTCTTTAAGATACATGGGGCTATTAGGATTAAACAGCACATTATACAGTAGCATAAGAATATGAGTATTCCGACGAAGACGAATTGGGAGCCACTTGAGTCAGGATCGAAATTCAGATACATAATCATA
The DNA here is from genome assembly GCA_944739405.2 of Euclidia mi. Lineage (NCBI taxonomy): Eukaryota > Metazoa > Arthropoda > Insecta > Lepidoptera > Erebidae > Euclidia > Euclidia mi. The sequence continues at coordinate 35,775,929 of OX123204.2, forward strand.
TTTGCGTAAACCAAAAATTATTCTTATACAGAAGTTTTGGAGACGCTCAAGTTTGTCAAGTTGGTCCTCATTAAGATCAAGATAGCTGACATCGGCATAATCGAGTATTGGGAGAAGCAAGGATTGTGCAAGCGCAATCTTGGTGGTTGTGGGAAGAAAGTTCCGCAGCCTACGCAACGACCCAGCTGAGGCTCTTGTCTCCTGTATTTGACATCCCCAAGATAAAGTTTTATCTAGATAAATCCCCAGGTTTTTTACGTTATCTGAGATAGTTAATATTTTACCGTCGAACTGAATCTCAGGTAACTGCGACCAGTTGACCTTGGTGATAATTCTGGAACTGCCAATCAGAATAATTTGTGTTTTAGATGGGTTTACTTTAAGGCCATAAATTTTACTCCATGTACAAATTTGCGCCAGGTCAAAGTTTATATTAGAAAACGCATCTGAAATCGCTTCTAGTGGTGCCTGTGAGTATATCTGTGAATCATCTGCGTAAAGGTGGTTGGACGAAACTAAGAGCTTAGAAATAGAATTTATGAAAATTGCGAATAGTAATGGAGATAGCACGCCACCCTGCGGTACGCCGACAGTTGTGTTACACCATGACGAGTACGACTCATCAACGCGTATACGCTGTCGGCTTCCAAACAGGTAACTATGAAACCAGTCAATTACCGTTGGAGATATGTATATATGAGGGGAGTATGGCAAGCAGGATGTGGAAATCCACGGTGTTAAATGCGTTGCTAAAATCAAGGAGGGACAAAAGCGTGAGTTTTCCACCATCCATGCCTAGCCTTATCTCATCAGTAATATGAACCAATGCTGTAGTAGTACTATGACCAGGACGAAAACCAGATCGGAATAGATTCAGGCGAGCATTCTTGGAAAGGAAAGTACAGAGTTGTGTATGTACAAGACGCTCAAGGACTTTGGAGAGGAATGGAAGTATGGATATAGGACGGAAGTCAGTAAAGGAACAGGGTTTGGATTTTTTAGGGATCGGCACTACTTGTGCATCTTTCCACGCGGATGGAAAGACACCTCTGGTAATTGAGTAGTTCAGGATATGACAAAGGACAGAGAGGATTTCATTTAGGATAGGTAGGATCATATTTCGACTGATACAGTCATTACCAACAGCATTGGATGAGATAGAAATTATGTTCTTTTTAACATCACAACCGGAAAATTGCTCGAAAACAAAAGGTGAGTATCTTGGAGTTGGGATACGTGAAAGATCTTGTAACGTGTTTGTTTTTCATGTCCCATCAATGTTGGACGAAGCAGTGAAATGTGCGTTAAGCGAATCTATATTTATATACTTTGGGGATTGCGTCATTGCGCGACTTACCAACTCCCAGTGTTCTAAGAAATTTCCAAATTTTAACTGGATCTCCGCTTTCAACCGAGTTGTGAATAAGCTGGCATTGTGCTTTCCTACACACCTTATTGCTGAGATTTCTGGCACGTATGTATTTTTCCAAATTCACAGGGTTCGGGGACGGCATTTAAACTTCGCCTTGGTAGCCGCTTTCTTTGACATAAGAATTTTGATTTTGTCAGTAAGCCAAGGTGCAGGTAGGTGTTTTAATTTAATGGCACGGATTGGTGCATGGACATCGTACAGCTGAGTTAATTTATCTGTAAACATTTTGACTTTGTTATCTACACAGTCTGATGAATACAAAGGAGACCAATCTATGCTACGGGCATCTGCGCAGAGCTTTACACTATCCATCCCACCGAAGTTGCGTTGCATAATAATTCTCGGTTTTGCCTTTGGTGGGCGTATTTTATATGAAAGATAGATTAAATCATAGTAAGAGAAAGTGTCTGCAGAGCACTGACTAAGCCTGGATACAAAAGTAGGGGAAGAAACAAAAATGAGGTCAAGAAGAGAAGGCACAGAGTTTGGGAAATGATGTGTAGCATGAAGAGGAAGAATAGAGAAATTGCTAGAATTTAAAATACGCCCAAATGTGGTGGAATGCTTATCCTGTTTTAAGAGGCAGGTGTTAAAATCACCCATTATAATTGTGTGACTGTAAGAAGGTACCAAAGTTTCTAGGATGTGTTCAAAAGAAGGTAAAAATTTATACGTAACGAAGGGGAATAATAAACACCTAGAAGAACATTAGCACGATTTAATTCTACTTCTAAGAATAGAAGCTCGCCGGCATTCGAGGTTGGTGGTTGCGACGAGATGCTAACTATACGGTACGGAATTTGAGCACGTAGGTAAATAGCAACACCGCCACCACCACCAACCGCATGATCATTTCTTATTAGGTGGTACCCCGGAAGAGAATATGAAGTTGATGGGCGACATGGTTTGAGCCATGACTCTGAAACGAGAATAGCATGAATGAAAGTTCCTACAGTCAAAGGTTGCCAGCATATCAGGGTGTTGAAAGGAGTTTAAAGATATGAAACTCTTTGGACACGCAATTCAACAAGTTTTTCATTTAGAACATTTTTTTTCAAATGTTTGTCACATTCTATTGTCAAAAAATAAACATCGTGATCGTAAATAAAATATTGTAGGTATCATAGACTAATGATTGGTCTCGCTCTGCTCTACTAGACGGAGCCCTCATACTTGTAAAATGAGGCAGATAAAACCATGCCAGCTGGCATGGTTGAGCCTGTCACACTGACAGCCGTGTGTCAGGTGCATGTATCCACCAAATTAATTACGGAAATAATTCGCTGTACAATGCCAAGTTGCGCTTTTATCTTGAGTAAAAATCAGGTCAGCAAAAAATAATAGGGCCTCTGGTATCACATACTATCTATAAAATAAGAATAATTTTCAAATTTCAACATAAAATTACAAAAAACCCAAAACGCCATTCAGTGTTGCTGCTAGTACAAGAATCAACTTCCCCACAGTTGAGAGAGATTTTATTTGTCAGAGATTTTTATTATGTGAATCTATAGTTATTGTATTTCGTTATGTTTTACTATTTCTTTTATCTA